>WTXH01000002.1:600000-921746 GCA_022376555.1 Russula compacta
TCGAGGATACGTTCGAAACCGCGCTTCCTGCCCGCCAAGTCTCTCCATGCAGCGCCCATACAGAATCGAGTGCTGCCGTTCTCCTTTGCCTTACGGGCAGCTTCCAACACGGGCTCGATTTCTAAAAGACGGGAAGCCTTGGTCGCAGTTGTGTATCTCGACGATTGCGAACAGTATGAGCCTGGAGAGCGTGAGCACGGCCTTGATTAGCGTCAGTCTGGTCGAACTTACAATTTTCGCTACAGCCTCCACCTACAAAATCGATCGAATTTAAACTATTTTATTTACGCACTCCCCTCATCGGCATTACTTACTTTTGATGTTCATGAGCGTGCAGAGCTGTACTTTCCTTGGATCATGGTGTTGCCTATGCATGCTCGCTGCGCGAAAGACAAGGTCAAGTAACGGTGTATCGTAAATTCGTTTCACTTCCTCTTTCGTCCAGTCATGGCGCGTCGGAGGTACTGCTGCGACTGTGGGCGCAGTTGTCGCTGCGTGTGTTGCAAGAGCACGCCTCAAGAGAGGGTAAAGAGGGGGCGTGGCGATGCGCAACATGCTAGTCGAGTGGAAGGGAAAGATATGGGGAAGCAACTTGAGGGTCAAATTTTAAACACTTTTACGATAGATTGAATCGATGGTGGTGGGGAGGGAGGATCGATTACAGATGCGATCGGATGGTGAGCAGTCAGCGTAACGTAATCCCCAACGCAACGAAGACCACACACACATAAGAACATTGGGGAATGCATGTCTGCCCCTGCCCAGTCCCACTGCCGTGCACATTCGAACCTGTCCTGTGGCTATGGATAACGACCGTTCAAATATTCCGGCCCTGGATATAGAGCATATACTTGCTTTGACTCCAGCTATTCATCGACTCCTCAAGCCTGCGCCCATTTTGAGTTGTTCTGGATGCTTTTAATTACTCTCCCTTTTTTGTTTTGAATCCATTACTTGTAACGTCCACCTCACGTGGGACTTCTCTGGGCTGTGACAATTTATACTAGGGTTTTCTACTGGATGGCTATATCTACATGCGTCCGCCTCCTCAGCTGGTGCTGATGTTACGTCTCGCGAGAAAAGAATAATGTCGAGTGCGGCGTATGTCCCGCACCGTCTGGCAATAGGCACTTGCGCGTATCTAGAGGAACTTGGGTCGAAAACTACTATGTGGTGAAATTCGCCGTGCATAGCACGCGCGACCCAGCCGATCTCCCTCAGATCCTATGCCCTCGCAAGTGCGCGCCGCACACACTTACTTCTTCTCTTATTATCTCTTTATTGGACTCTTGATGCCCGCTGTCACTGAAGTACATTAGTTGCCAGCCTCGCCACTCAGTTCCCGTACTCGCGCCCGCCTCAATTGTTGGGTGGGCTGCTACTTCAGCCTTATCTAGCATACGATGAGACATTCCTTTTCTGATTAGATTTAACGCAAGTTATCGCGCGCGCGGGGTTGGCCAAGTGCGGGGCGACGGGCCGGTGCCCGCACGCCCAGCGGCAGTACCCGAACTATCTTTTACTCATTCCTTTTGTTCTCGACTCCATTCCCCGCGCTCTACCCTCTCTTCCTGTCTCATCCCCTTGCCTTGGACTTTTGAACTTTTGGCCTCCATATCTGCGTTATCACACAATAGATGAGCTAGGTACCATGCAAGTACATATAAAAAGGGGCTCTACAAGCCCAGGACAGTCCAGCATCGTGTCATCGTTCATTCCCTTGCGTGAAGCGTGCCTCGTCTCGTCTCGTCTCTAAGTTCACTACTATGTTGGGGCGCCCTGAGAGTCAGTCGCGATTCGTCCTACTCTTTACTGTTGGCTGGCTCGCGCATTGGTCTGGCGCGTGGCCCTCCGCGTTACGGGGGGTGGTTGAGAATGATTCGGGGTATCGGGTGTGCCTTCAGGGTGGTGTTCGGGGTCCTGTGGCTGTGGGGCAGCTTGGTCGGGCTTGCTCTGGGGGCTTCCCTCCATTTCTTCAACTTGACTCCTGTGCCAAAGATGAACAGCTAAGCAGCTGTCTGTTGTCAGGGTCTTCGAATGCCACTACGAGTGACAATTTGGAGTTGGAGGGATAGGAGGTAGGTATGCGGATCCAGCTGGGTTTTCGTGTGACTTTAATGCTTGCGTAGGCTGGGTTTTCTGCAATCAGTGAGTTGTGCCCCGGTGTGTAGGCAGTGGAGTCGTCAGTCACCCCGGTTGGGACGCCATTGATTAGGATCTTTGCCCATTTGACATTGAGCCAATTACTCTCCCTTATATGACTTGCGAGCATGAAAGGAAAAGCACCCGGTGGGAGGATGGATGAAAAGTACAAAAATTCTGTACTTTGGGCATATCCTCGTGTAGGATGTACTCCGTACGAGATGAGATCAATGACTGTTGTCCCAAACTCAAGACTGGCTGACGTCCTGAGAGAAGCTGGCTGGCACTATAGCTTGGCTTTCTCGTCAAGTAGAAAGGAAAGAAACGTCGAACTGTTCCGAGCATACTGTACAGAAGCTGCGCTCCGCCGTGATCTACAAAGGCCCTAGCTTTAGCTATGATGGCCGAGCATGAAGCCTATGACAGGATGCATGAGTTGCTTTGATAGGTGGACCGCTTGCATTTCCCTATGTTGTGGGTACATAGCCACGATCTGCAGCGGGATGGTGCAGGCAGTTGATCATACTAATGTGATAGTATTCCCGATGAGAGGGACGACTCGGACGAGGTCTAGGAAATGATCTCGATACACCTCTTCTCCAAGCAAATAAGAAAAGAGGGGAACTGCCTCGTAAAACCCAATGTCAACTACACATGGAACAAAACTGGGACGAGATATACGAAGGTGAACGAGGAGGGGTAACAAGTGGACCTCGCGTGTCAGGCGATAGGTAAACATGGAATGATAAGAGAACCGATACACTGATACGACATAACATAGGGAAATCACAATGCCTCAACAAGTGGCACTGACAAACGAAGGCCCTATTGAGCCATCAGGTTGCTCAGCGGTAACGTCAAGGCTCAGCATGGCCTGGGGCGCACTGGACGGCTGAGGCAAATGTCAACCGACCAGCTGAAGGCGGGTCAGTAAAACAAGACACATACTACCGACACCGTCTCGTGTCTGGCAGCCAGAGCGCGGGTTCGAATTTTGCGTGTGCGACGCAACGCCATTCGTCGTGGAACTGCGCTTACGCTCGAGGGATTCTTGCGTGAGCGTCCACTGTCGCATGGTATATGCAACCAGTTCCTGCGCGTACTGGATTTTTCGGAGCTCAATGGTATCGATGGTCATGCTTAACGGTCAAAGAGTCTGAGGGAGAGGAGTTGGGAGAACACAACGACCTGGTCAGAGAGAAGAGAAACGAAAAAGGGATAGCCAGGGCGCCTGTTCAAGTTATAGTTTTCCGTACGAGGATTTTTGGACGGGCATGGAGAGGGTTAAGTGGTGGGGCCCGTAACTATCAATTAACTCCTTTCCCGACTCCACGGCGGGATGACGTTTTCGTTTGGGACCACGAAACGAAACCGATTTCCGTTTCCAAGATGAGCGGTATTTTTCTCTTATAGTTCTGCGCACGAAATGCGGCTAGTGGCGGGGGAGAGAAGAGTATTAGCAAAATTCACAGAAAACAGGGCCCACGGATTGTATTGTGGTCCGCAAAGTAGCGGTGAAGCCAAGGTATCGGATGGATCATTGATGCGCAATGATCTAGGAACGACGTTGTTCCAGGCCTCTCCAGGCCTTCACAAGTCGAGGGAGACAGTGCGTCAGTGGGGCCAGGAGGAAACTAGCCCCGGTTATCGGGTGGCGTGGCTACGGTGGTCTGGCGAATGATCTTACTCTTTTTGAGCTGCGAGGATGCGCTTGCTTGCGGGGAAGGTCCAAATCATACAGACCTCGTCGTAGATTGTAGATTGTGCGAAAACACTGATTTGTCATGGCAGCATACGGGTGACGTCATTGGTCTTGGATACCAACTCTAGCAAGGCACAAGACAACACGCAATTGCAAACCCAAGATCAAGATCCAGTCTTCGTGGCATCCAAGCTCGCCACACCATGAACTTTGTTCCAACCACACCGATAATACCCACCAACTCGATTTCGGGCACCACAAAGCGGCCAGACGGACGCAACCAAACACACTATTAACGCGGAACACATAGCAGACGGGCGGGCGTGATCAACACATCATGGTGCACATTAATATAATAGGACCGAAATAGTTAAACAGTTCGAGGAAACCCAGTTTGCTAAGCTACATAGATGACACGACATATGAAACGATGAAGCAAGATGAAGAATTACAATGGCTATGGAATATTAAGTCAAGGATACTACGTGTATATGAATACAGTGCAAAATGCCTGTGTGTGGAGCGTTCGTCGTGATATGGACATAGAATGCGCAGCAAAGAATCATCGAAGACATGTTCAGGTCGTACGGATCTCAAGCAGGTATTTATACGCGGGTGGAACGCCAATTGTTACTAGACGCGGTGATACCCCTTGGCACCGACCCAGAGCGGGCCGACTGGGAAGTGGCTGACTTGGTGGCAACTGGATGTGCCCCAAGCATAACACCGCCTGTGAGAACCGTGGTCTTGCCGCCATCGTAGTTTGTCACTTCCTTCTTCGAGGGATCCACGAAAACGCGGGACTGTCGGGTTCGCTCGCAGCGGGAGAGCTTAGACCCCTCAGTCCCAGCTGAGGAAAAAGTGGTGACAGACGAAGCATCGGAATCATCAGAATCGAAGGAGAACCATGAATAGGAATCGGACGAAAGTGAACTTGAGCGAGAATGGTGAGAACCAGAAGAGGGTGGGGAGACGGATTTTGGAGGGGTGGTGGAAGGGAATTGATTAACAACTGGGGTCGTCCAAGTCGGTTCGCGAAGTTCATCGGCAAGCGCAGCAAACAATTCTTCTTCGTCCTCTTCATCTTCCACCTGCAATTGTTCCGCAAGCGTCGGAAGTACAAACTTTGGCGTCGGACGGGCCAAGGCCTGGGCCTGGAGCTGAACCTGACGAGAACTTGCGAGTGTGCTGGCAAAATTGTCATGGGGATGCTCCACATCTTTGTCGGACCAAACGGTGATAGGTTTGCTGGTGGAGCCGGGCTCAATGAAGCGAATAGAGACTCGTCCGGGGTCGACAATGAGGTCGAATTCGATATTGCCAAGGGCTGTCATCCATTCAGACCACTGAACTTTTGCGGCCATGCAAGAAGCATAGATGGGGCGTGGAGGGACCGAGCGAGGAGAGAAGGAAAGGCAACGTCTGCCAGATCCGCGGAGGGGTTCAGAAGGGACCCAGGACTGAGCATAATGAGCGGTCAAGTTTGACTCTAAAGCAAGTCGCAACTTGAGAATAGTTGCAGCGGGCATGAACGCAATCAAAGGTCGGGTGATATACGCAATAGCATGTGACACAGTCAAAGAAATGGAGCTGAGGGAAGTGGTGGAAGAGGCCATTTAAGCGTGAAACAGACAAAATTAAGGTCGGGATGTCGAAGGGAGTGTGAACGTGAAGACGTGAATCGACCTGCGATTGGGAAATCTACAAGATAGGATGAATTTGAGAGTGAGACGACGTGCAAGAGCCGGTGCGTAACAAGCTGAAGGGATAGTAAATCTGATGGAGTTGAGTATCACAATTCGGATGAGAGAGTAGTGTATGCACTCACGTAGCGAAACCGAGATCCAGAAGGAAAAACCGAATCGAAAGGGAGAAGGTTGGGAGGTTGGGAAACACCTTGAGAGGGATGGGGAGTATGATCAGGCCACACACTGTGGATTCTTATACACCCAGGTGCTAGCAAGCACAATGACACGCGTGGTTGCACTTGGACGAGACAAAAACGCAGTTGAGGGGATCACTGAAAATGCAACAATGACACAAAGACACAACCCATATATGGCTACTCACGTCATGTGACCGCGTACTGCTTATTGTCTCTGGCGAGGAATGCTTCTCCGCCTTTTGTGATGACTCATGCGGGCGTATCACCGCATCGTTGCTATGCAAACCTATACAGTACATATGCAGCACGCTCTGCGGATGTGCTAAGAAGCATCACCAAATTGACGTGTCAGGACAGAGCTGGGGCCATATTATCCAATTCGTATTGTATTGGTCTTCAACATAGGGCCAGCTGTGTTGTGTCCACGATCACCGCGGATGATGCCTCGGACTTCATCCGAGGTATCATCCTAATTGAAGAACCTCAGGAAGCCCGTCGGTCGAAAGATGGAAGACAATACGTGTGCAACAAGGGGCCCCCGGAGATGGCGGGTAGAAGGAGCTTTCTGCCTCGAGGGGAATAAAGAGTTCGGCAAGGGCCATGTGCTGAAGATCTCCGAATGAACTCTAACTTTGTATCTGCATGCATAGACAACAAAACACAGCACGTGCTTTCTTTGTTTCACTGCCATTCCGCTTCCTCTTTGCGCACAAAAAGCTCGTTGACCTTCTTAGACAAAAAGTCTCCTCGCAGACGGAAAATACATCATGGTTAGTATCCATGACATTCTTCTTGACGACACTCACAATACTCACATTACATCGAATAGCCTCTCGCCGTCGATCTCCTCAACCCCTCTGCCGAGTCCGAGTCGAAGAAGCACAAGCTGAAACGTCTCGTGCAATCCCCCAACTCTTACTTCATGGACGTTAAATGCCCAGGTGCGTGGGGACCCATATTTGCTTGTGCTGATCCTTTACCCGATCTTTCAGGATGCTTCAGCATTTCCACCGTCTTCTCTCATGCGCAAACCGTCGTCATTTGTAGCTCGTGCTCTAGCGTACTATGCCAGCCTACGGGTGGCCGTGCGAGGCTCACTGAAGGTAATCATTGTCCCTTGCTTGATATTCATCTCGTACTCAACTCCCTTTGCACCAGGCAGTTCATACCGTCGGAAGAACTGAGTACCCTTTGCCATGTATCCGCCGTACTTGCTGTATGCACTGCTCCTTACACTCTGGATACGTCTCATTTATATGATTGCGTGAAGAACCGCAGATCTAAGCCCGACAGTTGCAGTCTCCTCATTAGAACCCTAGTTCCGTATTCGGACACTCCCTCAGAAAATTGAGCGTGCATGCGTGCGACCGCCAGCAAACGACGGGTTACGCCGGAATAATTCTCTTGGCATCTATCATGTCATCCTGGGACTTCTTTACAATTAGGCTGTCTAACACTATAACACGAGCCATCATTAGCTTGACTGTGCAGTGTATCTGTGTCCTCGTCGGATCACATCTTCGCCTTGGCCTGGGAATTTTCCTCACTAGGAGAGTAGATCTTAGCGCGTAGGACCCCCTCCTGATTCACGACTGCCAGCAATGCTCCATCTTGTTCATACAGCTGTCCCGGTGTGAGCATAGTAGCAGTCAGTTCACCATCCGCTAACCGATTGGGTACTTACGAGTCCAGAGGAGAAGGCGCGTCCCAGTGCTGCCGCGGGCGAAGTCATCTGTGTCTTCTCTTCAGCTCTGCCCTACAGACGTTGGAAAGTTAAGGAACTGACCACATATAGCAGCCAGTCACCGCAATCAAAATCGTTTCTGAAAAGGGTTGAGCGATTGGGTTGCGAAAGGTGATTTCGTAGCGTACTTGTAAAACACTACGGAGTGGTCTAGGCTTGACTGAAGGAGAAGTTGGCAACACGATTATGTTGAGCAGCTTACAACGCACCATCATACCTAGGGCCGAAGGCCCATGTGATAGACTTCGTTTGAGGCGAGATGTGTTGATTGCTGCCGCCAAGCTGTAATATCACCCAAAATCAGGGGAAATACAGTAGCAATACTCAGGCTGCATACAAATGGAGATCGGTGATATACGCCAGTATGCACTGCTCGCAAGTGAGCAAAGGGTTAACGATAACAAGAAGGAAACATACTTTCTGGAAGGAGGGCGGATACTGTTGCGATGTCTTGGCTTTCATCCAATACAAAAAGGTTCTCCGTCCCTCGAGCTCATTGACGATCTCGCCGGCATACTTAACAGCGACAGGACTCTCTTCCCTCGACTAGTATATCCACAGTTCAGCCACCCATGCATATGCTCGAATGACATGATAATCCAACGCACTGTTGCGTATGCAAGGAGGCGCGATCTGTTCTCCTCTGTAACGTCTGGCTGAGCCGCCATGCGCCTGATGTGCTCGGCCTCACTATCACATTCGTCCGGGCGAAGAGCTTGCGGCATGGTCCATTGACGAGATGGTTGCCAGAACTCCGGTATCTGGAAGGAACAGATCATGACGAAGACGACGCGTCCGCTCTGGACGGCGCGGACTGAGCGTGTCGAGTATGATCGTCCGTCGCGCGCTCGGTCGACATAGTATAACAACGGCACGGAAGCAGATGCGCTGAGGAGGAAATAGGCCTCGAATCCGAGTTATTGACTTTGCACCACGCCTGACGGGCACTAGAGGGATACGTACATGCAACGACTGGCAGGTGTACGGCGAGGTACATATGAGCGTGAATTACAGGTATGCGGCGGACGAGTTGAAACACATATTACATGCAAGGTAAACTCTGGCTTGACGCATTTCGTTGCTGCAACGAGAGCCTGTGATATTACCTGTCCCCCAAACACACCGCGTGCTTGGAAAGGTAAGGAAAGGTTCTTGGACCGGTATAAATTGAGGTCGAGTTGCTCTACGTCGACAGCAAAGGAGATTTCACTAGGCTCAGCCATATCTGTCTGGTCTGCACGCAGAAGATGGCTGGTGGGTGCAAGGAGGTGGGGCGCGATTCAATGTGGGGCAGCTGAAGGTCATGAAGGTCAAGTTACTAGTAATCATGTGCCCGTGATTGGCCGTATTATATAATATAAGCGTATCGCGTCGCGGTGGGGCTAACCTCTCATCATGTCGGAACCAGCGAGTGCACGTACAGGAGCTGCTACCCCGCCTCGTACTCCTTCACACAATGCCAACCTTGAATTGACACCAGAGCGTGTCAGACAAGTAGAGTTGAACCGCCTGCGAGGTATCATACCCCCCATTTATATGTGCAACCGAGTTTTATTCTTCCCTTCCAGCCAAGGCGAGGCAACGCGAGAAGGAAGCATCCGCCGTCGCTTCCTCCGTGCGCAACGCCAACCAGAAAAGACCTCTTTCCGTCGTTCCTGCCGTCTCTGGCCCTCCGACTGCGCCCCCGAAAAATGCTAGTAGTGGTAAACTACAACGCGACGCACGTCTCGGGAAGTACTTTGACTATGACTTGTCAAAGATGGTCAACTCGAAAGGTGGTTTCCTCGTGGAGGACGATAAGGAAGTGGACGATGATTTGAAGTCTAAAGAAAGGGAACGTGAGAGACAAAGGGCCATGCAAAGCCTCGATCCTCGTACGTGCACCCTTCCCGTCTCACCCGCGTTGCAGGCCCGAGACGCCAGTCGCTGCCGTAGCTATTTACCTAGATTCGAGTCGAAACCCCAAATGTCATGATTGTGGCTCGGTGGATATCGACCAGACGTATAGAAAAATATTCAGATGTCTTGTATGCAACAAATGCATGAACGAAAAGGTTGAAAAATACAGTCTTCTCACAAAGACGGAATGCAAAGAGGTGAACGTGATTCATCTTATGCGAATATCTGACTCAAGGATTCGTGCCGTCAGGACTACCTCTTGACCGACTGTGAGTGTATATCCGTTTTCGTCTTAATGCAATTCTAATCAAGTGTAGCCGAGTTGAGGGACGAGGAATTACTACCCCATATGCTCAAAGCCAATCCGCACAAGTCAACGTTCGCGAATATGATGCTCTATTGCCGGTACCAAGTCGAGGAATTTGCCTGGAAGAAATGGGGTTCGCCGGAGGTGCTGGACGCGGAGTGGGAACGACGGACGGCAGAGAAGAAAAAAAAGAAGAATAAGAAATTTGAGCAGGGACTTCAGGAGCTGCGCAAACGGACTCGAGAAGGTGTCTGGCAGAAGCGGAAGGACGCAGAGCATAAGCATGAATTCAGTGAGACTACGACAAATGAAGACGGTGTCGAAGTCCAAATGTGTCATGAATGTGGCTTCACGATCGAAGTCGAGGAATTTTAGCACGCGGACAAGCTTGCTGTCGTTCCTAAACCATAACTGTATGCAGGTTGATGCAAGTCCGAGAGATGGGTGTGTCCTGATAGCTCTGTAACTGTCACAGTTGACCGACATGCATGTATCTATCGCCGAGAGACTTGGAGCGTGAGAGTCAATAGACGGAGACGGGGAGGGAGGGGCATGAGAACGGCATGAAAGCCGGAATTATCGGCCATTCCTTGAGTCCGAGACAGCAATTTCATCTGGCCTGAGCTCCTCGTAGCTAGGGGACCCTCTCCCACTGGCGTTGGGCTGGGCAGAGATACCGTTTGATGATCCTTGGTCCAGATCCATTGTTCCAAGGCCTGACGGTGGTGGAAGTGTCGTGTGCCTGCTGGGTCCTGCACCATGCGTCGAGACGGCAGGCGCAGTCATAATGCCTACACCCATGCCAAACTTGTGGCCGCCCGAATGGCTGCCGTTGCTGCTCGGTGAGCCGCGATGAGACACGTGGTCTCGCCGCCCCCCTTCACCCTCGTCATCTGAATCCGAAAGCTCCCCGTCTGCTTGCACTCGCCGATCAAGTATTCGCTGCGGGCGGCGCTCATCCGGATCGAGCATATCCTCGTCTTGGTCCACATCATCCATCTGCGCGTCTATCGGTAACAGGGGAACGTCTAGATTGTTCTATCAGAACTGTCACTTGACGGGTCGTGGAACGTAGGTACCTGTCATCTGAACGCTGGGAGGGCCACCAACATGCCTGAGATGTTCCATGACAATATTCTTCACACGTTCAAGGTACGCAGGGCTGTTCAGGTCCTCCGTATTTGATGCCTTAACGTCCAGCTGATAATCGGGGCCAAAATACTCATAATACTCGTTGACGGGTATATCTAAAGAAGGGTGAGATTCTTCTTGTCTGTCATGGGCATATACCTACCACGACCCAGCTCAACACCTGTCGCCAGCCCAGTCTCGTATGCCCACGCACGGCTCACATTCCGCATCGTGTAGCCACCGCCCCCGAGCAGAAGTAGGGGCTTATCAAATGACTTGACGAATTTCACGCAATTTGCGTGTCCTTACGCGCCCTGTTAGTTTCGAAGAGTGGACTCGTTAGAAAACACAAACCTCGCATGGATAGGTTAAGACAGCCCAACTTGTCACCCGCAAGCGAGTCGGTGCCGCACTGCAGAACCACCGCGGCAGGATCATATGACTCCATAACTTGTTGTATTACCTGACAAAAAAAAAGATGGAAATCTTTGTTATACTACCGATGAGGAAAACTCACAGGCTCAAAAACACTCTTGTAGTTCTCGTCGTTGATCCCATCTCGAAGAGGGAAATTCAGAGAATAATGTTTCCCCTTGCCAATACCAATATCCTGTGAGAGCTGATGTCAGGGAGCGTTCCAAAACTCGCAAGGACACTGACTCTGAGCTCCCCAGTTCCAGGGAAATACTCCCCATATTTGTGGAAGCTGACGGTCATCACTCGATCTGTTGTGTAGAACGCCTCTTCGACGCCGTCCCCATGATGGACATCGATGTCAATGTATAACACTCTTGAATGATACCTACTCAGAGAGTAAAAGGCTGATCAAAAATGGCAAGCGTCCGGTTGAGAGCTCACCGCAATAATTCGAGGATACCAAGAACGATATCTAGGAAGAAAACGAGCGAGCAAGCAGGGATCATTGTCAAATCATGAGATGGATAATAGTGAATTGGATGCACCATTCACATAGCAGAAGCCGCTAGCTTCGCTCTTCTTCGCGTGATGTAGACCACCGGCCCAGTTCACAGCGATGTCACATTTATCTCGGCTGAGCCTTGCAGCTCCCTCTGGTAATAGGTGAGCGGGAATCAGAGGGACATAGTGGCGAAAGCTGACCCATTGAACCTCCCGCGGATATTGCACAATAGTCAAACAAGCCATCGAACACGGGACAATCATCACCAACATTACCTGTTCAATGTCAGTTCAAAGTCCACAGAGAAGCCAGCGAGCTGCTAAGGGAAACAAAAACTGACACTTGTGTTGCTCCTTGACAAAATTCCCCATATTACTTGGCGTGATTTTACTGAGGAATTCAATATAGTCATCAGAATGAAATTGTGTCATTTCGCGCTTCGTCGCAGGCTTAGCGCGCTGTAAATCAACAACCACCGATCAGCCAGGAAGAAGGCACCACGGTGGCAACGGCCGGAACTAGACACAACCTCGTTCACTTACAAATATTTCCATTCTCTTGTAGAGCCCATAGTTCATTACCAGAGAATGGCACATACGAATCCGAGTGGGCTTCATACTGAACCGCCGTAAAAAATAGCACGTGGTTCAGGGTAATGTCATTGTCACCAAGAGCTGGGACATACGGATGTCCGGGACCATAGTGAAATCCCCCGACGTCAGAATCGAAGAAATAGCACTGTGTGTGTGTTTGGGGAAGACATGGTGAGAAAGAGACATCCAGGAGGAGGGGTATTAAAAAAAAGAGGACAGTGCATACCACGCGTTTCTTCTTTTCCCCTTCGATCTCGAACAGCTCCCCAGGCATGGCAACGAACTATGGAGGCGTGGAGAACAGAATGG
Source organism: Russula compacta (assembly GCA_022376555.1). Taxonomy (NCBI): domain Eukaryota; kingdom Fungi; phylum Basidiomycota; class Agaricomycetes; order Russulales; family Russulaceae; genus Russula; species Russula compacta. Next base: position 612,632 of record WTXH01000002.1, read on the forward strand.
GATGTAGTTATATGTTTCTCGGCGAGAGCCGAGCGTCCGTGTCCGCGAGAGAAGAGCGCAAGCGCACGGCGTTCTGCTGCCACAACCCAACCGACCACAGTCCGGATATGAACACGCCGAGTAGATTTCAACCTATCTCTGCCGTCTTTGTCTCTGAGACAGGCTACCCGTTGCCCGCTAGCAGGACCTCTTATAATCAATTCAACGGTATTCAACGGTTTACTGCTACATTTTTTATCAGTTTCTGGAACCCATGATGGCACATTGACCCTTCAAGTTGTCATCTCGCGCTCGTCTCACGCCCTCTTCGACGGCCGCAGGTAGAGTACCTTCCCTGGCCAACCCCGCACCAGGTGTCGGAGTTACCTGATTCGGTTCGGATATTTTTCTCTCGGGTTATATACATGACTTTCCGTTACACGTGCTGAGTACTGTCATCCAGAAATGAAACCAGATGTCTGAGATGCAAACAGCAGGTACACAAATGAACAGCAGATGACACACAGATCATATCTTTGCCTTGCCCAAGCTGGCTTCCCTGCTCTGGTGGACTATTGTTGACGGTGCGAACCCAAATGACTTCTCGAGTGGAATTCCCTGAAGAGAAGAAGGCTTAGCAATACGATGAATTGACAAAGATGCCTACGAACTTGCTCTCCCGCAATTACGCGAATCTATCAAGTCGCGGAAAGATCAGCGCCAGATATGAGATGGCCATAAACCTGAGTAACACCTACCATGGACCAGTGGTGAACAGCATGTAACTCAGCAAACCACAGCTGGGAAGATGACAATATCAGGTGATCAACGAAGCCATTTCAACGGCATTGTGGTGCACTACCTCTCTGCCGAATGTGGTCTGCATAGTCTGCGCGTACGGCGTGATGGCATGCAATGTTATTGGTGCGTCTAGTGAGACGCCAGGCACGACCTCCTTCAACTGCACTATGGTGTTCTCGATGGCGATTCGTGCAGCCTCACGGCTAGTCTCCACGGGGGTATTTCTAGACCGAACATCATATGAGAGGACGTATGGATGTGGACGAGCCACGCAGTCGAGCAGAAGAGTAAAGTGATCTCGTGCATGACGAAGATGCTTGCCTGAGCGAGTGCGTCAGCATTAATCGAGGGGATCATATGGTCCTGAAATGGGGTCAAATTCGTACCAATGGTCGAACCAGGCATGTATTGAGAATGAACGATGAGCTGCTCATCAGAGGTGAGGGTGTTGTTCAAGAGGTCTAGCGCCTCGTTCAGGATGGTGATACCGACGTCGAGAAGCTGTTCTAGATTCCTCATCTCGTCTTCTGAATGACGGGAGTCGCTCTCCACAGGTTGAATGGCAGATGAAGGTCCGGAGGATGAGCACTTGGTGGCGGTGGACTCCATACGCGGGGCCGAATACTGGAGTATTCACTGTGCTTGTGGATTAAATAGACGGAGCGTGTGGCGTGAGGAGTATTGCATGGCTGCCCGAAACGCGAAACGGAACGCTGGCACTGGCACTTGCGGCAAGTCGCATGATCATGACCACGGAATAAGCTGAATCAAACCTCCGACTCGCACTCGCACTCGCACCCGGAAGGTTCAGAGTTTTAGACCGTCGGATTTATTGAAGAGTAACAAGCCAGCTATAACGTCTGTCTCTCTACACAATTGTGGACAGTCCATTAAACGAAAGGAACTGCCCTCACTCAAAGCGAGATGATAGTCTCACAGAACTATCGCACCCAAAATGACTGGGGGTGAGAGACAGGAAAGGGTGAGCGATACCACCAACCGTCGTCATCGTTCTGATTCTCTGCAGAGCGCCAAAATATATGCGCCTCGGTGAAATAGGTGATTGCTGACTAAGCTAACTTACGCTGTCCGTTTTCCGGCGAGTCGATGCTACAACAGCGTATTCCTGCCAACAGTTATTCACTCGCGCTATGCTCGCCTCACTCAGGAAAGCAGGTTCTTTCGCCCGAGTTAGCTCTCCTCAAATCCCCTCGCGCGAACCCCCTCAATTGACACCCCTCTATCACAGACCGCATCTGCGGGCCAGAGGCGCTTCCTCTCCATCCATGAATATCAGTCCGTGAATCTCCTGAATTCTGTATGCGCTCGCCTCCACCGTTGCTGCCTTCATCGTCGTCTCTTACTCTGCACATACTAGTATGGGGTTCCAACCCCGAAAGGCATTGCCGCGAAATCACCCAAGGAGGCCATTGAAGCTTTCCACAAGGTTTCTGGTCCGTCCACACTTTTTGCACGTGCCGTCCGTCGGGCTAACTAACGTATATTGCAGGTGAGAAGGGTGCAGTGATAAAGGCACAAGTTCTTGCAGGTGGGCGAGGAAAGGGGAAATTCTCCAACGGTCTTCAGGGTGGGGTACACGTCGTGAAGACGTAGGTCTGATACCAACTCGGCGTCGTCGACCCAGTGCTAACTTCTGCAACAGCGCACAGGACGCGGAGAAGTTGGCCAGTCAGATGATTGGCTCGAGTCTCATCACCAAGCAGACCGGTGCCGGTGGCCGTGTTTGCAACGCTGTAAGGGTGTCCACAACAGACTGACTTGTGGGCACAACTGAGCATGGTCGTTGCGGTCAGGTCATGCTGGCTGAGCTCCGCCAGCCTTCGCACGAGTACTATATTGCGGTTCTGAACGACCGTGCCTCTGAGGGTGTCGTCCTCGTTGCGTCAAACCAAGGAGGGATGAACATCGAAGAGGTCGCCGCGAAGGACCCGAACGCGATCATCAGCACGCCCATACCGTTCACAACTGGCCTCACCAAAGAGGCCGCTCTCGGTGTCGCCAAGAAACTTGGGTTTTCTTCGGAAAAGGCGACGATTGATGCGGCCGACATCTTCATTAACCTGTATAGGATCTTCAAGGAAAAGGACGCGACACAGATCGAGATCAACCCCCTCGCCGAGACCACCGACGGCGCCGTTCTCTGGTCTGTAGCACAACACATTTGGGGAAACCGTTTTTTGTTTTGATGTCTTGTTTGCAGTATGGACGCCAAGTTCGGGTTTGACGATAACGCCGAGTTCCGTCAGAAAGACATCTTCGACCTCCGTGATATCTCCCAGGAGGAACCTTCCGAGGTGGAGGCGCAAAAGGCCAACCTGAACTTTATCAAACTTGATGGTAACATCGGCTGCCTCGTCAACGGCGCTGGCTTAGCCATGGCTACGATGGATGTCCTTTCCTTGCACGGCGGTCAACCCGCCAATTTCTTGGACGTTGGAGGGTATGCGTTCCAAACTCCATTTCAGGTAGCATTCACACTGACACTACAATCCATCAGAGGTGCTACGCCTGAGACTGTCAAGAAGGCATTTGAGATCCTTCTCGCGGATCCCAAAGTGAAGAGTATATTTATCAACATCTTTGGCGGCATCATGCGCTGTGACTACATCGCCGAGGGCGTCATCAAGGCAACCAAAGAACTCTCCTTGACAATTCCCTTAGTTGTCCGCCTCAAAGGCACCAAAGAAGCCGAAGCGAAAGAGTAACGTTTCATTCCTCTCGATCCGATCAAGAAGGATTCTCGCGCTGACACCATTTTAGGATGATTCGCCAGTCAGGTTTGAAAATCATTCCTTTTGACGGCCTGGACGATGCCGCAGAACGCGCTGTGCAGCTCGCATCAGCTTAGCTTAAACTGCTGTCGCGTGGGGGTATTATATCTCATAATAGAGTGTATGTCAGCCCGTCGGTGTGTGCGAGATGCAAGAAGCAAGGTGTGAAGAATACGTGACGAAAAATGGATACAAAGCAAGGTAAACAATAGAAACCTAAGAAAAGCGAAGTGGAACGCTCAGCGCGTACCAGAAATAAAGCTGGCAACCTTAAAAATGGGTTCGCTGCGCTCTAGTTAACAACCGGATGGACTAGCCATCACCACGGTGGGCGCACGTAAGGTGCATGTGTCGTAGGTGTGTATCCGCCGGCGTGTGGTGCCGCTGTCGGATGAGATGCCTGCATGGGCACACCGCGACCCGCAGGCATCGCGCCAGGGTACGATGGCGGCAAGTGCATGACTTGGGGGTGCACGAGAACAGGACTGCCCTGATACATAGGTACTGGACCTGGTGCACGGGAGTGTGAAAGACTGGGACTCAGCCCAGCAGGAGGGCCTGATCGTGACCGGTTCTGTGCACCATTCGGTGGCCCAGGTGGCCCAGGTTGTGATGGTGCATATGCACCCGGAGAAGGGTATGGCATGTATGATGCGTGCGTAGGGTATGGCGAGGGTAGCGGACGCATCACCCCCCCAGGTGTTTGACCACCGGGAGCAGCCATAGGAATCCACATGGGTTGAGGATATTGTGGCGATGGGCCACCCATCATGTGGTTGGGCGCAATGGGGTGTGGGTACATCAACGTCGGCGCTGGCGAGTGGCTCAGCATTGGTGAGTGGTACTGTGGATACGCTGGGCCACCAATGGTGGATTGCACCGGTTGCGCATGCGGAGAGAATGCAAGATGCCGGGCTGATCCTGAGGTGGTAGACTGTACAGCGGGAGATTGAGGAGATCCCTTGCCAGTAATAGAGCCAGCTGGTGGAGGTGGTACTAGTTGAAACGCTCGTGTCACGTCATGCAAAGACATTCGTGAGGGCCCAGGGCCGTTTGACCCAGTAGGGGGCGGCGTCTCGCCGTCCTCAGACTTGACTTCTTGTAACGTGAACGGTACGGACGGCAAGTCATCTGCGATTCCTTCAAGGGAGTTCACTGCAGGAACATCAACCTTCTCCGATGTCTGCGACCATAATAACTTGAGCTGTTCGGGGTCTGGCTGTCGTACAGGTGACTCCTTCACAAGGCTCTTCGTCGTCCAGCCTGTTGAACTCGGTGGTGTCAAGGGGGTATCGGACTAACCGTCGCTCACATTCAGCTAGATATCCTCAGAGAAAGCGCTCATCATACTGACCGAACCGTCCGAACTTTTACTCTCCGCTTTTTCTCTGGAGGTGACCAGTGTACTGGAACCGTCGACTTCATTGCCTTTGGAATCGCCCAAGGGTTGGGATACGGGGGCAGATTCCTCGGTCGGAAGAGGTATTACAGGCGTTTCGGACTGTTTGGCGTCCTCTAATTCACTAGAGACCGTGAAACTTACGGATGGGTACGAGGTTGACTCGCGATAGAACGCTACGCCAGCACCGGCAGGCATTTTTGGCTCTGCCCTAGTCTTGGTTGGCCACGGTGCTGGTAATGTAGCATCGGTCTCAATGCTGGATGTAACATCGCTGGCCTTGTCTGTGTCGGGTGGAGAGGACCCACTGCGAGTAACCAGTCCCTCGCTACCGGCGGCAGATTCAACCTGATCTGGGATTGGAGGTAATGTCCTCCGCCAGGTTGAGGATTCATCCGCTGCACGGGGGCGGCCAAACGCGCCAGTAGCTGCCACAGTCTTATTCACAAGAGGTTTCGCGGGAAGATGTACTTTGGGAACAGCCGGCGAACTTCGTCTGATGAGATATGACCCAGAAGGTGGTAGTTTGACGGGGAAACGAGGACGACTCTTTGGCGGTGGGAACTTGTCGAAGAGCACACCATTGATCGAGTAGTCTCTAATCGACATACCCTCGACTGGAGGGTCCCAGGAAAGTACTTCCCACCGCATTGGTAGTGTTGACCTCCTCAGGTTGGCCAGCTCTCTCTTTGACAGAGGCTCGAGAGAACGTGAAAGGGAAGGCAAGCTTACACGACTTGGTTGACCTCTTTGCGTATCGTCATCCAACTCAGTCATTGTGGTGAATGGTTCGTTGGGTTCACGGACACGCGGAGGATATGATCGCGGAGTTGGAGGAATACCCCTGCTGAACCTTGGTTGATCTGCAAAGTGTGCACTACCGTTCGCACGGTCGGTGTGATTTTCAGTACCCAGTGTGTTCCGCCGGGGGTTTGTTTGCATCGCCCCTTTAATCCTTGACATAGTATCATCAAATGTGGATATCAGTTCTTCCCGGTAGGATGATGCTCGTGGTGATCTCTGAGAGGACTGTGAAAACGGAACAGCCAAAGTTTGGCCGGGCAAGGAACCCTCAGCTAGAGGCTTGACTGGAGAGCTCGTGCTGATTGAGGTGGTGGGTACGGACGGAGACGCGGGAACAGCATCTACTTCTGCACTAGCCAGTGATTCAGATGTAGACTTCGGTAGAACATCTGCGATGATATAGGTTGCTCCTCCACAGGCGCGAGGGGTGCCTTGCGCCTCCACGATGGCTCCAGGTCGCTTCTAGTCCGGGTAGGTGGAGGCTGGTCGGTATCAGTTGGAATATCTCGTCGAGGGGAAAGGGGTACCACAGTCTCCTCGGGGTTAGGTTCCATGCCGACGAACTTTCCAAGGTCAGTGAATTCCACTTCCTCAAGACTTTCATCGTTGCTAGATTAAGCAACTGCACACCAAGGACTTGAGAGGCGGATGGAAAGGTAACAAGAGGCGTGAGAGGCGAATGGGAGGGACGCCGCGGAGATACCGGCGGCAGTGGGGCCGCATTACTTCTCCATGACGTGCCGTTGGCTGAAGATGCTTGGTTGGCCGACTGAGCGCCTCGCTGAAATCTTGCACCAGTCATTGGCACAGCAGGTGCATTTTCCGAACCTCGTGATGACTCGTTTGACGATGGCAGACGGATGGGGACTGTGGATCAGAGGCAGGCCCCATGGAGTTCTGGGGAGAGGTAGGCTCTGGCTGTGTTTCCTGCAATGACAGTGGTCAATTACCATCATCTCACCAGCATAAAAGAAAACACAACCTGGGCAGCAGGAAGTTCCTGGGCCTTATCCTTCTCCCCCAATTTCATCCTTCCCTCCAACTCGGCAGCCTTCTTCCGTGCCCGTTCCCGTTCCCTTTCCCGCTCTTCCTCTTCAACCTGTCGTCGGATCTTTGCACGCTCGGCTGCTGAGTGCATGGCCGCTTTTCGCGCCAACTCAATGTCGGCGGAGGCTCCAGTGGGAAGCTGGGGAGAAACTGCTGCGACACTGGATGTAGATGGAGACGCAAAGTGAGAATAGGATCCGATGGGGAGGGAAATATGGGAGACGGGGAGCGTCCTTGACGCCATGGCTCTCTCGTCGAACCATGTCGACTGGAAGGTGGGTGTACGTGCGGCAGTTGCGTGTGCAATGGTGGTAATGATTTTGGCATAGCTGCTAGTGTGGAGGTAACTGTCGCAAGCTTTCCCGAGACGAATCTCGACCACCAGATAGCGCCGAATGAGTGGTTGTTGCGTTAGAGGGGCGCCTCCCCCGTTCCCAGCGGCGATCCTCAGTCCCTTGTGAGGAATTTGTGTCACGTCTGACCTCCCGCGAGCGATCTGATCCTTGTTTCTGCAACAACTGCACATTGTTGTGAACCGGTGTATCTCTGCCTAATCGACCATCTAGCCGAGGCTGAGCTGCCTACGAGCTTCAGAATACACCGGAGACTTACCAGGGGGGGCAATACGATTATTGAATGGTTCCATTCGGTTGGAGCGTTCGTTGAAAAGCACGCGCGATGCCTCCTGAGGTGACAGCGACGAGCTTGAGGAGGTAGACGCGCCAGCTGGTGGGCCAACGCGTGGACGTATATTCGACGAAAGTGCAGCAGAACGTGGCCAGCTTCGATCGAAGTCATCGGAAAACCTGTCTTCTTTATTGATTCCTGCTGGTGCAGAAGGAGATTGAGGATCCGGACTTGATGTTTCAGGAGCGGGGACTGAGGTAGAAGATGGATCCTGTGTACTCTGGGGCATGTCAACTGGCTGGATTTGGTATTGCCGGCCATCTCCAAATTCAATGACTCCCCCGAGGAAGTCATCATTGTCCTCCTCCATCTGTAACTGATCAGCCGCACTGGTGTCTAATCAATCAAATAGTGAGCGAACCTCATCCCAGTGGTGAGCATTAGGGTCCAAATGAACACCGCGGAAAGTATCAGCCTCCGTGGTGGCCAGACTTGGGGTCGTAGGGGTGTTGGCTAATTGTTTTTTCTCTTGTATACCATTCAAACGACCTGCGAACATATGAGAGTTTTAGTACTTCACACAGGAGGTCACTCGTTGGAGATCCCACGAACGCACCTTGAGCAACCTCAGCAGCGGTCGGAAACTCACTCTGCACGTCGGGAGAAGGCCCAACGCCAGTGGCACTCGCACCTTGCTTGACATTCCTCCAGGCCGGTTTGCTCGAACTATTTGCAGATTCCGACTTGGTTGTAGAAGGAACATTTATAGCCCCACGAGGTTGCGGCTGAATGACCTTTCCGATGTAGGGAAGCTGTGGTGGACCATGGGGGACAGGCGGGGGCGCAGGCGGGGCAACAGAAGACATCCCACTGGATACAGGCGAAGGTGCCAGGGATGGCGTTGTTGAAGATGGGCGAGTCCACCCTTGGCCAGTGCTCGCGGAAGACGACAGCAACCTCGTAAGCTTTGCAGTGACAAGACGAGAGTGGGAGGGGGCTGGCGGTGCCGGTGACTTGACTGAATCATTCATTCCTGAGGTTTAAATCGGTCGAGAACACGGACTGCATAAAACATACCTGTTGTGGTCGCGATCTTTGAAGACGATGATGATGAGGGTACTTGACTAGCTCCAGGCGTAGGGCTATTCTGTCCCATGAATCTCTTATCGATTTTTACTGTGCTGAATTTTTTGGGATGTGCGGTTGTACCGCTAGCAACAGTGTGCGGAGTAGTGCCTGCTACAGAATAGTCCATGAATGAGTGTTCGCGAAGCCAATTGGAAGTAATGGCAATCTGCCTACCATCCTTCCCTTGCTCTGCTGCCCTCGAGAGGTCTGATGGTACCGGGGCTAAGGCTGGTGGTGGGCTAGCGGGAGGGGAACTAATAGATGCCTCCACTGTGCCATTTGATATTGTGCTGTCTTGTGCTTGAGGTTCAAGAGTGTCCATGTGCGCGTCGTTGGACGCCACTCGGGAAGGATTGAGAAGATCCACGATGGTCGCGCCTTGGTGGGTTGCACAAATGAAGACATGTCATTGTAGAGCACGCACAAACAAGGGTGGACACACACCACGGATGAGAAGGTGTAAAGGGAACGAAGGGACGTTCTCTTCGAGCCGGGCCAGCGACGCGAAACTTGCAGCGTAGCGTTGAGAGACAGCGGAGTGTCCAGTTCTCCTCTCTGCTGTGTCTCCGGCCGCAGTCCGTAAATCGGCCAATCGGTGCCATATTTAGCCAACTACCGGCCTACCCCACTACTACTACTACTACTACTACTACTACTACTACATCAAAGGGCACCTGCAAGCTCAGTTTCTCTCTTGCCTAAACGCGCGACCTCTGCCTCCAATGCCACGTTGGCCAACTCTATCTGAAGTATGCTAGAGATAAGCTCAGTCCACCGACTCTCTAATGATGTTAACTGGTCCCCGAGACGCGTCTACAAAACGGTCAGCATCTTACGCGCCATAACGTCCCAAAAGGCGAATACCTGAGCGTTTTTCCTCTCTCGGTTCAGGCTGGTTGTTTGTTCTTTTAGCTCCTCCAGGATCCTCTCCGCTTTTTTGGCATCCGCCTCCAGTAAGTAGTTATGTACGCGCCATGCATTACTTCCGTATTGTTGGAGCAGAGCGAGGTTGTTGTGCTTGACACGCAAATGATAGTAAGCGAGACAATCAGTCAAAGAGTAAAAAACAGTACCGGATGCGCTGATGCTCCAACTGTGCATGTACACCATCCAGGGCTAATCTCCATTCCTCGTCGCTCGATGGTGTGGTCGATGATACTGTTAACTGATATCGGGATGTGTCAATAGCCGCGAGCGTTTGACGTTTTCCGACACGGTCCAACTCTGCAGCGAGAAGAGGATTGTTCTGAAGAATTCATGTTAAGAACTCGGGACAACTGTGATTGCACATTTAACGGACGAACCACAAACAGATCTAAGGGAGGTGGGACGCGCGGATGCAACACCTCCTGTTGAATCTTCTGTGTCTCAACGGCTAATTCATGCTGCACTTTTTCCCTGAGGATTGGGTGTATCTCCAAGTCATTGTCATAATACGGCAGGGAGTCAAATAGTGGGGCAGGTTCCTGGTAGTTTTCAGGAGCCATAGCGACAGCTCTCGGTGAATATACCACGGAGGCCCATCACTGCCAGCCGCTGACCGGCCGGTGGCCGGAGCGGAGCCTGAATAATCGCCTAGTACACAGCACGAGTGCGGGTTATGAGTGGCACACGAAAGAGCAAGATGGCTCTCCGTGTCGCTGCGAGGTCGGGACGCCAACTCAGGTACCCTCTATATGCGTGTCTTTCTGCCAATACAGTGCGCAGAGTGCACTCATCTTCACCCTCACGAGGTGCGTCCCACTAGTTAGTTGGTGGTGTTAGCACACTGAATTCGTATCGTAGCTTCTACCTCTCCGTTTCCAGAACCAACCTCTCCGAACCCGACACTCACTAAATATGCTGAGGCGACAGAAAAGCTACACAACTATGGTTCATATCTTATGCAATGCCTACCTAAATTTATCCAGCAGTTCTCGGTGCTGAAGGACGAATTGACGCTCTACATCGCACCGTCGGCTGTAACCCCCGTCCTAACGTTCCTTCGCGACCATTCGCAATGCCAGTTCAAGTCCGTGATGGATATCAGTGGTGTCGATTTCCCCGAGAGGGACAAGAGGTTCGAGGTAGTCTATCACCTGCTAAGCATTACGTACGCCGCAAGGATACGGGTCAAAACCTACGCGGGTGAGGCAGACGCCGTGCCAAGTGCTACGCCATTGTTCAGTGGTGCCAACTGGTATTATGCCACTATGACTCCCCTTGTCCAGTATTAACCCACAGCCAGGTACGAGAGAGAAGCTTGGGACTTATTCGGAATATTCTTCAAAGACCACCCCGACCTGTACGCCTCAATCGTCTTTGTATCAGACTTCCATACTTATGTGCTTCTAGCCGTCGTATTCTCACAGATTATGGTGTGTTTCAACTTCTCCAAGTGAACATAATGATTTATGCTATTCAAGGTTTCGAGGGTTATCCGCTTCGGAAGGACTTCCCTCTAACGGTAACACCTATATAAACCATGATTGATAGCAGACTGCTGACTACCTCTATCACAGGGGTACACAGAGGTTAGGTATGACGAAGAGAAGAAACGTGTCGTATATGAACCTCTCCAGCTAACTCAGGCATTCCGGTACGTGACTTAGCTTGCTAGCGTAACTCAGACTAGACATGTCGTCAGAAATTTCGAGGCTCTCTCCCCATGGGAACAAATTGGCGAAGGATCAGAACCGCGAAAGCCCCAGGAGTTCAAGCCCATCCCACCGCCAACGGCCGAGCCGCAAAAGAAGTAGCCGCATACTTACACTTTGAATTATTCCTTCTGCCCAGAAACTACGTAGAATATACAATGAATATCCTCCGAGAGCATCAGTTTCAGGCGTCAGCCACAATGGCTGCGGCAGCGTCCTCGCCTGTAGCCACAGCTGGCGCATCCCTCGCCCAGCCCATGCGGCCAACGACATATTCTTGGCCAATGACCTCAACTCCGAGTCGAAGCGACTCAGCAACTGTGTCTTCCACCCAGTCATATTGTTCCCAAACTTTAAGCCAATGCTCGGGAATGACCTGAGTAACGGTCGTATAAGAAAGGTTGTGTGCAGGATCTGAAAGGTGGAGTATGAATTGAAGTTGGCCTGACTCCGTTGGTTCAGGTTCGGGTATGGTAATGGTGGATGTGAATGGCTGAATACGAAGATAAACATATGAAGTCGTCGTGGGATACTGAGTCGATGAGGGGCGTAATGGAGCGGGAGCCACATTCGTTTTGATGACCTCTTCCAAGTAGCCTATCCAATATTCAGTTCTGCCAGTACTACGGGGAACGGGGGCGCACTTGTGCTAGCTTCAGAGCTTGTTCAAAGCCTCCACCGCATTGATATCACGATTGTTTGACGTTTCCTTTGGTTTCGACTCGTTTCCTTTATTGACAATCAAATCACCGCCCTCCACCTGCTCCAGAACCTGAAAGTGGAGTATAGGTGAGGGGGAAGGAACACAATACGTGCTGAACAAACCCGGGCGAGCGCAGAGTATACGAGCGACTCGACGCCTTCAAAGCCTTGCATGTCGTGACTCAGCCAGACTTGAATAACCTCGTGCTCTGAGATTGGGGGAGCAACGGCATTCAGTATGTCGTTGAAAGTCGAAAGACCGACTCGCTTCAAATCTTTCCCTGAAAGGAGCGTTAACTCAAGCCACGCAACAACGTCATGAGACGAACCCAATTTCTCTAATTGCGCGCTCTTCGCATACTCTTGAGCCCGCTCCTGCGCATTTCTTGCGTATCCAAGTACACCTTCTCTCCATTTCTTGGTATCCTGTGTTGGGAGACTCTTCACTTGTTCATCGACGACGGACCTGGCCTGCTGTAACGCCGACGATGCGCTTGACCAAACATTACCCCACCCCCATCCGCCGCCGGACGGCTGCCGCTCATGTTCCGGAGTATCTGCTTGCCTTTCTGCAGGTACCAAGTTAGATGAGGACAGCGAGGGCGAGACGCCTCTTGCGGAAGACGATCCCGGATTTGTGAGCAACGAGCCCCCGACTTTGACACGCTCTGTACTTTTCCGTAGCGTCGGGGTGCCCGACCTGGACAACGGACGGTCAACCAGCGATGCTGCAGGGCGCGTAGGTTCTGAGCTCTTCTGTGTGATCTCGTCGAGGAAGGCAAGGACTTCCGCAGCTTCACCAGGGTTGGCGTTTATAGGAGGGGTTGCTGCGGCCGTAGAATCAACACCCGCTGCACGAGAATCAGGTGAGAGCGAATCAAGGTCATCGAGGATTTGGAGGGCCTCTTGTTGCTTGGACTTTGATTTGGTACTCATTGGAACATCCGAGTTGATAATACGAGGCTGAACCGCACTGTGGGAAATTACCATACACAAAAAGGCGAGTGGCACGCGGCCCCGGCAGTGGCATGGCCCGTACGCGACAGTTGGGCTGAGCAACAGTGACCAGAGTAAGTCATCTTGTTTAATCTTCTGCCTCGAGCGGTCTTAACGGCATGTAGAGAGGGTATTATGCCCCAAAAGCGCACCCTTAGCTCCTCCGACGATGATGTCTATCATGTTGGTTCGTGCAAGTTCATCTGCCCTTGCGCCTGGCTGAACGCGTCGGATATGACAGAAGTCATAAGTAGCGCACGAGTCTCCGACGACGCGGAGTGGGTCAGTGAGATGTACTTTCGCATCACTCTATGGTAGTCCTCATATTCGTGAACACTAGGAGTACCTAGTCAAAGTATGTGTGCCAAATTCGTGCAACACCGCAACTGAAACCCGGTCAGTGGGCAGGATATTCCTCGGCTGACGATAGGTGAGAGTGGATAAAACTCTTGTGTCTACGCTCTGCTCAGCACTTGAGGTAGCTGGGAACCCGCAGAAAACGTTGAACAATGCGATCGGCTACTTCGCAGTTTCTGGAAGCATGTAGGTGTGGACAATGAAGATTATTCACCCGGAGATCAATTCGACGCTGATGAATCCTGGATAAGTGCGCTGGATTGCACGATTTTCGATTACCGCTAATCATTGAGCGGCAGAACGGGAGCGCGAATATTTCGGCAACATGTGGCGCGACAAACTCAAGAAAAAGAAAAAGGCATCAAAGGACAGACACTACTCGTTCACCGTGAGCAGCATTCCGCCGTATCTACATAACAATCTCATCTTGTGTAGATCTCCAGTGCCGGGTCGAGTGGATCGAGGAAAGTACAAAAGGATCCAAACAAAGCACTGGAAGAATTCGTTCAGCAACAAAATGACGTGCTATCAGATGTAAGCCGCCGCTAGAAATATATTCGCCTGTATCTCACCCCGTAGAAGGGTGATACCGATGGCTCTGACGAAATCCCGCTTTCGAGATCTCTTGTGTCCAAGTCAAAGGGGAAAACGGTGCCCACTCAACATCGCAAGGACATCCGGCCACAGGATGGCTCTGATACGCATGAAGATGAGCTGATTCATACAGACGATGAGATGCCCCAAAGAGGGAAACGTCCTAGTGGCCCGCCTGGTACAGTGAAAAGGTCTCGACCTCGATATCCAATCCTTGGGAACAAACGGCGGCGGCTCTCTAGCTCCGGAAGTGAAAAAGATGCAGTAAGTTGACAGCGTTGTCGGCCGCGGGGCTGCCAACTCATTTCTATGATAAAGTCCCCTAGTGAACCATCAAGGAGACTTACTAAGACATATCAACCTGCAATCACTATAACTGCGGTAAGCCATTATTCTTTGTATATTTTGTGTGTCAATTGAGCCTCTCACAGCCACAGCCAGCCACACCGCCTCGCGGAGATACTAGTCACATCCGCGACTCCCCGTCATCTCTATTCTCCGCTCCCTCCTCTCCAGCCCCTAGCCTCCCTCCCCCGCGAGCTGCAGCACCGAAACCTTCCATGCTCTCGATGCCTCCCCCGTTAAGGACCAATGCTACCGAACCTCCAAAGAAGTCATTGCCCTCTCAAGCGAAGGCAGTTCGTAAACCGACCTGGCTCCTCGGACCAAAGATCAAACGTTTCGATGCTCCGAATCTCAAACCAAGTAGCACGCTCCCGACAAAAGCCAGTCTAGGAACCGTGAGGACGTCAGACAATGCACAGCCCTCGAGCTCTGGTAGGAGGGGTTCTATCCAGACACCCACTGAGACATCTGCACCCCACTCGTCTTCGACGCTAGAGGAATCTGCAGTACTTGAACCAGGATTGGATGCAGATGCACAACACCAGGGCATTGCTCTTCACTTAGCTGACGCACAGATACCCGTACAAGACGTGCCACGACTTCCACCCGCATCGATGGCAGAGACGGAGACATTTTTGAGTGGTATCATGCCCCCTGAGTACGTAGCTCTGCCTGCGTTTGTGCACTTGATTCGAATGATCTCAATCTCCAACGCTGCAGACTGTCGGAACCCATGATGTACGATTTATTCAAATATGTGGCGTGACCTCGTTACTAAATATTCACCTTTCAGAGATGGCGTTGAATCGAATCGTGCTCCTTCGGCCCCTGTTCGCAAACAGTCGACTTCAGACCTTCTCAAGTGACTAGGTTAGCCGTATGACCTCAAAGAGGCTAACAATGCTTTGCAGGAACATATCGATTCCGAGGAAGTTGAAGTGGAGTGGCGAACTTCGGATCAGCAATGATAAGGACCGCAAGGAGCTACTTTGCAATGTGATGCTTTCGGAGGCGAGCGAGGGTTCGACTCACCGTCTACGTTTCTCCATTTGTTTCGGCCCCTCGGTCAGCTTTTTGCTACTAGAAAAGCTCTTGTCGCTGGGAGAGCTGCAGAGTTTGCGGCCGGCTCTCACACCTGTTGCCGAAGTGGCCAAATTAGGACCTGATAGCCCAGCTGACGAGAAAGCGCTTACTAGGCTGTTCTTCTATATGTCTTCCCGGAAGCTGGCATGTGACCTTCTTCCACGAATGGATTGATCAACTGATGCGCGGCCAAGGTATCATATTCCGGCATTTATTTAGATGACAACCAAGTCGCTGTGCTTCTTGTCTTTCCCGCCACAAACCTCGTCTTGTGCAAAGAATATAACGTACGCCAGGAGCTGCGGAAAGCTGGCCACTTCGTCGCCGCTCTCCTCCCATGGAGAGTGGTAGGGATAAAGGCCCGCGCGCACCGCTTGTTCCGCGAACCGTGTGAGCGCACTCACAGTATCTATCACCCTGCGAAAAAGGAATCTATTGTGATGGCTGAGCGGGGGCGCAGCCTCCGCAAAGACCCGTCGTATCACCGCGCGCTTTCCATTCTTGGTTTTCCCAAATGGCTGTACGATGACATGTTACAGTCCACGTATTGTATCTGGAACAAAGACGGCGATGGGATCCCGAGCGAACCTGGTTTCGAAACTAGAGCGCTCATACGCATTCTCGACGAACGCCGCGCAAAGAACGTAGGTTTCAAGTCTGATGTTTCCTTTGTCTTTGTGCACGTTGGCGCCATCAAAACTCTATATCTGCTACCTGCCCTAATGGAGCGGCGGATGAAGCGACTGGACATTCGATTTATGACTTACGGGACGCATTATACAATTCCACCTTCACGGTGGGGCCTGCGGCAGATTTATCCAGTTGGTGAGAATCAGTGATATTATTGCCATGGACCCGCATCGTCTTACCACCGACGGCAGGAGGGATTGCTTCCGTGTCGCCCAGCGTCTTTGCCGAGTGCCCTTCTACCGCATACAGGCTCCTCGACATGCTGGAACAGCACCCATTGTGGGACTGTTTTGTGACACCTGGGGTGGTGGCCCTTGCGACAAGAACGAACTCCGGTTCTGACCCTATATCGGAATTTGAGAAGTGGGTTGATGTGTGACCTTTGGAACGGCGGATTAACAAGAGCATTGTCAGGGGGACGTTGACCCACCAAGATCTCTTATCCAGAATCGGGCAAGGACAGCTGTCCCTGTTGTCCATGGAGCCTCCTCATTATGGCTCGGCTGAGGGTCCGCACCTGAAGTGGATTCGCCGCACCTGGAAACGTCCATGCTCGAACCGCGTGGCATTCTGGAGGACTGCCTCCGTAGCTTCAATAAACAATTCTCCGACTTCCCCGAGGAGAAATGGACGTATAATGTTCTCAAGGAGTTGTCATCGATGCTGTCGTCCCTGCAAATGCAGCCGTGCATGATGGATCAGTATCGGCGGTATGTTGTGATCACAGGAAGGCAAGATAAGATCGCCACAGACTGGGTCGGTGTGAGTATGATTTTCGCCCCTTTTTTCATGAAAGATCTAATGATCGCGCAGCTGGAATGGATGAATATTGATACGTTCAACTTGAGGGACGACGTTTTCTCAAAAGAGGAGGCGGAGGATCTTCGATCTTGGGCAAGTGTGGAGCAGGCTCTCTTCACCCTGCGACACCCGGTTTGAAATGTATATATTATATATAATAACCCAGATATAATATTGCATGTGATATTCCCTACTGCCGAGGTCCGAGTCCAAGTCCGCGTAGAAAACACCAAGGGCCACCCGTCCGTCGCTCGCCCCACGTCCCTTATCTCCCCGCCTTCGACTCCCATTTCTGCCTTTCTAGAAACGTGGGGGCCGATGTCCGCACTGCAGGCCATCCTCGACAACCCACGATACCATGACTACCTCGCCATCCTCAAGGGCGCACGGAATGGCTTCGTGTACGGTGTCAAGGTCAGATTCCCCCATGCGTTGATTATGGCCATTTTGTTCGGCCGCGGAGAGTACGTTTCTATGGGCTTTTCATCGACCCTTTCCCTCTCTTGTCCCGCATCCCGAGGTACTGACGTTGTTCATCTCATTTTCCCCATCTCTCTTGTGCTTTCCTTTTATTCTTCTGTTCCAAAACAATCTCCATAACCCAACCCACTCCTTCCACGTCTCCGCCCCCCTGCCTTCTTTTCGCTCGTTTATTTTATCTTTTTGTCCCTGGCTTCATCCCAAAGTTGGCATGCGCGGCTCAAAACCATCCTCCGTGCGACAAGGCAGCACGCAACGAATCTCGCAAAATTTGTCACGATCTACAAATCGCTCCTGCTCCTCCAGCGCAAGGTGAACAGTGGGAAGGAACGACCACATGATACCTTTTTCGCGGGGTTGCTCGGTGGTTACCTTGTTTTCGGAGAGCGCAACGCGATCAACGAGCAGGTCTGTACTGTTTTCTACCGGCTTGAACTCCCGCCGCCCTCCCCTTCTACACACACGCGCACATACGTTCTCCCCCTCGGTGCTGTGCTGTTAATATGCACACCCCCGTTGTCCCTTGTCCTCCTCCTTGGGCCAGATTTCTAATGCGTCTCCCATCACGATCGTCCCCCTAGATTGTCTTGTACGTCTGCTCCCGTGTGGTCGCCTCATTTATACCTCGAGCGGGCTCGCCATATGGATTAGTGGCGACGGGCGGTGGTACCGTGAAACCTGTTCCGCCGAACTCGCGCTATTTTTCGTTGTTTGCGGCGGTATCATGGGGTGCGGTGATGTGGCTGTTCCAACACCGCGGCGAAACCATCCAGCCCGGGATGTTCAGCTCGATGACATATCTCTACCATGATTCCGAGCATTGGCAAAATATGCGGACACTCCTGTGGCACAACAAATGATCGCGGGCTTTTTTTCCTCTCGGTTTTTTTTTACCCTAGATCATTTTTACATTGTTTACATAATCAATCGTGATGATGGGAGGGACATCAATGTCATTTTGTTTTGGATTTGGCACGCATCCGTGAATCTCGCAAGCAAAATATACTTATCGATAAACATGATCCTCCTCGTACCTCGAAAAATGAGGACGTAAACACAGACAACGTATCTGAGTACTCTGTCAGGCACACCATACCGACCGGCGGGAACCAATTTGAAGGAAAGATGGTAACCACCCTCAAGGCACCCAGTACAAAACATGTCAGAAGCAGAAACGATCTTCCTTTGTGCGTACATCACAAGTGAGTCAAATTCGGAATGTTCAGTAGCGGCATGAAAGAAAAAGGTGATCATGAAAGGAGCGCGATGAGATGAAGAGGGGGTGGAGGAAAAGGACCTGCGAGATTGATAACCCTGCACGAGGTCATGATGCAGTGCAAGGCAATGAGAGAAAGTGGTATCATCAAAGCAGAGGTAAAGATGGAAACGGGGGAATGGTGTCTATAGTCTCCAGCGATAAGGCGAGACCACTCTCCTACATG
This sequence comes from Russula compacta, assembly GCA_022376555.1. NCBI lineage: Eukaryota > Fungi > Basidiomycota > Agaricomycetes > Russulales > Russulaceae > Russula > Russula compacta. The sequence goes on from WTXH01000002.1 coordinate 631,335, forward strand.
ATAAAACATCTCGGCCTTCTCGGTTCCCTGACTCGTGGTTGGGGTACCGCGCCTTGTTCTGCTAATTTCATGCTTCGAAGGCTGCGTACTAGGTTTGTAAAAAGTCGTTCCACATTCTGGGCCGTCTTGGCACTGGTTTCAAGGAACTCGCAACCGAATTCCCTGGCTAGTTGCATACCTTCCTCCCGGGTCACTTCGCGCTCGAGTTGCTTATCAGCCTTGTTGCCAACGAGCATGAATATCGGCTTTTGGCGCTTAACCCTCAACATGGACTGCCGAAAGACTTCCAGACGTTCAAACGTCGCTCGTGAAGCGATTGAGTATACAAGGATGAAACCTTGTCCCTCACTTTAGGCGCGTCCGTTGAGAGATTTAGAGAGCCTTCCGTGGAACAAAAGGAGACGGCGAAGACCCACCGAACCCACTGATCGCGTAATGTTGCGTACTCCTCTGAGTGTTATGTGGTAAGGACGTATGACTAAACCAGCTGAATAAAAGTAAAAAGTGGATGACCCACCTTGCCCTGCTGTGTCAATCACTTCTACGAAACACATTCGGTTATCAACGACAAGTTGCTTTCGATACGCGTCTTCTATCGTCGGATCATATGTCTAAGTGAGAATCGAATCAGAAAGAGAGATGCAAGGAAACCAAAAACAAAGGTCATGAGAGCCACAGAACATACCTCTACGTAGTGGTGGCGCGGCGCGATCAGTAAGCGCTCATGAAGGAAGCGAGTTAGCCGACGATGGGACTCACCCACGAAGCAGTTAAGCGTGAACTGACGAAGGTTCTATGTCACCAAGAGAGATGGTGGTGGGAGGGATGGGGAAGCATGCGTACCTGTACTGCCAGAGCTGTCTTTCCGACGCCTCCATCGCCTAATACTGCTACTCGCCAACAGTCCATATCTGGCAAGGAAGGAAGGATCAGATGGATGTTAGGAGAAAGAGCGAGTACGAAGCAGACCTTAATCACGATGGACGGGGAGAACGGTCACGGGAATCTGAGTGGGGGAGGTGAGCGGAGGGGAAACGTGGGGGATTGGAGAAGAGTTACCTGTGATGAGAGTAGAAGATGAATTTTGAAAAGACAATGGAGAAAGGGGGATGGAGAGATGGATAGAAGGGGAAGAGGAAGGTCGTGTGTGGTCGTGCAAAGTCGTGAGAGGGAGGGAAGAGGGGAAGGGAGACTCGATTGTGAGAGAATACGGGACGAGAGGAGGGGAATTTGAGAGAATTGCGGGGGAGAGCGAGCGAGGGAGAGAGTGATTGAGGGAGGAGTGAGTGAGTGAGCGAGTGTGAGGCGAGGCGCGGCAGCTCTGGCTTGACCTTGACCCATCTCTCGTTTCCCGGGGTTTTATTATTATTATTATTTTCCTATTTATTATCATTATATTAACTGGCGGGTATCACCGACCCGACTTCCTTCCAGCATGGCCCACCCACCCCACCTTGAGCACTTACCATCCCCGCACTGGGTCATCTCCGGATCAATCCAACCCCAATCTGGCTCCTCTCCTGCCCTCGTTTTTCACAATTGCCAATCCACCCACCCGTACTTGGATCAGAATCCCTTTTTATCCCTTGCTTAAACCTTGTCTATCCCATCCTCCCCACCCTCCTCCTTCGCGTTTATGTACTCATACAGTCCCCCGTTGACACGCCCACATGCATCCTCTCATCTCATTCGAGCTTCACTTCTACCACACACCCCGCGATGCTTTATCCAGCGCGCTCTGACACCCCTCCACCCACCTTCATGACATAATCGATACTCGTTTATTCCCATGGGCCAAGGGCCTGCCCATTCCATGGGACGCGCGGCGCTGCGCGGGGCGCTTAGTGGATTGCCCTGGAAAGTGGAAAGTTCGGGATTGTATGCGCTCCTATATCGCACTTGGGCACGTTCGACCTTATCGGTGCCGGTTTACGGCACTTAATCTGGCTTGTCCAGATGGACGTCCTCTTGCCGTTTTTGTTTGGCATGCCGTCCGGACGAATATCCATAGGCGCTGCTAACTTATTGTTCCCATCGCCACTAGTCTGAGCTTGGGGTGGGTCCTTCAATTTTTTCTTTGACTTTATATACACCCACATTTCTCCGACTCCTCGCCGCGGTATTGTATATCCCAATTCATGTCCCATGACGCCAGAAAAATGCATAATTACTACCCTGCCGTTCTCTGAAACATACGCAACGGAGCACTGATAAACTACTCTAAGTCTACAAGTCATCTCGAGCCAGGCATAAAAGTTAAGTTTTAAGACATTCTGAGCAGAAGGTATGCGTGCGAATCGGCTGGTAGCACGGGAAAAAGGTGGATATTTGCGCGAGAAATGGAGAATGCAAGGCAAAGATGGTATACCAAATCGAGGAATAAAGGGCGGAATAAAGGGCAAAATGAAGTGCGACACAGAAAGAATAGGCCGCTCACAAACAAGGTGCATGGATTTTGACCGAAGCCAAAAGTCTCGGACGCTCATCATCCTCACAGGAGGGGGCATTAGAACTGTGAACAGCACGTCCGGACGCGCCTGGGCACAATGCCCAACAGATATCGGAAAACGTGTAGATGACGGGAAATCGTCAATGTCGCGGTCCAAAAATGATCAGTCTTGTCGACTGAGCTCCGCCTGCGTGAGGTTAAGGACAAAGCAGCCCCCAGAGTAATTTTTGGGGGGCTCGATAATTTTGGTGGCTTTCTTGGTGGGTCCGCGAGTGCCATTCACCCCGGCGGTCGTGATCAGCGGGAATGGACGAAGGGGCCGTGAGGTAGGAAATGATGGTTTCCGAACAGGTAGAGGGCGGGCGGATTGCCAGGAGGGCGAAGTTGGGGAAGCGAGTGGCGACGAGACAAGAGGTCGGCTTGTGTTGACTGCGAGTGACATGTCCGATTCGTTTGATTCAGAGAGGCAGGTACAAGCGGGTGATGCGGGCGAATGAATCTGGGGATATTCGAGGGGCAGTGTACGTGTTGGGAGAACAGAGGTGAAAGGAAAGAATCTGTGGGGATAAGTGAGCGCGTCTTTTTAAAAGAATGTATACGGGTCGTGGTTCCCTCTGACCACTTGTTGGGGTCGCGTAGCGTAGGTTGGGGTGATGCTGCGTGCACAGCCGGCCCGCCGGCAGGCGACGGCCCTCAGCAACCCCAGGGTCTGGTTGCATGCATCATGTACCCTCGTCGATGCCATGCCGAAGCATCGGCAATGTTCTATATCTGCCCTTCGAGAGGTCGAGGCATAACATCGTTTGGTGTATTGTATCAGCCCGCAGCGGCATTTAACCAACTTGCTGTGAATCGCAATTTGCGATCTGGTTTCGTTTGAGGCTTTACATCAACAGCAGCGGCCCAATATCCGCGTTTCATCCTTTTCCGACAGAGTCTAGGTCACTGCACATTCATTCATTGGAATCAGCGATCCACCACTGCAACACCCTTTGTTTGCCACGGACTTGAACTGTGGCACTCATTGAGTGCTTCTTTTCTGTATTGCTTTCAAATATTTCCGGATGACCTGAAGCCGATTGCACATTTGGTCTTCCTCAGCCCCAGAGTCAAGGTGTAGTCTGGCATGCCAGCCCCAGGAAGAACGTGGACCTTCTCCCCCACCTTCAGTTGCACGACTTCCTACTGGATCCCACCATTCGCGACAAATCGCTTCACGGAGATCAGCTTGACCTCCGTGTTGAATACTCAATTTCAGCAAATGAGCCTAAAGTCTGTCAGCTCGGTGATTGATATCATTCTCACTGACCTCACCGAATTTCCTCGCTCACGTGGAACGTAGTCGATCGACCTGGGCTGTCGGAGCGGAGAAATTTCTCAACTTCTCAACGTGGGGTTTGTCATTTCTATCAATCGTCTGGGTCCTGAGACCTGATCCAGGATAATCATGTGCCCGTCATGAGATAGCACTTTTTAATATCAATTTTCACACAGAAAGTCGACTAGAATAATGCTCATTTCAAACTAAAGTGTCTTGACCGGATCCGCAATAGTTCGAAAGGAAAACCAAGTACGTACGCCCAAACACAGAAGAGGTTAAGGCTGTCAAGAGTTTGGGCAAGTTGAAATTTGATAACTATCTCTGTGATACACATACACGGCATCGGTCACGATAATTCAATAGTCCAATTATCCCCTTTCAGAGAAAAAAGACATCGAGGCAGATCTATTGCTCACCCTTTTTAAAGATCGACTGAGACACAACTGGCAACAGAAAACACACCACTACGGGACCTTACTCGTGGGATGGATGCCTGGAATCTCGCGATTCAAGCGAGGGATGATACCATCTCTCCAGACGACGGCGTTCGCTAGTTCGACGTGGGTGGTGTCTGTACGATATGGGTCGGTATTTTATGTTCGCCTGGCGCTCTCATCAGGGGTTTAGATTATCTGTAGACCTCGCGGATGTGATAATGATTGATTACCGAGAGAAGGTAGGTCATACCGGAGCCCGGCATTGCAAGCAATTCACGAGATCACGATCAATTCTAGTTGAGATCTATACCAGTCACGAGTGAGACTCAGGAGTGACACCGAAGGGAGTTCACGTACAGCGTCCAGAGAGCGAAAAAAGGGGGGCTCGATCTCGGACAACTAGCTTGACAACCTAAATCATATTCTCGTTTGAAAAGATGCGATACACATAAGCAACTTCTATGAGAATTAACTCAATTAAGAGTGTCCATCGTCCACAATAGAGATGACACCTGAGTAAGTAACACGTGGATGATGGAGGTAGAACGATGTGACGCTCAAGCCGACAAGTGGGCGAGATATGGGGTGGGAGTAGCTTTGGAGATATACAAAACGTTTGATTGGGGAATCTCCGCGCCAGGTTGATGTGAGCATGACACATCAGGCTGGCACTGCCCCACGGATTTCTCGGGATTTGGAGAGGCGGTGTACATCCTTCCTCGTGTCATGCGGTATAGAACAGCGCCACCTCAGCCAGATGGGCACCAATGGCGTGGAAACGTGGGGGAAATCGCCTGTCGGACATGGGCAGCGTGGCACGGTTATCAGAAGCGGCAAAGTTGGATGGTGTGGGAGTGAGGGAGAATTCAATATCAACATGCGGATGCAAAGATGCAGATACGGGGTTGGATGAATGCTGTTTATGGGGGATTACGGCGTGGTTATGTTCCGTCGCACGTTAGAGAAAAAATGTGATGCCCAGCAGGTCAGAAATGAGTTGCCAAAATAGCCGATGTGTGGACCGAGAGGGGGCGCCGAAGATGCGCGCACGTTGCGGAAGACCTGACTATTGCACATCGACCAGGAGGTTGCGCTCAAGGATGTACTTCCCTTCTTTGTACTTTTGGGATTGTTCATACGCTTTGTCCTGCCACCAGAGGACGGGGTCGTGAGCAGAAAGGAAGTGGGAACTTGAACAGACGGGAAAAGGCATGCTCACGTATTTCCAGCCAAGTATGGTTCCACACTTGCAGCAATAGATATCTCGCACGGTGTGGTTGCCTGTAGTCATTTGACGGTCATTTGGTTCGCCTTCGATGACATTAACCCTGCACACATCCACCGATCAGCATCTCCACGACGTGATCGTGCTTCCATCTGGTCTTACACATCTTCGAACAAGTAGGCACGCCCATGCTGGCCATTGAATGCCTACAGATGGGTCATCAAGTCTGTCGCAAGGCCTATAGTAAGCCGGACGGACCCTGGATATCATGGAGTGAATAGTAGTGAGGTGAGTGCGACAGCTCAGGCAGCCGTATACACGGGCGCCTGCCAAGTAACGTCTATAGCTCATACCCATGGTGGAGAGGTGTTGAGTGGATGCACGGACAGGAAAGTTCAGGGATCTGGAAGACAAGGGGAGGTGTGATGAAAGTGAGGTGGGTAAGAAAGCTACGAGGACAAAGTCGACTTATATAGCCTGACAGCAATGAGTCAGAAGAAGGGGCGAGGCGAGGAGGGATCAATAGTCCGGCCGTTGCGTTGGTGAGGTGAAAGGACAGCGTGGTGTGCGGTGTGCGCCTGCGCCGCGGTTGTGACCTTAATTAATCCATCCCACCTCGTTTTCACCCCGCTAATTTAATGCATCTCACTCAACCTCAACCACGACCTACGAACCTCTCGTCTGCAGTTCTCTTAATTCGGTCATCTCCTCATCCGCACATAAACCCCGCTCCTTGCGAGAACACTCGTTTTGTGTCGAATGGCCTTACAACCTCCGCAATTTCCCGGAGGCAAGCTCCGGATAGGAGAAACATTATTTTGGCAGGCACCTGCATTTATGCTCCCCGGTAATTGTGGCAGATTAGGATCAAATTAGGCATGGCGTCGGCTCAAATTGCCATTCACGCTCCTACGACTGCCAATGGGGCAGCCTCGGGCATTTGGGGTGGAGGTGGGTTCGCAGGGGGCGCACCCATGGGTAACGGCGTCCGCGTCCAGTCTGGTATGACGTTCGCAGAACGCACAGCAACGTCACTTTCCCCAGTGGAATCATCTGGGCCGGAGTGGTCTCTAGCTTCGTCCCACCTTTCCCGTGCAATTTCCACGCCGCCTGTTTTCAGGGCACTGTATACGGGTCATGGGTGAGCTCTCCAATCACGAGACGCAAAAACGAGGCAGATGACAAAGCCTACCCTGCTAGAGAGCCGCCGACCCAAGCCATCGTTGCGGGCGTAAACGCTGGGGCCTTTCCTGCGTTGGTGCTACCGCGTGCACCTGACGGAGGGGTTGGCGAAGGGTTGTTCAGAATGGCAAAGTAAGGAACCAAGGGGCGCAACGCGGCATAGTGGTCGTAACCTGGTGGTCTGGGCCTGCCTGACCGTGCGGGTGACCGTGCACAAGAGGATGGCGAGGTTACAATCGCTCGGATGAGTTCTGTATGCAACCTCGGGATAAATCCAGGAAGCATGGCTGTACCACCAGTAACAAGAATAGAGGAGGCGAGTGTCCTCCGGAGGTCAACCGGGACCTGCACTCAATAAAACATCAATCAATGATAACCGTCGCATCAAAAATGGCCGTACTTTTAGCAAACAATTTAGTATAGTTTCAGCAACGCTACTTTCATCGACATCTCCTCCCTCGAAAAGCACTTCTGCGCCTCTCTCTCGAATCCACCCCGGGACTATGAGGGTTCCGTGGCCGGTACCGGTCTGCTGCGAAGCCGGGGGCGTGACCTTCAGATGCAGATTCGTCGCCGTTGAATGACGCATGTACAAGTTCGCAAGTGCCTGTAGTTGGTGCTCGCCGGTATTCGAACGCCCTGGAATGACTGACGAGTGGGAAACAACCGAGAAATCGGAAGAGGCTGCCCCGGCGTTACTGTCTCGATCGGCCGAAACGCGAGAGAAGTCGGATTCGGAGGGAGCGCTGTCGCTAGGTTGCGGGTCAAAGTCCATAGGGTCTTCACCCAGTGGTGACGTGACACCGGAATCCACTGCAGTGTCCATAGCATCGCCGACGAAAGAGCAGCGAGTTTTGATCTCTTCAAGGACTGCATCAGAAAGAACTTCTAATGGAACCCGAGTTGAGCGCGAGGACGCAGGCAAGTTAACGGCGGCGCTGAGAGACGTCGGTGGTGGGAGGTAGGTACCGAATAGGAGTAAAAGAGCACGGAGGTGAGACGTTAGGCGTGCGCCAGCCAAAGGGGTCGTCCTAAGTTGATGGAAGAGCGGTCTGGAGGAGAATATCTGTACGCACGTCAAAGCGGAATCTAAAAAAAGAGAGAGGACGTACAGGAAGGGCAGTGGATTCTAGTTCTCCACAATCAAGGACGAGGCCTGTCATTCGGCCAGCGGAGAGGAGGGCAAGTACGTGACTGGAAGCAAATGATATTGATGGAACCTAGAAAAGTGTGAGATCGGGAAGAGAAGCTTTATCGACAGTGGGACCTGAAGATTTTCAAAGAGAACCTTAGCAAGGATCTCCTTCACATAGACAGGCAAGAGAGCATGTTCAACGATAATAATCTTTCTCGACTTGGGGTCTGTCAGCAAGGAACTGGTGGCAATAATTAACGCCAAAGAGAAACAAAGAGCATGAGCTTACTCATGGAAGACGGCTCTAAGATGGGCCTGCATTTGGGCCACTAGCAGACGGTCCTCCTCCTCTCGTTGGAACAGATCCGGAGGGCGCTGGAGACCCCACAGCAGAGGAACAAAGAAGACATCACGGGGGCGACCTTCGCCACTGAAACCGACTTTCCAGACGCGCGACCCAGGATCGATAACAACGCGATCTTCTGTGCCATAGAGAGAATGCCTGCGGGTGGTTTGGTAGTGCGGAGATGCTTGAACCATGCTGGAACGAGTTACACGGGAGGTGTTGGGCACGCCGGCAGGAGTTACAGAGCCTGAGACCATGTGAGATGTCCTTGAACGTGGGGTTGCAGGCACAGTAAAGGAAGACATTGTCGTGGCTGTCGATACGTCGATGGCATGCGCGCGATGCGGTGAGGTCGCGCCTTTGCAGAAGGACAAACAAAAAGTATGCTCGGAGTGAGGATCGAACTCACGACCTCAGGATTACATGATCATCTGATCACTCATATAACAATATGAGACCTGCGCTCTAACCAACTGAGCCATCCAAGCCTCAGAAAATGGGTGCCACTTCCATAGAATACGAGTGATGTGGCCAGTGTTGGCTAAGGAGTTGGAAGTTGAGCGCCCGGCTGTGCCGTGCGTGACTTTACCTTTACCTTTCTTCAAACACACCGTTCATTTGCCACCGTCGTTCTCCTCATGCTCGATCTCAAGCGAGGGCCGCAGGACCCAATTCTTCCCATCCGGGCTACGAAGCACCCTAGAATGACGGCGTTATACGGTGACAGCCCCACCGCTTCGCAGAGCGAGGGCCTCTTGTCCCATTGGGTCTCCAGTCTTGTAACCTTAACACACAGAGCTGCATCTGGCATCTTTACTGAACGTTCGTTGCTCTTCGCTGTGCCTCTCCTCTTCTTTTTTTACTGAGCTTTCATTAGCTTTAAGAGGTCCGCCATCTCAACGTCCCTCGACCTCATCACAGCTACAACGAACGGACGTAGTGGCACACCCTCGTCTCTGTCTGTCCCACGTATTACTCTACGCTCTACGTATCTACCTCGCAGGAAGTCTCCGAACATCCGAACGAAAAGACCCTCGCCGCGGTCAGTTCAAGCTAAGCTGCGCGATTCACCGCCACCTCCCTTAACTCCAGAGGGAGCACAATCTGCTCCTCCACCACTGTCTCCACATCTGCAACAGTCGGCCGAGACGACTGGCTTTCCCATCTCGGTGTCCACCTTAGTCGTGAATCCCCCTCAACTTGCGACGGGTCACACCACTGTCACCTTGCCTGGTCCTTCCGTGCCTCCTTCCACTCCCGTCGCAGGTCCATCAAAGTCCGTTATCCGTCCTCTTTCTGCAGTTCACCTTTCTCCCTTTCGTCCGTCTATCCCAGGCGCATTCCTTAGCCCTTCCATTGAAACTCCTGCACAAAGACTGCCACGCATCCCTCAGACGCCACAAACGCAACCACGACCAGAGGCCGTGCGTAACCCATACTACCGCTCCATGGCACCCCCTCCATCCCCAAATTTACCATTGGCACCTACTCCTCGACCGCAACCGCCTGACTCTGGCAGTAGCGTCGAGCCTCTGCCATCTTCTACTACCGCATCCACAAGTGCATCAACTTCTACCCTGCCAGCATCCCGGGAAGTGGTGAATGCTGCAATTGCTGTTGCTGAGAAAAAGCTCGCAGGACGGATGGTCCGAAAGGTTTTTTCCAGGAAGGGTGCCAGGCAACATATTTACCAGAGTGCAGTAAGCGCCTGCTTTCGTCTCCCTGCGCACATCTTCACCGTGCACCCAGCATAAAGCTCGCGTACTCGAGTCGAGAAAAGAAGATCAAGAGATATTAATGAAGCGCTTATTCGAGCTTGAACGCGCTCATGGATACTCTTCTGACTTCCAGACATTCCAAGGTATGCACTATTATGTATAGTGATATGCCTCAGGTGCGATTCTGCTCTCAGGGTTTGTGAAATATCGGGAGTTGCTTGATGGCCAGGGACTAATGTCGTGTAAGTCTTTATCATTATTGCTTGCCCTTTGCTTATGCAGGGTTTAGCCCGCTCCCTGACCGACCTTCGACGAAGATATCAGCATGAAGACCAGAGACGACATTCATTTGGTGATGTCCGCTCGCTTGTTTCTGCTTCCTTAATTTCTGTTTTATAAAGGTGGTGAGCAGAATGTTACCCCGGATTTTCTTGAACGTGCTCTACAAAAAGCGAGGGAAACCCTGAATGGGTTCGTTTTTCGCGTACATGACATCCTAATACCATGCTAATAAATGCAGTCCTAAACCTCCGCCCCCTTTCATCCCATCCTTTGAGCAACTCCGTATCGCCCGGCGCGACAGAGATGCAGAGATCAACAGTCGCCTACGTGGACCGCCTTTACCTGATTGCCTTTCTTCCGCGGATGATGTTGAAGTTTCGAGGCTACTCAAGAAACGTGGCGTCATTGCCAAAGTAGCAAGGCTGCAGATCACAGACGCCGATCTCAGTCGCCTGAAACCTGGCACATGGTTAAATGACGAAATTGTTAATTTCTATGGCCAACTTATCTTGGAGCGATCAGAGGCGAATCCTAGAAACAAAGGTATAAGGAACGGCGCAAGATCTGAGAAGAACGCGATCTTGAATGTGCACTACTTTAATTCCTTCTTCTTCGAGAAGTTATCGCAGGAGGGATATGAAAAGGCGCGTCTAGCTAAGTGGACCAAAAAAGTACGATAGCTACCTTTGTCCCATGAGCGAGTTACTTATCAACCCTTCGGTTGCTAGTTTGATCTTTTCTCGAAAGATGTCGTATTGCTGCCCATTAACCACGGCAATTCACATTGGACTGCGGCTGCGATAAATTTTCGTCGACGCCGGATAGAATCGTTCGATAGTATGGGTGTAAGGCGACAGGATATTTTCGACGTACGTCTTTCTTACCTTGATCTAGACTTTCCTCTGGCCCTGACATACTGGGGATACTTGTCAGCTACTACGCGAGTACGTCGACCTAGAACACCTAAACAAGAAATCCAGGCCATTTGACTGGACAGAGTGGGTCGACTACTGTCCGCGGGATACCCCTCAGCAAGAGAACGGCTACGATTGCGGTGTCTTCACGTGCCAGTTCCTCGAGGCCCTCTCACGTGGTATGGATTCTCCCTTTAATTTTACGCAGAGGAGCATGACCTTTTTGCGTCGGCGCATGATACTGGAGATTGGGCGAACGGAGTTGCTCGGTGGGACATGACATATCTTTATTTATTTTCTCAATTATAATGTTTGGTTGGTTGGTTGTGTTCAGCGGCTAGTAGAGCCTATTCGGAAGAAACATGCACGATAACATGATAGCCAAAGATAAAATATATGCGTACAATGAGGTAATAATAATGGAGCATCCCAGACGTGCGGGCTAAGGCAACCTCGGCAGGCTATCGTCGGAACCACCATACGACGACAAAAAACCAAAAGATGAGGATGACGAAGATGATGTACCACAACCAACGACACCCTTGACGCTCAGCCATATTGTTCATGCGCCGGAATGTGCCAGCGAGAATGCCTGACGTTTCCGCAAACGCGTCGTTCTGCCCACGAAAACATGCAAAAAAAAAGTGTGTCAGTCAGCCAAGTCGTCCCTTCGGTATGATGACGTCGATTGCGCGTGTAGACGACGACGACCCCACGCGCTGATACACCCATGTACAGAAGGAGAGAGAGAGAGAACACACACCATCTGACTGAGCTGGACGGTCGACTCGCGCACCTCATTCCCAATCCCGATCGTGATCTAAAATATAAACGCGAAGAGAAAAGTGTCAGTTGCATGTCTCTTCGGAAGACGTCACAACGCCCGCGTGGCGCTCAGAAGAGCATGACATGGATGTGTGGGGGTTGTGTGGATGGAGGTGGGATGGGGGTGGGGATTGTGAGGATGAGGCAAGGAGGTGTCTGCCTCAACTAGGAAAGGAGGTAGCTGCCTCGACTAGATGGAGGAGATTCACGCACATCTTTGAGCATTTTCACTTTGGCGCTGAGTCCCTCGATAGCCTCGTCATTTTGGCCTTCGAGGTCGTCCGCGAAGCGTGCGCTTGCAAAGGCTGCGGTGTCCGACGAGGTATCTAAGTAGCCCGGGTATGGTGACGAACGTCCAGAGTGTGGTGGTGTGGGCGCGTATGAAGAGCCGGCATCAAGTCCGAGGGCAGCGCGGGATATACGGTGCCTGTGAGAATAATGGTTTTCGTGGGCATACGTGTTGGTGGGTGAACTTACCTTTGGGTCATAGTAGATGGAGGAGGGATGCATCTAAGGCGGCTTGGAACAACACGCTGGCTACATTTTGCCCACGTGGGTGGGATTACTGAGCTAGCTCAAATATCAACTAACAAATACATATAAGCACAACCCCCACTCTCCAGCTCAACTCCAAAACCCGCCTGGCATGAAGCCAAGGCGACTACGTAGACAGAAGAATCGAACGCTTCGTATCGGTAAATGTAAAAACGAGGGAATGTAGGACTATGGAAGGGAAGAAAGACAGTAGGACGCTTGGGGGAAGCCCAGCAACAACACAAGCGTACAGTGTAATGTATAATGTTCATTTCTGGTTGGAGTAGCGGAGAATGATGGCTGGTATAACTGTCCGTCGATCAGTCAGCATCGACGCACTGGCCGGAGTATTCACACAAATTCAACTCAGTGAGAAGGGGAACGAGACGTTTAGTCGATGCTCATCCGGTTAGGTCGCACAGACAACGACGGGTACGCGCTGTGCTTTGTACCTGCAGCGGCTTGCTTCCGTGAGACTAAAGAACAGGGTCAGGTGAAGATAACCGAAGAGGTGTCAACGTCTACGTACTCTGATCCTTCAAGCCACGTCCAAAGTTTCGCAGGACCATCCATCCGTAAACAATGGTTATAATGAGTAGAATGATGGCAATAACAGCTGCGACGACATCAGGAGTACTGTGGACAAGTCAAGACCCACACTGACCAAATGTTGAGAGCGACTCCCAGACAGGAGCAAACTCCGGTGTGTTTTTGTGGATTACGACTTTGATAAACTAGAACAGTAGGTTGAGATGACAGTGTACCAAACAACAAACGCCGTAACATACCTTGTAAGAAAAGTATACCATAGCCGCGACACAACCGGAAAGGAATGAGGTCATCATCCACTTATTTTCATAACGAGCTGCCAGGTGGCCCTCTACCAGTAGCACAATCGACAGCGGTAGCGCAGCACAAGTGACATAGAACTCCCAGGAGTGGCTGTCCAACACCAGCCAGGTGAACTGCACACAGAAACCGACCCAGAAAAAGACGTCAAACTTGACAAGGCATTGAAATATCTGGTAGACCGCAAACATCTTCTTGATCTGCCTATCAGCTCCCAAGAACTTGTATACTTTCCAGCCGAATTCGTTATAGATTGTCCAGGCAAGCGCGATGTAAGCAAGCTCGGCGATAGAGATGACAATTGGAAGGACCGTGGTGAGAACGTTGACAGGGATGTGGGAGAAACCACTTTGTGAAGAGATAGAGGTCAGGGAATGGCGAACTTCTGAGGACTGTATGACCGCGTAGACAAGGAACAGAGCGTTGAAGACCCTAGGAGAGGGAACGGTTGTCTAAACGTGCTGTCGAGGTAAGAAGCGAGCCGAACTCACGTGAGCGCGAAAAATTGCAGGGTGTTTCGAGCATACACTGCATCCAATGCCATGCCCAGCTGAAAGACGCTGGGGACATTATATTAATGGAGAAAACAAGACCGCATCGGTCAGACGTACTGAGCAAAGGCGAAGACAGTAAGAAAGACAGGCATCTTCTTCGAAGCTGTTATTATGTTATTTGCTTGCGATGACGCGGATGGTTCTAACTTGTCTGCCTGGTGGAATCTTAGTAGTAAATCTCCCTCTATTACCAGGTCGATGGTTGTCTCCACCAGTACCGTGATAACATAGAGGCGGCATGCCATTGAGTCGGGTAAGATCTAGGATGAGGGACCAGAATGTGAGGAATGTGTATGCCGCATTAAATGGCGAAGGGGGGGCAGAGACCTTTTGCCACCATGTGCGCTTGTCCTCTGGCCGTCGTGAATGAGAAGTGGGTGGATATGCTGTCCGGGCGGCAAGGTCTCCGTCCTCGTCGTCATAGAAATTCTCTTTGTGCTCGGTCTGTGGGCAATTAGAACATTGAAGCAATGTCGAGAGGGTAAGGGACGGGCGTACGGATGTGTCGAGGATAAACGACTTGTGCTGCGGGTTTGGTGCAAAAGGGGTGGCATTGTGGTCTACGAGGTTGTCATGTGAAGGCTTGTTGATGTCCGAGGAAAAGTCGGATTGGAATCGTTGAGTTTGAGGGAATGACATAGTTTCAATTATGAAAGAGGGTGAGAGGACCGGCCTGGGTTGAGAGGAGAGAGAGTCAAAACCTGAAAACCTGTGGGACTAGTTGACGACGATTCGACTTGGGCGTGGCGTGAGCGTGAGAAGGTCGAGAGGATGAATCCAACTCCATGTCACCGTGTTATTTTAAGATCACGACTATCATCATGCAATCGTCTAGGCGACCTAGCATCTCCCTGGTACCCTTGGTCCTCGATAATAATGATCTCTCTGAGCCTCCAGGTCACGATGACTCTCCTCCCCCTGAGTACTATCAGGTTCCCCGCATAGGTATACACCATCCTCTCTCGCCGTACCAATTTGATTGTCAGATATCTTTGGCAGCCGTCATCCTCTCAGTCACTTTCTTTGTTGTGCTAATACTCCTGGCTATATTCGTTGCACTCATTACATCCTTCGTACGAGCCCACGAGTCTGCCACAGCTACCGCTTCCGATGGCGCAGCCTTCGAAGCACTCATAGCGCCCGTACCCTGATGGAGCATCCCCGTGTAACCATACAGATCTTGATTTCGCGCATGTAGCCTACCCATACCCGTTTTCATAATACCGGTGGAATTAGCATTTGTTGACAACAACTTGAGCTTGCCGGTGACCTGATTTGACAAGGCGAGCAGGTGCTTCCAATTTACTCGTCTCAGAACAGGACAGCCCTTCACTTATGTTGCACTGCTTACCAGGCCCTATTCCCAACGCTGTTCTCGAGCCAGCCGCGATTTGAGTGCGTCACCTCGTTAGGTTCTCAGCATCAGTGCATGCTTTGTTCCGCGGGGTACAGGAAGATCCTTACGCGTCTTGAGTGGATCGCGCGCAAATATTCAGGCTTTGGGCCTGAGCTTGGAGTAGTAGTATCTCATCTTCGCTGCTGCAACGTAGTGCAACCTTGGTTTGCCTGACTCCGTAAGGTGCACGTCCCACGGCACGCACTCCGATAGTGAGAACTCACCCCGTTCGCTTCCAGTGTCTTAAAAGCTGCGTCAATGTTTAATCATACGTGACCAGCCATTAGAGGCACTTACGGCAGGGTTTGTCCGAGATAGCGCTGCGCCTTACAGCATGCCTCCATATCTAACACGTGAGTGGAAAAATTATGCACAGCCAGGGACGGACGCGTGCGCAGTTCACCGTATTTCTCCTTTTGGCACAACAGTGGCCTCTTCTTAAATTCTAACCATCTTGAATTATCATCCTAGGACTATTTTTTTTCTTTTTTTTGAGTCCATTTTAGTCCACCCTGAGTATTGAGCCCTATGTAGCACTTAACATGATAATTTAATGCTATCTGTGACCATCTGCTGTGTGTTCCACAGTAAAAGTCTAGGACACTTGTTACCAAGCAAGCCCACCAAACTCACCAAAATGTTCTCTTAGCTCATGTAAAGGAATTTTGACTTAGGTGGCTTTCTTCCCACCCCAATACAGTGACCTAAGTAAAAACCAAATTTGCTAAGCCATGTTTCTAAGTAATGGTTAAAGCTAAAATGGGCTTTTCCTGATGAGGCTTACACTCACAAGTCTCACTGTGCGTGTCGAAAGCAGAATCCAATTCCTGGCCCTCACCCATGCGGGCAACGCGGCCCGGCGGCAAATGTTATAGTCTACATACAACCGGTCACACAACGAATCAACATAATCAACATCACAGTGTAGTAGCAGAGTAACAGGAACGGGGCCTTGCAAGCATGGGGCATATCCAGTACAACAACATAATCCGCGAGTGGTAACAATCGAGTTGCCAGACCTCACGGTTTTGAATACTATCATTCGGTGTCGGTGTCCGTTGAGGAACCTGTTTCATCACCTTCAACATCTAAATCCGTCGCAAGGTCACCTTCAGTAACGGACAGGCACAGAAAAAAAACATAATAGTGTGCTTACCCACAAGATAATCTGTCTCAGGCCGCCTCGTCACCGGTGGTAGCGGCCGTGGTGGGCTTGGTATGCGAGGGGCCACCTTCTTTTCCTCTACGCTGACGCCGCCATTGTGCCGTTCGGCCTTCCATTCCCGAGGGAACTGGAAGCGGGAGTAGCCACAGTACCAGGAGAAGAAGAGCGCGACCCAGGAGAGGCTCCTATCGCATCGGGCTCGAGGAAAGACGCGGTTGACGACTCGCGGAGACGCGAGGGTATCTTGGATTGAGATTTAGGCCCCGGGGGGCAAGGGGGGTATTCTGTCCCGGATTAGCGCATGTGAGCATATGACAGAGGTTCGAAGCCTTCTCACGGTTCCGGCTCGCGCAGTAGCTAAGTGTGATTGTCAGCAGTGGCAAGACGGCAGGCATCCGTGAATCTTGAATCAACGTACCCGACACTTTCTGTTTCTTCGCATTTTTCGTTGGTGAGGATAATGGCGAACCATGCTGCGGCATCATTGTGAGTCAACCGGTGTTTCGCAACGAAAGCGCGAAAGAACAACACACACCCGTTTTCGGTTCGATAAAGCTTCCCCGTCGTCATTGCTTGCCACTTGAACGGGCACTAACAAATAGCGACTCGAGCCTCCAATGCACAACAACGTAAGACATCTACCGTACCTTTGGGCTTATTCTTTGGTGGTCTGCCCTTCTTTTTCGGTCCTGGTGGGGGAGGGGCGTTATCAGACGCGTTTCCATTCTCGAGCCTGGATACGGCGAGGCGGAGCGTCCCGCGTCCGAACCGAGCCTGTACCGGTGGTGCGCCGCACCGTGCATCAGAGTACGATTCGAAACCCATGAAAGAAATGAAAGAGATAAATCCCATACTTCGATTTGGACGTCGCGTTTCGAGCGGCTGCTCGGCGCGTACCCGTGCCGATACCGATACACCCACTCAGATGAGACGCATAACGGTTGGAGGCCATCTATGGCAAAATAAACATCGTCAACGTCAACGGGAGGGGGTAAAAGGCTGCTTGGCACACACCGCTCGTCCGCAGCCGACACAGTCGAGTAGCACGGTGCCGTCTTTGTTTACGCTGCTGCCGTTGGGTGTGCCAGTCGCTGGTGTCCCCGCATCCCTCGGTGGTGTGCCCGGTCTCGAACTAGGCAACGTGCTTTGCGATGTGGTAGCAGCCCGGCTGCACTTGAGGGAGCGGGTGTGTGCACTGTACGGTACGACATCGGCGCGTGGCTCCGTCAGTTCGGAATCCTCGCTCACCACTCGGGTATGAAGCACGAGCCATACCTTGTCTGCAACTGCGCACGTCATGTCAGCAACGACTGAGCCGTGAACAACCCGCTAGGAAACACGTACTGTGTGTGGCAGACGTCACACTTCCTCCTGCTCCGTGCCACCTCCTGGTGCGACTGCAGTGCGACATCGACGGCGATGTCATCCAACATTGCGGCGAACAGTCTGGATGCCTGTTCATATTGAGTTCGATCCTCTCTGATATACCAAAGGGGGGACGCGCACTAGCGTGTCGAGAGAGTCATCGCGATCGGCTTTGGCCATGCTATTGGCAGCCGTGCGGTGCAGACATCCACCTGTGGCTCGCTTCCTTGCCGGCGTCAGTGGCAGTCGGTTGAATACAGTGCCTGTGTGTCACGTGCAAGAAACGTCATAACAATTAACCGGCTTAATCTCTATCCTTTGTATGTATGGAGCTGCGAGAGCTAAGAAATATGGAAAGAGCGGATGCATACGCATTCAGCGAGCAGAGGTATCCAACTATAACGAGCGCGAGACGCAGACAAGACCGAAGCGAAACATCACAACCAAATCGTGAATCAATTACGAGTTTGACATCTAATAATCTCTCGTGAGGCGCGAGATGGTGAATACGCCAATAATCACAACCGCAAGCGCACCAATGCTTGCTGGGAGTAGTAAGTCACGTGGCAAACCAAAAATCTCGTCGGCCAGTGATGGTGATGGTGATGGGTGTGTAGGAGGTAGCGGATTGGACTGATTACCTTCAGGGGGGACCGTCTCACTCTTCTCGACCTCCTTGATTTCGTTCTGCGCAGCGGCGGCGGCGGCGGCAGCCTTTGCCTCGCTTTTTCCTGCGCCGGCTTCGGCCCAGCCTCGTCCACCTTGTACGCTGAGAACTACACGGTCGACCCCTGCGTTGCGCGCGATCTTCACGGCATCTGCAACATCGGTGTCGGATGTCATGAGGACGGTGTCTCCATCTGCATCCGTATAGGCTAGCTGGAAGTCGAGTGGGTCCGGGACGGGATCATCTGCATTGGTGGGCTTGAAGTCTGTGAAGAACGAATCGGCGGTCAATTTCCCGGTGACAATGTCGCGTAGATTTTCAATGCTATCCTTCCGCGCCTGGAAGCGATGGGTGTTTCCACTCGGGGTGCGAAACTTGAAGACGTAGGTCCCATCATCAACGGGAACTGCAGGGCCCGTAATAGAGGGTACATTCCCAGCTACTTTATGACCGGCGAGACCCAACGCAGATGTGTCGTCGGCAACAGAGGCTGAATCGTTGGGGTGTACCTCGGAATGTGGGGACTGCTGGAGATGCGAGAGACTCAAGGACGCGTTGTTTGGGTCCGTCCGCATGTGGGAACCTGAATATGCAGACTCGGCGTCGTCGTGACCAATAGAGTCAAAAAAGCGGCCCCACATAGGCCCGCCTTCGGCTTCCTGAGCACTTTCACCAGCTGCCTCGGCCGTCAAATGATTCATCTAATGAGGAAATGAGTAGATACGAAACTGCCCGATAGTATGGGTCAGAACGTACCTGCTCAAGGGTCGCGTATGTCAGTTTCAGGACGTCTACTATGGCAACTAGTCGACCGTCCTCCTCCACGACGGGCAGATTCAAGTAGTGGCCATCTAGAGGACCATTGATTAACAAAAACCATGTAATACTCGAATGAATGGTAGAACGCACTATGCATCTTCTTCAAGGCGTCATGGATAGTCATTGTGGGGGGCGCAGTATCGGGATGCGGCGTCATAACGCGTACGACGCTGCACATGCTCGCGTCCAACCCAGCCGCGATGACACGCAGAACGACGTCTTTGCTGGTGAAGATGCCGACAATTTTGGGATGAGCGCCCGGGGTAGTCGTCGGCTCCATGACGCAGACGGCGGTCGTTCTGCGCTCGCGCATGAGACGTGCCACTTCTCGAACAGTTGCTCGCGGGCCGACCACCGCAGGCTGAGTACGGGAGTCCATGACGGTTGTAAGATCGGGCAAGGCAGTTTTTTCGCGCAAAGCTTCGACATAGGCAAGCATGGCCGCTGTCTGGGAGTTTGCGCCAAGACCGGCGCCAAGCTCGCTCTGGACACCTGCGAGTGCACTATACAACTTCTCAGATGCAGACGAACCACGCTCGACCTTGTCCAGGGCTTCATGAAAGACTTTAGTTATGTCGAGTAAGCCAACGACATTGCCATCTTCGTTGCAGACTGGCTGGAGTATCGAGTCAGACAAGAGAGAGAGTCCGAGCGCGAAGAAAACGCACTAAATGTCTGAAGTGTCTTTCCACCATGAGCTGCAAAGCCTCAGTTGCGCTAGTGGTGTCCCGCGTTACCATAGGATTACGGGTCATCACTTGACTGACCGAGGTAGAGTGAGGGTCAATACCCTCGGCTGTGACCTTTCCGAATACGTCAGGCTGTTGAATAACAGGAAGAGACTTTCCTGGGACGCACTCGGTATGCCAAGTCTTTGGCGGTGAAGATTCCACTCAATCCCTCCTCATCGTCAACGACAAGAACGCAGTCTGTCCTCTTTGCTGCACAGAGCTGACTTGCTTCCGCGACCGAGATGGTATCTGGAACTGTAAGCGCAGGGCTGGGCTTGAGTGCGGCGACGGTGCCTTTAGCAACGTTGGGTTTGCCTCCGCGTCGGCGGCCACTTTGCTGAGTGGTTGACACAGTGCGCTTACGAGAGAGCTCGTGCTCAATTCTTTTGCGCAGAGCCTGTTATTGGAGATGTGAGACGAGGTTTTTAAACACCGCCAGTGAGACATGTATCTCTCGCACAAGCCGTTGTCCTCACATTCCCGAAGGAAAAAAAATAAGATCAATACTTACCTCATCACCAAGAGCTCTCTTGGATAACTTCTTTGCGCCTGGAGAGCTGGCGTGACTAGATAAGGAAGACATGGGAGCCGAGTGAACAGAGTTGTGACGAGACGAGGGTGCAGGTGATACGGCGCGTTCTGCGGGAAAAGAGACGGGTTCTTGAAGCGTGCGAGGATGCGAGGTTGGCACTGGAATCCGTGACATGGCCGTGGGTCGAAATTCTGACCGCCTCTTCAGTCTTGCCCAAATTGGGCTCACGTGTCTTATACATAATATGCGAATAGGTATCATCCCCTCCGCAATTTCACCCCTCGGCTTCCCGACCCACTACGACTAGTCCACCAGTAATACCCCCCACCAAGAATTAATAATACCAAGAAATTGGCTAAAGATAATGTATCAGCACCGCGCTGTCTCCTCTTGTGCCAATCAAGCTTTAAGTACGTACCGATGACGAACCCAGCAACACCCCGGAAGAGGTCAAATCCCAACTGGATACATGTCTGCACGAACTGCACAGCCTTATCAAGCCAGAAGTGGCCGAATGCCAGGACAAGACGGAAGAGGGCTACAACAGCCTGTACAAGGGAAGTTCCCGCTGTAAGGACTGAAGCGATAAAGTCATTGAGGTGAGCTTGGACAGTAGGAGGATGGGTCATGCTGTTCGAATGATATAATAGGGACACTCATTCTACACCCGACAACAAGAATTTAAATACCTTCCAAAGGAGACAAACCCCACCATCAGTCACGTCAACTGACGTCACCGATGATACAACAGGGGAGCATCCTACGCATATATACACAAAGGCAGCAGTTCGTCTAGACGGACGGGAAACAAAAGCCTGTCTAGTTGTACGATCAAACATCACATCTTCACTCTTCAGTGGAGACTTGCAATAACCTAGATTACCTGCCACCCATGTTCCCACCAGAATACACTTATCGAGCTCCAGCGGCAGGGGGGGCCTGGCCAGCGGGAGCATTCAGAGTTGCGCCAGTCCATCGCCCAATCAAATTCTGCACAGTCCCCCAACCTTGCTTAACCACCGGCGGCACGTCGGGTCCATTGGCGTATTGGTCAATTTTTGTGGCAACCCTAACGATAGCCTCTCTCGTGAACGCCGACTGAAAGAATCGCATGCGGATGAAATGGGCGTAGAAGATGGGTGTAAGGAACGAGTTGCGGAACATGAGAGCACCAACGATGACGCGAGCGAGAATAAAGATTTCAGTATATGCCACTACTTTCATGGCCGGGTCGTAGTTGGCTAGGTTCAGTGAGTGGGCTGTCCATGACCATAGGTAGCCGGAGAACCTACCTCTGACCCAAACTTGAAGCTTCTTTGAGATAGGGTGAGGAGTTGGTGCACCACCCGCGGTTGCGGGCGGACCGGGCGGGAGGACTTGAGGCATCAGAGTGGTGCGGGTGAATGTGAGTGCATGAAAGAGTGAGAAGATGGTGTAGGGAAAGAGGGATACTTGATTCAAAAACAGTAAGCAGGGATTAATGGATAGTTCACCACGAATACGGGAAACGTACGAGCAACAGGTTTCGACGTGAGCCAAAACAGCGCAAGGATGAGATATTGTACATTCTGTGACATCGTCAGGGTATTCCACAACGAAGGAGTAGCTTTGCTCACTTCGTCGGCAATAGCACGCTTAGCCCACGCGGCAGTTGGCTGGGGGGACTGCCATGCTGTAAGACCACAGTCCGCAGTACATTTATATGCGAGCTACTTACGCCGAGCGATTTTCTATGTAAAAATTAATATCTGGCTTTGCCATCATCGAAAAAATTGGTTCACTTACTGGCAGACAATTGTATAACTGACGAATGCCCCGACGAAACTCGCTAGGCACATGCCACGGTCAGGCCACGCGGCAGCATTACAGCAAAGCTAAGAGCCGTACCCTTATACCACCAAGGCGAAGGTGCTTTGAAGGCAGCCCAGGTCAAAATATACCTCAAGGCAGAAATCAAGAGGACGAAGTGTCCCCCAGCCCAGACATAGTGCTACCGAGAAAAAGGCAATGGGCACGCGGAGTTGGTAAGATAACAAACGTGACATAACACACCTGCGTAGTAGCCATAGGGAGGTCCTAAGGGGCTCAGTAAGGTCTGTTGAGAAGAAGAGAGGATACGAGAGCTGGAAAGGCGAAGAAGCTAATGCCTGTGGAGTAACAGACGGCGGGCAAAAGCGAAAAACGACGAAAGGTTTGATGGTTGTGGTGGCCGCCGTACGTACGCCGGCTGGCATGGCGTGTTGATTACATAATAATTACACGCCTCGGACACGCGACACGATAGTTCCGGATGAATTCCGTCGTCTGTCATCGGCTCCAGTTCGCTAACCGCCTTCGTGTCCGGTACACTTCCTTCTCCACTGTTCGCTTTCCCAGTCTTTCGACTCGTCGTTGCCTCTCACTCCCCCCCAATCCTTTTCTCCGTGACATATCCGTGGCCTCATCTCCTTCTAGTTCGCTATTCTCTTCCTCGTCTCCGCGCTTTCGTTTAACCCCACTTCGTCCCGCGCCGCCCTTCCCTCCGCCAACGGTTATGTTCACCCGCGGCGGAACCGCAAAGCCGAATGCTTTCCCAACCTTAGCCAAATCGAGCTTGTTCACGTCGAATATCTTTTTCAGAGAGTAAGATGCATAAGCCTGGAGATATGCGCGATAGCCGTCTTTTGCAGATTGATGCAAAAAGTAGTTCTTCTGCAACAACTTCTCTAACTAGGGGAGGTATTAGCACCTGTCATTGTAGCCTTATATTTTTTTTAAATCTTACCTGTGATTGGACATTCGCTACTCGATTGGCGGGAAAGGTGAACTCATTGAGCGGCACTTTAACTTCTTTGAGAAACCTCAAAAAGCCAAGCTCGCTCTCCAACAGAAAAAGTAGGCTCTTCCCAAATTTCCCCGCACGAGCTGTTCTCCCTACGCGATGAATGTAGTCGCGTGGGTCGTCTGGGGGGTCAAACTGCACAATCCAGTCAACACGAGGGATGTCAAGACCCCGTGCTGCGACATCGGTGCAGAGAAGGATACCAGATTCTGCGTTGCAAAATTCAAAAAATGTGTTTGTACGCTTCTGTTGCTTTTGTTTGCCCTGCAGAAACATGCGAAGTCAGGGTTAGTAACGTTTTTGTGGTGTGCGCACACACGTGAAGGTCGAGGACAGGGATATCAATATAGTTCAGCAGCTCGCCATGGTACTTGACCGAATTGCAGCTGGAGAAAAATACTACGATTTTCTTTTTGAGATTCTTTTTGAGGAACGTGAATAGGAGAAGAAAACGTCGGTCTGATGGGCAAACAACGTATCCCTGGGACAGTGTCGTCACAGTACTCGTCTGTTCTGCCCCGTCCACATCTATATGGATGGGTCCAGGTCGTAATGATATTCGAACCAAATCCTGCACCTTCGTCGTCTGTGTTGCAGAGAAGAGCATGGACTGCCGGTTTTCTGTACTTTTTACTCAGGCCAGTCCAAGATAGGACATGAGAAAACGTACCATTTGGTACAATGGCAATAATCCGCTTCATTTCCTCCTCAAATCCAATCTCCAATATACGGTCCGCCTCATCAATGACAAGTGCCTTCAAATTCCGAAAGACAAATCCTTTGGTGTTCTGCCAAATCATACTCAACTCAAGCAAATTTGCGCGAAACCTGATCTACGCACCTCCAAGTGGTCCAGTAACCTTCCTGGCGTCGCAACCAGCAGGTTGACACCTTTCACAAGCTTATCGACCTCTGCTCTCCGATTCGCGCCTCCCATTACGATTCCAAATGTTTGCGAATGATGTGCCATGAGATCTTTTGCTACTCCAAAGATTTGCAGAGCGAGCTCCCGTGTTGGTGAGATGATAATGATTCCGGTCCCTGATGCATGCGAAGTTTAGTACCCAAGAGAGAGAAAAGGCAGTATGATAATACCGTTCCGCGGCTTGAACTTCATCCTATGCAGGAGCTCGACAGCTGGGATCAGGAATGCAAGAGTCTTTCCAGAACCCGTGCGTGCCGCACCTAGCACGTCCTTCCCCGCAAGGAGAGGGGGGATCGATTTCTCCTGAACAGGTGTCATAGTCTTGAATCCCATATCATCGAGCCCTTTCAGTGTAGGTTCTGAGAGCTCCAAGTCGGAGAAGGGTGTTCGTCCTCCAAGGCCATCCTGCGGCAAGGCGGTCGGCGCGGCTTCTGACCCCGACATGTTTTAGTCGGTAAAACAGAGTGGAATACGCTAAACTCTGGCAGTAGCAGACTGTAAGACAGTAAGCTGGAAATGGATTGACTTGAGTACGTAAGCGGTGTTGACACGCTCTTGCGTGAGCACTGTTAGATCACTCTTGCCGGCAACAACTACTGTACCCATGATAAAACCCTCATTCTGTTGGTCCTACATTCTTCACTGGTGTCAACATCATTCATCTGGGAGACAGATATCCTTGCAGCGGTAATCTCCGTCGCTTCAGCCGCTGCAGGGTTCGTGTACGGGGCAGCTCACCGCGAGAGACAGAAGCCGCATGAACAGCCCCCCAAGATGCGAGAACACGACGAGAACAGCCCTAGCGATGACGAAGACTCCGCTGCCGATGGTGATCTCTCCGCCGTGAAGGCTGGGCTTCTGCAGCCTTGTAAACTTGTGCGCTGTTCTAATATTTTTGCTTGTCTCTCAAATCACACACTGACCGAGGTTGGCTGGTCCGTGTGGACCAAAAATCAAGGTACTCGTGGTTAGAACTGACCTGAATATGACATCCGGCAAGATCGCCGCCCAGTGCGGGTGCGTCCCGACCTCTCAGTTCTTATTCACGTGCATGACTTCGGAACTGCACTTGTTTCTTTTGGCATGGACAGACACGCGACGCTTGCCTGTTATAAGGCATTGGTCAAAACGAATCCAAAGGTGAGCTATAACGCCCTTTTTCGCAGTTAGACCGCCGCTGAGTCTTTATGCAAGCTAGTCCACCATTGGGAAGTGACAGGGTAAACACCGCTCATGGCGCACTCTCCTTATTGTCTCACTCTCGACAAAACAAAGTCAGGCCAAAATCGCCCTGAAGGCCTCATCAGAAGAAGAGATGTTGGAACTAGAGGCCATCGCGAAGAGCTTGAATCTTTGCGCCCGTTCCATCCAGGATGCGTAAGCTGACTGTCATTCTACGTTTCATTTGAGGATCTTACACGTCATCTGGGTCAGGGGGAGGACACAAGTCGAAGCTGGCTCAAGAACGGTTCTCGGTATCGGACCTGGTAGGTCTCCAGCTGTGATCGATAAGATTCTTCGATTGTTTTATTCGTCCCTCCGCAGCACCGGTAGAATTGGTCAACCAAGTGACGGGACATCTCCGGTTACTGTAGATGTACCTGTAGATTTACCATGCAGGGAATTTACAGCCCTGTATTACACAGGACGCTGTTGACTTCTCCATTTGTACAAAGTTACTATACAAGGTTGCTACAACACTTCGAGAATCCGCAGGGTGCACGTAATAGCTTCCCCATCCGTACAACAACCAAGGAACCAACTGCTTTTTCTGACATGACAACGTGGCAGCTATTACAGGCCTCTCCTCTTCATGGTTCTGGAGAGATTGAATGCCGCTGAGATGAGCGTGACGTGGCTGAACGAGGTCATCAGCCCAGCGTTATATAGAGACCGTGAACACGATACATACGTGAAGCCTTGTACAGCATTGCCAAGGCTAGAGAGATGTCACGGGGCTGAAGCCGGATAAATAAATGCGGTACTCACCCTTCACCTGATGGCGATATCTCCTCGGTGCACAGCCCAACATGGTTGGTGTATTGCAAGAAATCCTGCGCTACGTCAGCCCGACACGTCATGGTAACTCCGTTCACGCACTTCAAACATTCTGATTGACCGCTGTAGGGCGGCTTTGTCAAATTCGCCAGCACGGGTCAGGGCCTCAATGCACCTGTGTGTGGAGCGTGACTATGAGGTACACTTCACAGAACTATGACTTCCTGACCATAGGGTGCAAAGACAGAAAGTACCTTCTTCCCCGCCAACGCCGTCGTCGGATTCGGCTGTGTTGTAGCGGTAAACAAGGTTCTATATGGCAACCACTGAGTCAATGCTCTAGGATGGAACGCACTGCTTGACATACGTTAGCTGTAAGACCCCCGCGCTCTGGACTTTTCAAGATCGCATCCAGCGTGCTCCGGAAGCGAGGATCAGACTTCAGAGATACAGGTCATGTCGCGCTAGTGGGTCACTTGATGCTGACTTACCGCCGTAGAAAAGAACACGAGAGGCATGATGAGCACAGCAGAATCCAATACGCCAATTTCGTCGTAGCTTTGTGCGAAGAACTTTTTCTCAGGATTCCATGCCTTCTGCATTATCTGCTCGTACAGCTCGTCCCGCGCTTCCAGCCACCTATTGCGCCGAGGGCATGGGAGCGAGCGCTTGTCTGCAAGGCGTAGGCCTAGCCGGGGAATAAGCATTGTTATGAGAATGACACCCTACACTGACCCCGGTCAATGGCCACCCTTACGCGTCACTAGTGAAGAAAGCTAGTCTTCTGATTTACAGGGTCGAGCACGTACCACATCATGATCTAACAATTCACTGCATTAGCCATCTTTCGATGCGGCTCCAAACAACATACCTTGGAATACTGAAAAAGTAGTAACCCTTAGCCGGCTGAAGTAGGGAAAGAAGAGAAAGGGAGCTTACTGTGAAGTGTCTCTTTTTATTTCGCACCTCCCTACCAGGAATGTCGCTGATGAGGACATGATCGGCAACTTTTTTGTAAACTGACCAAATTGATCTAGACAGGAGGTCAAACATGGAGGATTGCGAACCACAACAAGGCAGAGGATAGAGGAGACAAAGCACGCACAAATCCGGGTCATTATAATGGGCGACCACGACTATCACGACAACTTGGTTAAAGGTCAGTGTCGAGATGATCATGGAAGACATACAATCCACTCTGTATGTCGATATTGTAAATCGAGGAGGTCGCTCAACGAGGATCATAATATGACGCACAAATCGCGAACAGCAACCCTATACACGAGATATTGCTAAGCAAAGACCACGTAGAATACAAGGAGCGGCCCTTACCAGATATCATATGACTGGCGGAGGTTGACACATTAGTCGAACCTCACAAATAGCTACCATCAACTTGCCAAAGGTTTACCAAACTTCAAGGTTTGAGTAACGAGCGGAGAAATGTGGCGCCATTGCACACCTTTTGCCCGAGATAGATACAATCCATCCTAGTGAGGACTAGATTAGATGGAGTTTACCTATGAAGAGATCGATACGCCGTACAATTCACCGTATATATCCTGAAAGTACCGCGATGTCAACTCTTTCCGCGAGACGTATGGAATATCCTCACAAGTTGAATGTGGTCCATAGCACCGTTGCCAATTCTGACCGGTTTTGAACCCTTATGCCCATCCAAGTGTGTGAGTTCCTTCTCAGGGAAAATCTTCTCCCCTTTTGAGTAATACAAAGTCGTCAGGAAGGCACGACTAAGGAACGCGATTAACCGACCGTGGATGGTATACATTATCTGCAGCGAGCCATCAGCATTCCTGTCTTTTAACCTGTCATAGATGAACTCCATGTAGGCTGTGGGGTAGCAGGCTACGTAAGATCGAGCAATGGACGAGTGCATAGTGACCGTACAATCTGCCTCACGCGTGAAACCAAGCCGAATTAATGCATAAAGCGTGAAGGAGGAATCGCGAATCCAAGATGCTCGGTAATCCCTGTGTCAAAATTCAATTGTAGAAAGATGACGCACAAATTACTGCATGAGACACACCAGTTTCTGGTTCCGCCAATGAACTCAGGTAGGCTGAAAGTCGGGCTAGCAACCACAGCACCTGCCAAGCAGTTGGACGATTATTATCAAAACCAGTATAAACGAACCTGTAGGCTCATAGATAAGAAGCTTTAATGCGAGCGCGCTGCGATGTACAGCTTCTTTCCAAGAACCATCATAGGTGGACCTCCGGATCCACGCATTCCAGTAGTCATCAGTACCTTGAAGCAGATCGCGAAGAAGGTTCTTTAAAACATGAGCAATACCGAGGGTGGGCTGAAAAGCGAGACGGTTACCTTGGTAAGTAGCGGGTCTTCTTTGTTGTGGAGGAGAGTTGTGGTGCTTTGCAGTTCTGCCAAACCAAGTGCTATAGCGTAAAGTTGACTCATGACTGTAGTCTAACTCACGGTCGCGCGAGACACCTAGTTGAGCGTAGTCACTAGTTGGATTGGGAATATGCTGTCCACTGGTGGCCTTTGGCGGAGTGCGAAGGACAAACGTGACGACTTGACCCTCTACCAAGTCCAGGTCTGCGCTGATGCTCAGACCTTTATGACCCTTATTCCCCAGGTCGAGAGTACACAATTCGACAGAAGGCGACGGGACGCCGTCGATGACTGACTCTGCAATGAAACGGAGGTCGAGAGTAAGATCGCTCGACTCAAAAAGCGCTTTCTTCTGTTTGTCCGAGGGGTGCTCGCAGTTTGTAGGGATTGAATCGTCGGGTACAAGCGAGGAGCGGTGCTCAGCTAGCGCATAGTGGAATGCGGGGGCACATTCGACGCGTATAGACTGCTTTCCGCGTACAACCTACGATGATGCGAGTCTGGGGCTACTGAGATGACGTGGCATACAGTAAACGCGAACCTCTATGCGACGAATTAACCAATGTAAAAGGGGTTTCTGCGCGGCCGCCGCTGGGTTACGAGGGAGGAAATCTAAAAAAAAAGTCATCTGGTTATCTACCTGGTGTGCATTTGCCATTGCATACATTCGAAACACTCACCCGTGACACTGACAACGCCTTCTTCGTTGAGAAATCTGTCATAAGTTCAGATATCAAGTGATCGATCAGAAGTGGTATTAAATCACTTGGTTTGCAAAACCTGGAATCACGAGAACGGGACATGAGCAGAACAGGCCGCATAAAGGCATCGGAGGATACTACATTTGAACTAGGAAGATAATTTTGCTTTGTTGTAAAAGGGGTCTTCGGTGAGATTGAGAAATGGCCACCCTAGACGAAGGTCAACAATCGATAGCCCAGACAGACGAAAAGCACGCCTATTGGTTATGACTACTTTTTCTTTATCAAGAATCCGTGCAAACACAGAAGGAGAATCAAAGTTAGGGACACAATAACTCTCGACTACAGATGGGGATCGGAGAAACAGGGTCAATATACATCAATGTGACGGTTTCGGAGCCTTCGATTCTTACTGGACCCGTCAGTGCTGACCTGGCAAGGGAATCGGATTAGAGCTGGAGTGGTATAGGGATATATTTACCTACCAAGGCAGCAGTTCTGAGGTTGCCGATCCTACGAAGCACACAATTCAAAATCTGAAAGAATACCAATTAACAGAACAACCGCTCACAGGGCGTGGTCAGAAATTGGAATATAGTCTCGTAATTGACTAGGGGTGCACAGATTCATGTTATGGTGATTGACGGCAGCTGCTGGAAAGAGTTTGCTACCGAAACTGGGTGAAGACACGGTTTTATAGTATGCTTGGTTTGATGATTATCACAGATAATCCCGATTGCGCTGACTCAGAGTGCTGACCGATCCGACGATCGCTGCCCCGCTGTCACTGCGCGCTGTCATTACGCTGTCACCTTTAGAATTCTTATTCTGACCATGTGACTGATCGCTGGGCGCTGATACTCGACTGATTCGGAGGACTTGATTTTTTATGATGATTGCTACATATAGACATTCTGTCTCTTTCCTCGGTCTATAAATTGGGTCGTTCCACAGCGTCGACTAAGGTATCCACCCCCACAACAAACAACATGCCCTTGAGGACTTACGAGGTACTGTCCTAAGTGCTGAGGAACCACACATTCGCTCATCATACATCGTCTCGCCTTCAGGCTATTGACGGTTTTTTCGTCCAAAGCGACCCAATCGAAGCGGTGAGCGTATACGCAATGTTTTGTGTGGTTGCGCTCAACCCCTCGGGCATAGACTCCTGAATATTTCGGCCTAGTATCGAAGTCATGGCCTGAGTTCGCATCCGAAATAGATGAGTTGTGCTCGAGGCGTTCGGATACCATCTCGTACAAGGTTTTATTCCTTGGAAGGCATGGTCAAGGCAACCGTAGGTAAACTTCGCCTGAATCATGGATTCCACGACTGACAAGCTGGAATATAATCTAGACAATCTTGCGGAAATAAAACATGGTTCGAAGGTTAGTGGGCTCGTTGATGTGTGCTGTGTCTCTCTGATTAACCTCGACAGGCATGGAACGAGTATGTATTACTCGTCGTGATATCACTATTTAGTTCTCTGAAGCAAATACTAAAGGAAATGGTCCTTAATAAATGGGGATGGTGAGCTTACATGGGGACGTACGTTAGAGTACTAGCTTTGTTCTTGATCATTACCTGATGCCCCCTCCCCTCCGTTCTTGCAGCTGATCCTCACCTCAATACCGTTGGCGAAGACCAAGCCGACAATGCCCACGACGCATGGGAACGTGAGATACGCCGTGGCATTCCAATCCCGCAGAAATTCTATTGCAGCCCTCTCACGAGAGCAATGCAAACCCTCGAGATTACGTTTGAAGACATACTTCCAGACCACGTGACACCTCTCATACTCGAGGTAACGTCGCTTACAGTTGTAATAAGCCTTGCATGACGGCTAACATACTTGCCAACTCAGAACTTGCGTGAAGAGTATGGTGAACACACTTGTGACATGCGTAGGACGCAATCAGAATTAGAGTCTGAGTTCCCCGACTTTGATTTTGAGGATGGATTTGAAGAGGAAGACGTTCTGTGGACCACGAAGCGCGAAACCAAAAAGCATTCGGAGAAGCGCGCCAAACAAGTTTTGGATAGAATTTTCCAAAATGACCGTGATGATACCTGTGCGCTCACACTTTGCTTTATCCAGAGTGACTATTTCACCATTTATTAGATATATCCATCACTTCGCATAACGGCTGGATCGATGCGTGTCTGCGAGTGGTAGGACGACAAGATTTTCTTTTGCCCACCGGTGGTACGTGTTGATTTCGGACGAGTTTGGGTAGGATTTTCCCCAGGCGACATGACTACCGCTTGCATGAGATGGGTGGGAATCTGAACTAAACTCGTTCCTGACAGTCTTTGGTACGCGTTGACTGACAATGTTCTAGGAATTATGGCGCTTGTCGTGAAAGCCACTGTACTTCATTAGAATCACGTGAAGGGAAAGAAGAAAAGGAAGGCTACCGGGCCGTGATCGAATCGAAGTCATGTACTAGACACTAGATCGAAATCGAGTTTGTGAAATTGTGAAATTAAAATTATTGAGTGCCCCACTGTCGAGCTCATGAGTGTGTACTCCACTTCTCATCTTCGACGACTATGTCCAGTATCACTCTCGCCCGGGTTTACAAACAATCTTTTCAGGCATACCCTCATGGCACTCTCGCAGCCGCAGGCGGTGCTTTGACTGCCTCGGCGATGTCGTCGCTCAGCTGTCACAACAGATCGTGCGTTTTACCTCATATACAGTCGATAACGTTCAACCTTTCTTCTAGATTACACCTAGAGATGACCGTAGGCAGCCATATCACTATGATATCGCTCGCACACTTCGTTTCTTTTGCTTTGGAGCGGGCATAAGTGTGTCTCTCATTTTAGTGAAAGAGTCCTTGTGACAGGCATTAGGTCCCGTCATTGGCCGCTGGAACAAGTACCTCGAACTCAAGTTCCCTCTTTGCTCACGCAGAAAGTGCACGGCCAGCTTTACTGTGCTTTCCAAAAGAGTCGTCGTTGACCAGATCGTTATGGCGCCCATCGGTGTAGGTCCACGCTGACTATATGCGCAGTGACACTGACCATGTGAGATTTATAGCTTTCCCTCTTTCTCAGTTCCATGGGTGTGATGGAAGGACGCGATACGAAACACATCCGCGCCAGATTCAAAGACATTTATCAGCTAGCACTGCTAGCCAACTGGAAGATATGGCCTGCCGCGCAGGTTCGTTGATTTATGTCTCATATTTGGACGTGGTTGATCAGCAGGGCGATAGTTTATCAATTTCTGGTTTATACCCTTACCCTACCGTGTTCCATTTCAACAAACGTGCGGCGTATTCTGGACTCTCTACCTGTCCCTCCTCACTTCTGCGTGAGCGTTGTTGTTTTTGCTAGTAGTCACTGTCGCTGACCAGATGGGCGTCGAGATAGAGAGAACAAAAATCAAAAGGAGGAAGACACTGAGACACTGTAAGGCACACCTTTGAGCGACGACCTTAGATGCCGTAACTGGCTGCATGTTTGGCAGCAACTAACACCATCTCCGTTTTCTCTATACATCACCCACTGTAGCGCTAGCACCCTGCCCCACTCTGCCTCCTCCCGTTAACCTAGTCTTTGCTCTACCGGTTTTGTCCGGTCTCAACACCACGCGCCCCTCCGATGTGATTAGACATCATCATCTGGGAAAACGCTTTCTGGATCACTACAGTAAATTGTTTATAATTGCTTTTTGTAATTGGATTACGACGCTCCATATTTTGGCCTGTAGTACGCAGGCGGGAGGTTTACAAGCACATCGGTAAGCGGGCGTTCTGCCACCACAAGCTCACCGGGCGAAAGAAACTCGGCCAGAAGGATCTGCCGGTACTGCGTGACAAGCTTGAAGTTCTGCACAGCATCCCTATCCCGTTCAGTGCCATGGTCGACGCCTCCACTCCGTCGCCTCCGTCGCTTCTCAAAGCCTCCCCACCCTACTGGCGCATCGAACTGCACCTTACACAGCCACGTCGCCCCCCAGAACAACGCAAAGACGTTTTTACTATTACTCTTGTCCACGTCATCCGGGGCGGCGGGCGCGAGCGTGACGCCTAGAATGGCGTCGTGTAGATGAGTAAACCGCTTGGGGAGCGCGGTGCATAGTTCCCGGGACCACGGCGGGAACTGGCGCGCCTCGACGTCGTACAGCTCCAGAGTATTATTGGCGAAGCCGAGGATGAGCAGCGACGGTGAACTCGGTGCGAAGGCGAGGGCGTGCACAGGCTGGGGAAAGGAAGGGAGGGAAGAGTGGTGCTGCACCGAGTCGAGGTTGAAGATGTGCGTGCGCACGTGGTCGTCAGTTGTTGCGAGCCATTGGCCATCCGGGCTTATGGCCATGCGTGTGATCGTGGCTGGCAGCGTGGACGTGGACGTGGACTTGGTATCGGTGGCGGGCTGGGAATCGACCTCGATGCTTTCTGCGTCTGCCTCCTCCTCAGCGTCCTGCTCGGATTTTGATGCATCCGCCTCATAGTCGCCGTCATTTCGTCTCCCGGTTAGGACGCGTCCTTCAACCACTGGGCTCCTGTTTCTGTGCTGATCGAACCTCCGAAGCACCCTCGCGGAGGTCGAGTCGGACACAAGATCAAGCACTAGCACAAAAGCAGTAGTAGTAGCTATGATGAACTTCGAAGAGTCTGGAGAAAAGACCAGGGCGGAAGCTCCACACGTCAACGAAGTACCAGGAAGGTGTTCGCGGAGTAGTGTCTGGAAGTCGCGGACGCGCTTGGGCTTCAAATCGTCTGCTGAGGACTTTGCGAAGAAAGATGAACAACAATTACCTGACAACGCAAAGTGGAAACACGTACATCTGCTTGCAGCCAGAAAAGCTTTGCCTCGAAAGCATCAGAGACAGCTAACCAGTGTCCATTGTCTGATATTGCACTAGCAACAAGATTCGTTTGCACACGCAGGCTCATCTCAAGTACTTTATTCCAAGTGAGGCCTTCCCTTGATAATGCTAATGGTGTTTCTTCCTCGAGCGAAGGTTTCTCTGGAAGACTCCAAACGGTCAAGCTAGTATCACCTGTACTTAACACAAGCCGTGCGCGCTTCGCTATGTGCAGGCCGACAGTTCCGTGTGCGCCGGAAGAGTATGCAATTCTTCTATGGTAAGCATCCTCGAACGTAGCAGTCACGCTTGTTGCAAGAGGATTAGCGATGCGTGCAATAGTGTTTCGAGCGAGAGCAGCTGGCGCCACGACGATTGACATATCCATACCACCTGAGACAAGAAGAGGTGCAACATCGGTCGGAAAGGATCGCTGGTGAGGCGAAGGCAAGGGACTATACGGTGGCCATATGGACAAGCCGCGCACGTCATGGGAATGCATTCGTTTGGATGCTGCTCGTGCCCACCTAGTGGGTGACGATAAAACTGAATTGTCCTTTGGCGATAAGGATTCGATCAGCGTAAATTGCGTTACTTTCTGGTCGATTCCAGATGTATACACTGAAGTCCCGTCCTACATGCCATCAGCCAAATAAAAGGACAATATACTAGTATCGCATACCGGTCCGACCACTAGGCAGAGTACATCTGCACCATGGGCCTCGAAGCTTTGTAGTTGAGTGCATGTTCGTGAATCCCAGAACTTAACCATGCCGAGAGAATCGCCGGAGATGATTGTCCCATCGCTGAATATCATGAGTAACCATCTCAGATGATGAAGGAGGACTGTGAACTCACCCGAGAACGCCAACTGCCCAAACAAGTGTCCTCTCCCCTCTGATCTTATCCGTTCCCATTCTATCGAGGATTCTCCCAGAAGAGACGTCCCACTTTCTTAGGCTGCTGTCCGAGCAGCCTGCCACGATCCAAGAATCTTGCCATTCATCCTCGTCCTCATCACTACTGTCGCCCTCACGAAGAGCCGAGGTGCGCTCTGCAGTACCCCACGGCAATGGTGGTCCCCAAGCCAGGGCTAAGATGCGGCTCTTCGAACGGTCGAGACGGCGAAGATGTTGAAGGGTGTCGTATCCTAAGGATAAAAGGTGTATGGAACCGTCCTCGCAGCCCAGTGCAAGGATCGTTGAAGCGGGATTTGCAGCGATGGACCAGATAGAGCCACCATGCGAGGGTAATGACCTCTGAATAAAGGGGACGTTAGGAGCGCATGTGAAGATAGGATTGTCACGCACGTGTATGGTCCCATGGACCATGTCCCACTCTGTTAATTCGCTACCTCCACCGGTGCTAAACAAGCGAAGGTCGGCGAGAGAGGGGACATCGCCCTCGTGCAGATCGTCCGGATGCTTGAGGGTAAGTGCGAGAGTGTCACATTTTGACGGGTTCACGCCCGAGAGTGTCTGCGGGAAAATTTGCCTTAGTGAAGCACCCCAAGAAAGGAACAACTGGAAGCGCACTTTCCTTACCACCCAAGCCTGAGGCGCTTCGATCTTCTCCGTTGAACCAGTCCACTCATAAATCTCGACATTACCATTAGCATGACCAACAATCAAAGGGCCAAATCTTGGTATGCGGCCCCTTGGAGTGGCCTTTTTTTTGCCCTTGACTGAAGGCAAGGGTAAAGGCGGAAATGCGAGCGCAGTGATGGGAGAGGGTGTGAAATCCACAAAGCGACATCTGTGAACTGACAAAGTCGTCGTTTCTCCCATCGAATCGAGTGTGCGGTAAGCCTGAGCGTGTCGCGCTTGCACGACGCGTAAAGTCGAGAACCGACAGATGTGGCGCCCACTTTGCGCTTCCGCTTCCGCCTCCGTTTGCTCACACGTACATACACCAATCTACGTTTGCCCGTCAAACAAATCATGTCAATGTTCGGGCGAGGAACTAGCGCGCCTTCTGGTGCGGTTAACGCAGAACGTATGGAAATGGCCATACAAGAGTGCGTTCTTATTCCTTTCACATTCCCCACGCTTCTCATCCAATTGCTCAGGTTGGACATGGTCACCGACATTTTTAACCGCCTTGTCTCGTAAGTGTCTTGACCTGACCTTGCTTTTTACCCCTCATACCCTCATTTCAGGACATGCCATGCCAAGTGTATCAGCACGCGGTATACAGAGGGCGATCTCAACAAGGGCGAGAGCGTCTGCATCGACCGATGCGTAGCCAAGTTTTTTGAGGCAAACAAGAAGGTCGGGGAGCGGTTACAGAGCGTTGGAGCAAATGCAAGTGGAGCGACGGGTGCATTTGGTTTATAGAGACACTGCCACAATCCACGCATACCTAGGATGCCCATTCACACAGTCGGGCGGTAGTAATAGATGCATTCACAATCTATGCGACTTGCCAACATCATTGGGAAATCATCTATTCCTTCGGGACATCTGGGAAACAGTCTACCATCGTCTTGGAGTGCTTGTTCTGCGAATGCTCCTCGAGACTGAACGAAAAGGTTTTAGAGATACCGTCACAGTGCCCAATGAAACGAGAATACAACGTACGCTGGTGCTCTGGTAGTCACCAACTGCGGCAAGACTTCCTCTTAGAACCACTAGAGAAATAAATACAGAAGGAAACTCACAAAGGGTTGTTTACAGACTAAGCACACAATGCTTTTCGCCTTTTCATTCGACTTGGACTGGCTCTTGCCACCTTTTGACTTTTCGGCATTGCGCTCGCGTGTTTGCTTGGCCTTTGCGCCCTGAATATAGACATAGTCAGCACCGGGTGATGCATTAGGAAATTGGTGAACAATGTCCTACGTTCCCCATTTCACGACGGTGTGGAACCAAAGAAAGTAATAAGATTAATAAAGAACCCAAATTCTACTAACAACAAGCGAGGCAACCACGGCGTGAGGGCCAGTTCGGAAGATGGAGATCCCGGCTTAAATCCCGGCTCAATCAACTCATGTTACTTTGGCTATATAACGGCGAGTTCGGACATTGGAGGCGGGCATTTCTCCGACCAGTTGTTACTACGACGCGAGGTGGGATTAGATGGCCACGGCAAAAACATACACACATCCTGGACGCAGAGCGTGAGTCAATCCTATATAACCAAAGAATGACGGGGAATTGAGTGAAATCAAGGGACCATGTCACCGACCTTGCCAAGCTTGACATCATCGCGACTGCCCAAGTTGAAGATAATGAACGGCAAAGGGTGGAGGTGTCTCGATCTTTCGTCTGTAGGTGTGCTCAAATGTGTAAACTATAACGTGCTTACCCTCGAATGTAGCGGATACAGTGACAGGTATGCTGGCTGCTTCTCGACCACGCTAAGCAGGTCTGAGCGGCGATGCGACTCCTCTCAGTTCCCTCTAGGGAGATGTATAACTACGCTGTTCAGG
The DNA here is from genome assembly GCA_022376555.1 of Russula compacta. NCBI lineage: Eukaryota > Fungi > Basidiomycota > Agaricomycetes > Russulales > Russulaceae > Russula > Russula compacta. The sequence goes on from WTXH01000002.1 coordinate 668,848, forward strand.
CGTCACTCGGTGACGACGTTTATCATGAGCCGAACACCATTGCCCTCGAAGCGCACATAGCACGATTATTTGGAAAGGAAGCCGCCTTGTTTGTCCCTTCCGGTACAATGTCCAACCAGCTGGCCATACGTACACATCTCAAGCAGCCGCCGTATTCCGTCCTTTGTGATTATCGCGCCCATATCTACGTGTGCGAGGGGGGCGGGCTTGCATTTTACTCTGGTGCTCAGGGTATCCCAGTTATTCCGTCAGATGGTACATAAGCGATCACTTCACCGTTGGCCCTACTTAACCTTGACTAACCTCAGCACAAAGGACGCCACCTGACCCTTGAAGACATTCAAAACTTCATCGTCTTGGACCAGGACATTCATTTGTTTGTCCCCTCTTTATTCCTGATTCCCTGCTGAGCTCGTTGCAGTTGCCCCACTGAAGTGATAGCAATAGAGAATACGCTCAACGGGTCGATATTTCCACAGGATGAAATAGTTCGTATTGCCGAATTCGCCCGCAAGCACAGCATCATGATGCATCTCGACGGCGCGCGTATCTGGCATGTTGCCATTGAGACCGGCATGCCACTTGACGTGCTCGGTGCACCTTTCGACTCCATCAGTGTCTGCTTCAGCAAGGGCCTCGGTCAGTACGACCATGTATTCAAACGTGTATGAGACGCACTCAACTACCCATTTCCAGGTGCTCCCGTTGGTTCCTGTTTGATTGGGAGCAAAGGGTTTATTGCCCGTGCGCGCAGGTTAAGGAAGGTCTTTGGTGGAGGGATGCGTCAAACGGGCTTCCTCGCCGCGTGTGCTGCCTATGCCCTCACTAACAATTTCTCAAAACTTGCTGTTGTCCATGATCTTGCTCGAAAGCTCGAAAGTGGGCTTTCGGAACTTGGAGTGGAGATCACCATGAATGCGGAGACATGCATGGTACGGTTTGTTACTCCCTGACAACCAGTTGGGGTGATAGCTTATCTACCGCTCCAGGTCTTCTACAATCCTTCTTCTGTTGGCACTACTTATGCCGAGATCGCAGGGCGTGCTGCAGAGCTCTCCAGGCCCTTGTTTCTTGCGGGCTCGCGCTTAGTCGTGCATATACAGACAACAGAAGAGGCCATTGACGACTTCCTGGGGCTCGTCCGCGGCCTCGCCGAGGAGAAAAAGGCAGCCGGCTTCGTGAGATCTCCAGGAAACGCTGGGAATAGCTCGTACAGGGACATGTACGCGCACATGAAGTAAATCTGAACTGACACCATCGATAAGATATTACGATGTAAACCAGTAATTAAACGGAGAATGTAACTGTGGACAGATACACGTGAACGGCATGTAGACCTTGCACGATGTTAACCCCTCCCCGTGTACCTCTGTTTTTCGTACTCTCTCCACAGGCCTTTCATCGCCACCTTCCCGCCAGCGTCGAGAGCAGAAACCATGAGTGCATCTCGTGTATGCTTGTTGAGCATGTCACATAAGACAAAGAGCCCAGGTAGCAATTCTCGTCGTATGTCCGCAGGTAGAATACAGAGTGGGTCATTAAAGATTCCAAAGTAAGCCTGGAAGACGCATGTAACGTGCTTGGATAGCGGGCGCACGAGTGACTCGGGTTTCCGCAGATCTGCGGAGGGACCGTGCACTCGAACCGAGGTCTTCGCCGAGAGTGAGGTAAGGAGACGGGAAAGGGCCTTGCTCTCTTCCGCCCCGAGTGGTTTAGATGGGTTCACCCAGGCAGGAAAGGAGTCTGCGACCATGACATACTGCTTCGCACCTAGGAGAGGACGTGGACTACGCAAAGCGAATAGCAAGTGACCGATGATGTTGGTAAGTTGTGGAAGTGTGGTGACCATGAGATCTCTTCGTAGCCGAACGAGGGAGCCGAGGATGGTGACGATCTCGTGAAATGCGGCGACATTCGTTTCCGACTCGTGGGCCTTAGAACCGGCAAGGAGACTCGAAAGAAGGACCCAGATGGACATTACGTTCTGCGGTCGAATTGACGCGGGCTAACAAGGGTTAATACATACAAAGTTTTGAATGGCGAAACTTGCAGCGTACTCTCTTGGAACACAGATCGCTGATGCAAGTCAACATCGGCAAGCGAAAAAGGGGGGCATCGGAGAACTTCGCATTGTTCACGAAGATATCCAAGCATTCCTTGACATACCCCTGGACAATCCTCAGCGTGTCTGTTTGACGTGTAAGTTATCCCTTTAGAGCTATGGTAGGAGAAAGAACTGACTTTCGGGTGCATTGTGCAAACCGAGAGAGATGAGGCGAATAAGACAGGCGATCCTATCCGGCGAAATCCCGTTTGAAGACAAAGCCTCAAGTACGAATTGCAGACACGAAGAAAATTCAGACGGGGATAGTGTCCGTAATAACTTCGCCATATTCTCGTCAAAACTCCATCGCTCTGCACAGTACGTCAATGCCGGACAAGGTAATCGGATACTGCACCCTGGTGGACGCACCGGCGGACATCGACGTAAAGACCAAGTATGTTGTGATGATGCGTTGTAGATGAGTCTCTCGATCTTCTCTCTCCTCTTCCCTAGAAAACAGTTGAAGCTCTGATACCAAGACTGCATGCATGGCACCGCCGAACTTCGAGATGACTGGGTCCTTTGAACTGTAGGAAAGGAGCAATGGACCGACAGCATGCATGATTTGAGTGCCAAGATCCGGAGATGGGTTTTCTGCATGAGGTATAAGAACGACTGACAGACCGATTCTCGGAGACAAGTCGCACTGGGGTGATCAAGATATCTCCCAAAGGCGATGGCCCGAGCCCAAAGTAGTAAGACGTCAGAATTCAATAACTCATCTCGCTCAGTCACATTACGCGAGGCCAAGCGATAGACAATGGGGTGTAGCTGGTCAAGGACATGTTCGAATAGAGACGACAAATGGACCGCGAGATCCGGTGGAAGGCTGACGAATCAGGAATTCACACCACGGTGGGCGAGCACGGATCAACACTTCAAGTCTACGCGATCGAAGGATAAGGCCTTACGATGACAACGGAAAATCAGCCATGGCAATGTCCATTAGTAGCTGGGTGGATCCTCGGAGTGGGGTGTCGGTGTCCTTCAACAGAAGCCAATCCCCGAGTGGTTGCATTCTACAGATTTGAACAGCGTCGAATACAGCATCTGTGCTGCCTTGTACAGCCACTCGGAATGCACACTACGGCATTGATCGATATGAATGGAATTTTGAGTGAGAGTACTTGCTCACCGGAGATGGCCCTGGACTAAATCCATAGTGACCTGCTCCGTGGATATAGGAACCTGCGACGTCATCAGATAGTGGAGGTAACGTTCACCAGCCTCATGTTCCCACGAGCCTAGAAAGTTAAGCGTTCTGACGAGGAACGTCCTGACGACTTGAATGGCTCGCTGCATCGAGGCACCAGGATCTGAACAAAGGAGAAAGTCGAGGACCACGGCTCTCTTAAGGAAGTCATTCCGTAAAGACTTCGGAATGCACTCGCTCGACGAATAGAGGAGAAATGTATAGGCATTCACGGCTTCCCACATCTGACTCTCTGAGCGGTGGCCATACATGCGCTTCTTCGGATTCTTCGGTGATTTCGTAACATCTACGGTGTCCAGGAAGGCGGTTCTGGCATACTGAACAGCAAAATATGTTGCTGCTGAAGTAAGTAATTCAAAAAAGCTGCCGGAGATGCCATCTTACATCGGATATTTTCTTGCTCCCAAAAGTTTGCCGAGTGAAGACATTCGTGGACCGTTGTTACGAGTGACCAGCCCCGTTCTGCGTCTTCGCACCCGAGTTCAGCACCGGCGAAGTGCAAGAGATTGACTAGACGTTCTTGTTGCGTCGAGGAGGCATATGCGCTATAGAACATGGTTCATCTCATATTTAATCCTCGAGGAACAACTTACTTGATAACCTCTATATTTCTGTCCAATAGGAACCGCAAAAGGGCAACAGCGGCAAATGCAGAACCATCCTCATTAAACGATAGCTGAGAAGACTGTCCTGACCATGTTTTGGGTGCAGATTTCTGGGCGGAGAGATGAGCCTCTAAGAAAGTCAAGATAGCGTCAAGTAGCACTTGTTGCCGCTGGACATTCCGATGAGATCCGTGATACAACAGGTAACGAAACTTTCATTAATGAGTATGCTGCGCATGATCCCAGTGAGTCAAACTCACAATCTCGACGCTGAACTCTGGTAGGCAATCGTCGACTTTGAGGACTGCAGCAGCCAGCTCACTCGAGTCATTCTGGTCACCAAGAACACACAGAGATTGCCCAGATATTTGCAACATATATCGAAGCCGTAGAGCGGCTGCAGCCACGACTTGCGTTGCCCAGACATCGTGCCCCATGTCGCTACACCCAGAGATAATTGCATCCGTACCCGCAAGTATTGCTTCTCGAACGAAGCCGTCGAGTGACTCCACTACAGTGGATTTTACCTTTGTTTGCTCTGCCTCGGTAATGGTGTGTAAAGGCAGCGAGGTTAACACTACTGTAGCAATGCGTGCGACGAGCATGAAAGTTACGGCACCAGCGTCTACATCTTCTTTTCTTGTGTTTGCGGAACATTCAGATGTTCGCCTCCTTTTGCACACCATCAGTCCATGATCAGCTTCCGCCGACTTTTCCACATCACGGAATCGCTCCCAGATCTCCCGCAGCACGACAAGCACTCGTCTCGCTGTGTCGAGTGTTTGCCCAGGTGTAATGAAGGTTCGCACAGCCATAGATAACTTGTTTAGATGGACCATACTAAGAGCCGGAGATGCCACAAGTCTGTCGTAAGACGGTCGTATCGAGAAGGAAGAGAAATGTCGAGGTAGGGTGCATGAGTCTATCAAGTGAGATATATGGGTAGGCAGTGTGCGCGTCTTTGTATGGAACGACAGGGCGAGAGAAAGGAATTCGTGCGCGGCGGTGGCGAGATATTCCCCATGCGGTGACTGAAGGACTGTGAGAAATTTTGAGAGGACCTCACTCATTGAAGCTTCCAACAGATCATGATCTATGCGAGAGAGTACGCAGAGACACCGTACTGCGATCTGAACATTCCCATCTGATGACCAGGTGATCTTCAAGCATACAAACGTCATCAAGGGACTTACCATCTACTGAAGCTAAGCATTCGATGCAGGCACCGACTTCTTCCTTCAGGAGTAATACTGTGCTTTCGTTTCCTGGGGTGAACAGCGCCTTGTCCTCTGCAACCTTTAACAGGCCCAATCTCGAGTGCCACACTTGATTCTCCCGCAAATCCCCAATCCCATGCAGTATTTCTTCACAGGAAGAGAAGAACAACACAGTCAATGAGTGGGCGTCCGTGGGGGAAGAGCTTCCAAGAGGGAGAAGGGAGCGGCGATTGTTCATGGTATCAATGAATGCAGCCATGAGGAATGGCAGCGTAGAGAGTAAATGACGTTGGGATGAGGTTATATGAGTCCGTAGAGCATTAAAGAAGGGGCTGGTACGTGGGCCTTCGGCCATTTGTTTGAGACTGTCAACATTGAAGAGTAACTCAACTCCCAGGTTACAGATTTCCGTGTGTGTATTGGAACAACCAGCCCTTTGATTTGAAATGAAGTTGAGCCATGGATCTATGTGGCTCGTCATGAAGGCTTGGCTAACCTGTGAACGACATCAGTAAGAGCATAAGAAGAACCTACATGACGAGAGACAAACCTTCTTTTTATTCGAGGAATAAGACAAAACATTATGCAATGAAGAAGTCACCAACGTGCAGATCTCGATCAGACCAGAGTCCTTGTCCGGCCGCACGGAGTCTTCTCCCAGGACTCGCAACACAGCTCCAAAGCATTCTAGCAAATTATCAAGCGAGAATTTTGGAGCAGCGAGAGGCCAAACAAGTGTCAGACACTTCGAGGACCGGAAGTAGAGTTCGTCCCGCTCTTGCGTAGGCAGATTCAGCGAGTTAGATAGCAGAGAGAAAACAATAGGTAGCAGCGGCACGCGATTCAAGAGGGGTATTAGCCACGTATTTCTGTCAAACCCCGTCTTTGGGCTTTTGGATAAAAGTATGTTTTGCAGAAGCGTCCAGAAACGCAGATCCAAGACAAGATTTGACTCGCTGGGGTTATTAATGAGTACAAACAGCAACGGAAAAGCAAGGCACTCACGGATGGCGTGTTCCATCCTTCAAAAGACGTGTCAAACACCACTCGAGGATGATCTCTCCTTTTCTCGGGACATGAAAGATGTTTCGCCCCAGGCTGCACTCGCTATCTCAATTTTTGAGGGGCCACCTTGCCTCGGAGGATCGTTTGGCGCTCTCAGAGCGCGGACAAAACTCTGAGCCGAGTCCTGATAGTCCATCTAAGAACGCGTTCACCCCGCAAACCCGCAAGACCAAATGGCTCTTCAGGCTGGGTTCATGTGACCCGCGGCGGAGCGGGCCGAAAGCCGCTCTCATGCCCCTAATGAGCGCCTTGGTATGCAACGCTGAATAAAACAGTCATATTAGTGGTGCCGCAACCACCTGTTGTTAAAACGATCAGAGAGCTCTGGGATGCTCTTGCACCCTTCTTTCTTATATGCCCACTATTGATCAACGGGAACTGGACATCTGTGCCGAGCAGCAGAGCGAGGAGTGGGAGGTGCTTTCGGTGAGCTCTACTAGTATGAGTCCCCAGGTATCGATTTGTTGCTTACGATACTGCAGTCCATCTACCCTGACCATGTCGCCAGAGACACATCAAAAGATGTCTTAAAATTCGAGATTCCTGTCGAGCTCGAAAACCCGGTGGACGTCTTCGTCACCAGAAGTGGAACCGCCGAATTACAGGAACACCACTTGTCCTTGATGTCACTTCCTCCCGTCCTGCTAGATATTGTTCTCCCACCTGCGTATCCTCTCCATTCAGCCCCAGAAGTTGTTTCTTTTCATGTATCAGGCTCTTGGATCCCACGGAGTGGGCACCTTTTGGAGAAACTCCTAGCAATGTGGCAGCCAGGCGAGGTCATCTTATATACCTGGGTGGAGTGGATACGAAGCGCCGACTTTCTTAATTCGATGAACATCATACAAGATGATGTGCTGAGGTGCGTCATGGGGCAAGATGCGGGTCATTAATTCTCACAATTACCAGAATCCCGCATGCTGCACCGCAACTGTTGCTCTCTTTCTTGACTGCACATGAGAGTAAATCACAGTCATCGAAATTTAACCTGGCATCACATTCCTGTAATGTATGCTTTGAAACATGGAAAGGGTCCCGATGTCTGCAGTTATTCTGCGGTCACATCTTCTGCCGAGCTTGCCTCAAAGACGGCTGGAGCTTGTATATTGCGGAAGGAGACGTAGTGCGTGTGGGATGCCTAGATCCCCAATGCGTCAAAGATGGACAAGAGGCTACCGAAGAAGAAGTGAGGCGAGTGGTAACGGAGGAGGAAGTCCGTCGGTGGAAGTGGCTAAGAGAGAAAAGGGCTGCGGAGAGAGGCGAGTCCATCGGCCCTACATATCTCAACGCTCATCGCCCGCAGACCCATCGATCGTACTATGTCCAATGTTTCTGTGTCAAACGCCTGTTCCGAAGCCATCGGGGGCAGATGAAGAGGGTGGCTGGGAAAGGCTGCGAACGTGCCCTTCGTGCAGCTATTCGTTCTGTTCATTTTGTAAGAGAACATGGTAAGGCAGTGTGGTGAATGATGAGCGTTGTCCATCGAACTGACACTGCGACAGGCACGGGCCATTATCTGATTGTCCCATCCAGATCGCAGAAAAGCTGGTCATTGAGTACATGGAGACGACTAAGGGATCTCCTATACGACAAACGATGGAGCGACGGTACGGGAAGAAGAACCTGGACAGGCTAGTGGCCAAGTATGAAGAAGACCAGGCGAACCGGGAATGGATGGAGAAGAGTACGAAGGTATGCCCCAGTTGCCATGTTCACGTGGAGAAGTCGATGGGCTGCAATCACGTAAGCCATAACCATAAGATCTGCGTCGCATCTAGCGTCGATTCAGCGCGCGAGCTCACTGACCTGCCGGGTGTCCAGATGACCTGCTCCAAGTGCAAGCAACATTTTTGCTACCGTTGTGGATCAAGGCTTCAGGCGAGCAACCCGTATGAACACTTTTCGAGACCTGGGGGTGGATGCTATCACAAGCTATTTGAGACGAGATGGGAGGAGCCAATGGCGATGGATGAGTTTGTTTGGGTGTAAAAGGACGATAGGGGCCCTGGTAATGTAAGAATTAAAAAAAAGAATAAGAAAATACATATTTTTTTTTGGGTGGTGCGTGCTCCTAAACACACTTACACCCGCCGGGTCCAGTCTGGTCTGCTATTAGATTCCGCATTTCTTCTCCTTTCTTTCTTTCCTCTTCTCTTCATCCCCCATCACCGTCAACGCCTCTCGTTCCATTCAAAAACGAACAGCCCAACAGGCGCTGATACCAGCTCATTCTTCAATACCCTCCTGTATAGCGTCGCCCATACCCGTACCCCCACAATTCACCCGAGTCTTCATCCCCTATGGAAATTTATACGACCGCCTTCTCCTATCCTCGCAGACCTCGTCATACTCGCAATGCTACCCCCCCTCTCGACTTCCCCTCACACTCCCAACCAGACCCTTACCAACAGACTCAATTCCAGCCACCCCACCATAATGGCCATACCGAACCTCACGTCACCCCCACTGGCCCCGACACGGAGGCTGTTCAAAAGCTCGCTGTCCTTGCTATGACTAGTCAGGGTTGTCATGTTTCGTTCTCGATTCCCGAGCACGGTGCAGGGTGGAACTTTCTCCTCTCTGGCGCCTACCAGCAAGTGTTGTTTGCGCGTGGGACCATCTTGAAAGACTGTCCGATCCAGGTATGTTTTTTCCCTTTGCCCGAATCGTTTTCAAGATTTACCTACCGTTCTGGCTTCTTTTTCCCAGAACAGAGCTTCAATCAGAGTGCTTCGCTCCGAGCTATTGGATTTCCCATCGTCGAAACCTGTCTTGAAACCAGAAGTTCGCCGCCGTTTGGATGAGATTGCCTCTCAGACTCTCGCCCATATCGCTGTTGTCAACAGTCCTTTGTCCCTCTCAACGCGCACACCCCCCGATGGGATCAGCAGCAGCGCTGGGTGGTCGGGCTTGGAGACTGAACGCGTCTGTGAACTTGTCGTCACAGGTCAAGGTGATGCGGTGGAGATTGCCCGGGTACGATTATTAGTGATGTTGGATGAGCTAGTGCGTGCGCTTTGGCCGTTCTCAGGACTGGCTCTGACTATCAATCTCACTATGCAGAGCAGCCTCCATATCGAGGCTTGCGAAATTGACCAAAAACTGCAAGCTATCGTGGCGGGTCGCAAACGTCATGTCCTGCAGTCTATTCAGGAGGAGACTGCCACAAATGTCTACCTTCCTTCTCCCTTGCAAGGCCTCGTTGGCCCTGATGTCGCCTCTGGTGTCACTATAGGGCCCGGTAGCTCCCTTCGGCAGAACAAAAACACCATTTGGATTTCCGGCGAATTCTTCGGGGTTCAGCGTGCGCGAGATATGCTGCTCCAACTATCGCTGAATAAGGTGTGTTATTGTTGTGATTTTACCTCATATCCCTGACGCGTTCGATACATCAGAGTAACGGTATCATCTCGCGAGATACTGTGATTCTCCCAAGGAAGCTGGACTGGATGGTGACCGACCGTGCTGAAGACCTCAAGGCCATTATGAGCGATAACGCAACCTTTATTCAATTCCCCCCTATCGGTAGTTCCACTAGTCTAATTACTGTATTTGGCGACCACCGAGTTAACATTCAGCGCACCATTCGCTCCATTATGCAATTGGTTCGTTGCACAGTGTATTGTGCTATTGCAAGCTTTGACGCCCCTATCAGGCCTGTCAGTTCTACGTCGCTTCTTTTTGGTTGCTTCCGGCGCAGTTCAATGTTCTTCTTCCTCCCCCGACCCTGAACGCCACTCAGGTTACTGCCATCATCAAACAGGTTTCCAACGCGACTGGTGCTGAAGTAGTATTCAAGAGCATGTGCTTCGAGATGCACGGACTCGAACATGAAGTCCGCAATGCCGTTACTTTGATCATGGAATTGGATATCGTAAAGGTTCGTGCGTCTCCCAGGCAACGTATCGTGCGTAACTTTGACCTACCCCACGCAGGCTTTTCACCACGAGATTCGCTTCCAGATTGAGCTCGCCAACGAGCACCGCGAGTTCATCAGCGGCAAAAAGAATGGCAAGATCAACAAGATCATGCAGACGACCAATGTTAAGATCAAATTCGAGACGTTCAATGATTACAATTTCCTCATTGACATTGCCGGCAATGACGCCTCCATTCTCCAAGGGCTTACTTTACTTCAAGAGGAATTGCCTGCGGAGATATCATTTCACGTTCCCGAGTCATACCACAAACGCATCATCGGTGTTGGTGGTAGAAGCATTCAACGTATCATGAAGAAATACGGCGTGTACGTCAAGTTTTCCAACGCGGAGGAATTTGCTGCCATGGGGGGGTATAACGACAATGACGACAATGTCGTGGCACGTACGCCCGCCAAAAATGCCATTAATCTTGATAATTTAAAGCAGTCCGTAATGGAACTTGTGAACCCAAAGGTTTGCCTCTCTAGATGATCCCTGATATTGCCTGACGTCCATGGATATAGGATAAGGACTATTTGAACGAATCTGTGGTTATTCCCCGCCGCTATCATCGTACGCTACTCGGGGACAAAAGTATCTTCATTCACGACATCGAGAACAAGACCAATTGCCGGATTCGATTCCCCGACAAGGAAACTGCATCCGATGTAATTACCATCTTCGGGCCAGAGAGCCAGATTCAGATCGCGGCGACCATGCTCTTGGTATGTCCCACGCCTATCACTGTTCCTCGTGATTGAACATCACCCAGGACCACGTTCCCTTCGAAGCTGACATGGCTGTGCCACCACAAGCGGAATTGCCTCGTGTGTGCTCATCTCCAGAGTTTGCCTCGTTCGTGGAACAAATCAAGCGCGAGCTTCAAATTGCGATCGTTCCGAATATCAAAACGGCAGCTGGTGGATCTGGAGCTGACACCCCGACAGAGTGTTCGTTTAAATTCCGCTGCCAGCGCAGCAACAGCGACTTGCTCGTATCCGCACGCGAGATGCTCGAGCAGTATTTGATTGGTCACAGCATTCATGTGTATCCATCACCAACAGCAAACGCACACAAGCGTGGCGACTCATTTGCAGATGCATTTCCTCATTTTGATAGTAAAGTGCTGTCCACTATGCCTAGGACTCGTGGTAAGTACCGCTTAGGTCCCTCTTTTTCTCTTTTCACAATCATCATATGAATGTAGGTTCCGCTGATTTCTCGCGCCCCGAGCCTATGATGGATAGAAGGTTGCGGTTGGCGAACTCATCCCCAGACGTTAAAGCATTGTTCAACAACTCCCCGTCGTACATCTATCATCTGGAAGAGGCGCAGGAGAGTCTTGATAGCCAGCCGAACTATACACCTGCACCAGTCAATGATTACTGGGCGCCTCAACCTCCTATTGGGCGCCATGGTCGCTTCCTCTCGATGTCACATGCAAATGACGATCCAACACTGAGCAGTATCCCGGGCCGTCTGCGAGGCGACGACAGTCGCACGTCGGATCCACTCTCGGAGGCAAAGTTCAAGGATCATGTTGGAAAGCCCCGTTCTTTGACAAATCGTGCCCAGTCACTCGACTTGACACTTTCATTATCACGTATTGCGGAAGGCTCTTCGCGCTACCCTCCTCCTGATTCCCCTACGAACTCGGTTGGTGACACAGGTCCCAGCTCGAGCCCAACTTCTGCCACTGCACCTTCCTTTCCGAATGTGTATGCATCGGGTCGACCTCCTATCGGGCCTGGCACTCCCCAGTCTATGCATCGTGGTGGTCAGCTCCTTGACGACGAAGCTGTCAACGAGGTGTCACGGGTAATTTCCACCCTGGGGTTATGATCTGAGCAAGGGCAGCACTGGATATCTACGCCAATCTCTCCACTTGTAAAACACAATCTTGTATTAGGAAGGACTCTGGACTGCATCTCGCGCTCTGTTGTCAAGTCAGATCTCCACACACCTATTTCATCCATATTTCGAATTCATCCAAACCACCGCACGTGCCTATTCTCTCTGCTTCCATCTCTTCGTTCTCAGTGCTCAGCGCCTCTCCCTCTACCTTTTCGTTCTATTACCACTCCTACTGTACCATAGTCTAGGCCTCTTCAATGTTCCTACGCCCGTAGGCTGGTCATATCTTTATCTCATTACTACTGCTACATTGCGCTAGTCTTCGAAAACTCCACCGAATAAGAAAATGGCCAGTAGACGTAGAGGGCCAAATTCAGCTCACAACCCACGGGATCTCATACAGAACAAAGTCGAAGAACTCCTGATCAAGCAGTGACTGGTACTCCCCGGCGAAATCCTCATCCGTAGACCCGCTCCCCTTCGCCTTGGTAGCCCCTTGGGAACGTGCTGAAAGGTAAGAAAAGTGCCGTTGTAAGACCATGAGCGTTCGCTTTGTGGTTTTCGGCTCGGGCTTTTGTATGCCAACATTTAGAGACTTGAACAAGTAGATGAATGATGCTTACTTTTACTACGATTCCAACATAATTCGCGGGAAGACCATATCGTAGTACGCTTTCTACATACAATCGGACTACCTTGAGGTGCACGAAAACTTGGAAAGCCTCTGAAAAGTTGATTTCCGAAAGCCGAAGAAGCTCCGTCTATGGATTGATCAGGAACGTTTTTGATTATACGCGTGATCATTGGGTAGGGAAACTTACCCAAAGCTCCTTTTCGGCGGTATCAGCGGTTTGAAGCTCCTCTCGTTCTTTCTCGATCTGGTCTGCAGAGTACTGGAAGTCTCTTACGATGTACCTTGGGACGGTGATGAGAACGCCAGAGTATGAATGCGAGTGCAGATCTCGTACTTGTTTTCCCTGCACTTCTGGGAGAACGCATCGTACACTTTGCGGAAAATGATAACAGTGAACAGAGTAAAATCTTCGTCAGACGCAAGGGAACTGTCCCGCAGAATTCAAGTTCAGCGCCGAGCGAACGCGAAGGATATGGGGACGCACACCGCGGAACGCGGCACTACCATGGTGGCCAAGCGTTCGTAACCGGAATTCCAAGTCTTTACGAGATTTCTGAGAAGCGGCCATTAGTCTCACGTGAAGTTGCTTGGGGACATTCGGGCTACTTAGGAACCGCAACTAAGATTGATTGCAGGTATTCAGAGTCTTGAAGTATATCGTCTTCCGAGACGATGTCCGCAAGGGACCTCACAGAGAGGTTTCCTCTGCAGATACCATCGTCAGCAATGCAAGAATCGTTTTGTCTGGTGCTAGAGGAGTCACGTCTTTTTGCGCTGCAACTGAACAAGAGAGCCTTTGGCAAGGTTGTAGTTGTTCAGTTTGGCCTTCATAACGTTATCTATTGACGTCATCTCCTGCGGTCATGGGTCGGATGGCATCGAGCGACGGGAAGAAGATTGGAAGCGCGCCTTGACTAGAACGTCTGTCATGTCCTTGAGCCCACGCTGAGTCCCATATCGCCCCTCATTCCAATGCCAATGATTGAGCAAGTAGTTATCTACCGGTTTGTCGTTTACCAAGATGTGCTGTGCGAGCTTGGACGGGTCATTGTTAAGAAGGTTACGCAATGTCTCAACGATCTTAGCGACGGTAGCGGTGAAATTGATATCATGTTTCGGCAATTCTTCCGAGAGCACGACGAGGGAATCGAGCGTCCCAGTCTATCATCACATGAGAAGAAGACAAGAGGACGGTGAGCAAGGGTATACCTTGAATGATGGAATGTAGAGTTGCCCAATACTACTCGGCGTGAATGTCTTAGATTGTTGTGAGAGCTTCGATGCAAGCTCTTGAAGTAATCCTTCCGAGTCACCGTCCTGAGGGACTGTAATTACCCAGGTTGACTGATCCGAAGGCATCCTCGTCTGTAACAAGTTTTCTCGACCGCTGCCGCGGTGGCTGCGGCGAACAAGTAGATAGATAGACTCGCCGGAATCCACGGACCGGGAACCATCTCAGGCTTGTCAGCCGGGTCGCAAGCAGTTTGCTACTGACAACCCAATATGATACTTTCCGCATTTCGCCCCGTGGCCTTTATGCGCGCACCTCGCGCGTGTAGTATGCTGTCCATGTCCAGGTCTATATCCTTCAAGGCTCCTTTACTTCTCACGCCGAAAGCTCTGCAAGACCTTAGATCCTCTGCCAACGTGAATGTCCTCGACGCCAGCTGGTTTATGCCTAATTCCCCGCGGAATGCCTCCAAGGAATACACCGAGAAACGTATTCCAGGTGCTCGCTACCTTGATCTTGATGAGGTTGCTGCACCCAGTGAGCTTGGTCTCAGACACATGATGCCAAGTGTGCAGGTGTTCAGCGACGCTCTCGGTACGCTAATTAAGAAAAAAACCAGTGCGACAACGAGCTGATAATCTCGTAGAAAAGTTTGGTGTCACACCAACATCTCATGTGGTCTTGTAAGAGTGATGCTTTCTGATCGGACCACATCGGAGACAATAATTTAACAGGTATGACTCTCAAGGCATTTTCTCTGCCCCACGGGCATTGTTTATGCTCCGATCTTTTGGCCACGAGCAATCGAGTGTACTTGATGGTGGCCTTCCCAGGTGGGAAGCCGAGGGACTTCCTACTGAGACGGGCCCTGCTGCGGAAATACCAAGGAGCAAGTACCCAGCACCTGTCCTGGCATCAGAGAATATTAGAAGTGAGTCCCTCAGAGTTGTCTTATTTGTGCTTTGTGGCTTAGTTTGTACGAGGTTACGACCAGATGGCAAGCAATGCGGCCAAGGAGCTCTCAGACCCGATTGCAGAGATCGTGGTGGATGCCCGGTCTCATGGAAGGTATGCACGTCACCCTACTTCCAAATCAAGGTCTGATCTAGTTATGCAGATACACTGGCTCAGACCCTGAACCCAGACCAGGACTATCCTCAGGCCATATACCGCATTCTTTCTCTCTTCCATTCAATGCATTCTTGCAAACGAACACCGTCCCCAACTCTGGCAATACCTTCACGACCTTCCTTCCTCCGAACGAACTCCGTCAGAAGCTTGCAGACGCCATCGGCACCGACTATGCACGGCTGGTACTCGAAGGCCAGCGCACCGTGATAACTACCTGCGGAAGCGGCATGACTGCCGGCATTCTTTGGTTAGGATTGAAGTTGATCGAAGAATCGACCCCTGTGGCTCTGTATGACGAAGTACGTTATGCCTAGCGATCAGTTGGATACTGTGCTGACCCCCACATGCAGTCTTGGACGGGCTATGCTTCACGCCCGCAGAGCAAGATTGATAAAAATGTATCATAGACATAGATGTTTACCATGAATATCGTTGATCTATCCACCTAATCCGCCCGACCGACTGACTCATCGCACCAAAGAGGCTTTTCAGCTCCGAGAATGCATCTAGTCACGGAGCTCGTGATTGTCCGCTGATTAAGTCTGATTACGAGGTTTCGGCAGCCCCCACAGGGGAACAGTTGCCGTCATGTCAATGCTTACATATTAGTTAATGAGTACAAGGTGGATGCTATGGGGATGACTAAAGCGATGGGGATATCTAAGATACAACAAACGGTACTCCTACACGGCGCATGCTGGTCTCAACTCGGCGAGAACGGCAAGGAATGGTGGCCGCTGATGAGGCCGATCAGGTTGTACCGACTTGCCAGTTAGACAAGCAGGTTGACCTATGTACTTTACTTCGGCCCTATGTCGTTTTGCTTTCCGGAAGAGGGTCAGCTGCCAACTATGAAAACAAATGTATCAGCGGTAAATATAAGCGCGGCAACACGTGTCGCACGCACCCCTCACACCAAAGGGCATTGTAGCCATTTCTTTGCACTTCTTCTAAGAACTGCTGCTGCGCAAATAGCAAGGAGTTTTCCAAATCCTTATCTTTCCGTACGTCAAATACAAAAGTGCGGACGACCCGCGTCTCGTGAACGTAGATGATGTCGATATCTGTGATATTTGAGTGAGACGCCAACCATCACAGAGTATCACACGCACCTTCGTCCTCATCAAAATGGGACACTGGCTCGACGGCTTTACTGTCGACTACTTCCCAAGGCTTTTCATGCTTTTTTGAGACAAAAACGGAAAGTACGCCTGCCCAGCCCATGGTATTGCAGGATAAGTGAGTGGATGATGAAGATGGATGGCCACAAGGTAGAACTGTGTGCTCTGCCATGCGACGAATCGTTATTATAAAGGCCGCTCAGGCTTAGACGCTGAAATGACACTGCCCCGAAGGCCAGTCCTTATCATCTTACGTGCCGGAGATTTGCAAAGCATGCGGAATTGTCAATCCGGGAGCGATTCTAGATTTCCAATATATCCATGCGAACGCCGAGAACTGACGAACACGTCGCTCAGCATGCCGAACCGATTACGAAGCCCCGACCCTTTTTCGCCTACCTAACAACAATCAGAGATCATTGTATAAAAGTATGAATAAAAAAACGTATCCATGCATGAGCCATTTCTTCCACATGGGCCTCATCCACGTAGCAACACAGATGTACATCACCACCGAGAAAACCCGAGTTGCTGGCTTGTCATCAGTTACAGTTACAGCCGTTCGTCAAACGTGATGGTAATAGGACAAAAATACCGGCAACACGTCACGGGCGCAAGGATGCAACTGATCTGCATCAATTGTACCCCTTAAAATGAAATTATTCAAAGCCACTATAGGAGATAGGCTTCTCGACGCCAAACACTTGGGTCCGCTCCTTCATCCACATCTCCTGATCCGGCGGAGTCGACTCCACTGTCTTTGCGGGCCCAACGGACACCGGGCTGAAACGCGGAACACGCTAATTTCCGTTAATAACGCAAAGGAAAGGACTTGGAGGCCACGGTATCTCGAGGGAGCATGTCAAAAGTAACATGGTCTGGACCTCTCCATTCTCTCCAAAAGTGGATATGAGTACTCAGTTCGGGCATAAGAAGCGCAGCCGTAGGGCCTTGTCTCAGGGTTCCTTCACCGCAGCACCGCAGTGACTCAAGCGAGGATGGTCCTGGGCCACCTGCTGACTTGCTCGGTACCTATCAAGTCATGGCACTCAATCGCCACCATAGCGCGGCATGTCCGCAGTGCGTAACATATGGCAAACTGCCGGTGGTTGGCGCAGCAGCGAGTTAAATTAAGCCAACATGAATCGCACTAGAGTACACAGCCTTTGTTCCTCACCTGCGGGAGAGGAGTTAGAGGACGGCCTGCGATCAAGGCACCGAGTATACTGCGATGCGATACGTGGTGACTCAAATCCATAGCTACAGTGGACAGTGTCATTGGTACAAGTGTTGAAAATAATCCCAAAAAAACTACAACAAAATATGAGGAGGGCACATGCTGAGTCGTTTAAGGGGTGGTCGACCGTATAATTACCTAATTACCTAAGGATATATTCCTTTAGGAAGGTCATCGTGAGCTCCGTGAGAAGACATCCCGAAAGTGGCTTCATTCAGAACACAACAGTGAGCAGTGCAAGGCTTCCCAGACCCCAGGCCCTCGGTGACCTCACAGCCTGACCCTTATACACAGCAGGGAATGTCTATATATATGATTTACCTCGTGGCTTGAAGCCTCGCCCGAAGGGGTTAGGTAGGGCTGTTAGGTGGCCTTGTTCCTGTCAGCCCGCTACACCCACGATATATACCTCATTATTGAGACACCACACCACGCACATGCTCAACGTGGCAGCACCAATGTTCATCATCTTCGCAATCACTGCCATCTCACACTTCCTTTCCTACGGACTTGGGTACAACGTGGGCTGGCCAACAAATCTAGGGGAGCTGTTGTCTAAAACACGATGGAGGCTAGATTCAACATGGGGACACAATGCATTTGTATTCCGCGCCACGTAGGGTACGCACCCAAGGTGCACGTCAATAATACCAAAAAACGACCTAATCATGTTTATTGTTACGAATCACTGCACTTCCCAAGGAAAAAACAACCGCTATTGTTCATGCGACTCAGAAAGTAAATAGCGCTATTAGGAAGCCAAGCACGCCCGCAAAGCCCGGCGTGGCGATTTCATTTGCACCACTCTTGCTGGTGGTGGAAGACGAATTGGTGCAAGAGATATTGGAGGGGACGGTATAGTTGTTCGACAGTGTCAGGTCCGCGCACTATGTTGAAAAAGGAAATTCAGTCACACGGTGTGCGGTTATATGGGGGATATGAAAGGTCTACCTGATAGAGATTGCCATCACCTCCATTGTAAAGGAACTGAATTGTCACGTTGGCACCATTATCAACGCCGCTAATTCCAGTGTTGGACAGGTCGAGGGGGATACAGAAGCCGCCGGTCCCATTGGCGTTGGCAAAGTTTCGGGCCAGCTGCTGCCCGCCGGTTGAATTAGTGAAGTTGGCGAAAGACGTCGGATCTTGCACAGTTGAGAGCAAGATGGCAACTACATCACCAAGTCAACGGGGGAGAGAGGCTGACGGTCAGTATTTCGACGTACGACTCCAGCTGACATGCTCAGAGTTTAGCGTGACGAAACCCCCACTGAGAGGGAATTCGGTCCTGTTATTCACGGCTTGCACGTAGTTGTCTGCCGCAAATATTAGAAACCGGCAAGACGACAAAACGACTACATTACCGCAAAAGTCCACCTCATTGTCGTCATCGAAGGGACCTCGGGGTGGCGGATAGGCCAGCTGGAAGTGGGCGTTGGCCGCGGTAATCGCACTGATCAGTAGGGCAAACGTAGCAAAACGCATTCTGATTCCAGAGCCAGAGGCTCTGGTTAGCCAATGGGTATATATGGGAAAAAAAGGTAGGGAGGTGAAAAAAAATTTCACCATAGGGTGGGAACTTCAGACCCATAAGTGCATCGTGGTGTCAAGAGAAAAAACTTTTTTTCCTCTTGCGGGTACAGTTTCAGACATTCGATTGTATTCGAAATCCCGCAGAGGTTCTGGTAGATTACAAGTGTGCAGCGAGCCGTCCAAATAAGATTTCTCCAAGACCCAATCCAATAATGATTGAGATGATATACGCTGCCTGGAACGTCCTGGAGGCCCGAGAATGAGTCGTAAAGGACCAGACAAGAACCAGGAGCTCACATCACCGCCAACATGAGAGCATAGGAGAGCGACGCTTGCAGGGAGTACAAGGCACCCCTCGCCGCATCGCAGGAAAGGATAAACGGCGGGATGATACGGCTCCTTTGTACATTTCGAGACACTTTCGCTGAACCTGTAGCCTCAACTTCAACCCGGGCATTCTCTTCTTTCACCTCTTGCTTCCTCCAAGGGAACCCATCATTCCCATTGGGACGAGTAGTGTTCAATATGAGAGCGCTGGGCCGACATTGAGATGGGCTAATCAAACTAGCGGTGAAGCCCATACCTCCTCCTCCAACGAGCATCCAAGGTTGCACGGGTAGCATGAAGCAATCTCTCCAAAATAGCTAATACGAGGAGTGCAATACTCGCTCCCGCAATAGCTCCCTGGGAGGACGGATGCCATGACTTGAAGTACAGGGGGTCTCCACCGGTAAAATGGAGATACGGTGTCATCATGATAAGCTCAGATGAATTTGCGGAGTTCATGTTCATGTTGATGTATATGCAATAAACTGGCCGTAGTTTATGGGAAAAGTTTACAGGAAAACCTGCGATAAAGAAGGTCGGGGGTTGCCGGTTGTCTGGGTCCCAATAAGGAAAACTTCCGAACCCCGAAAGTTTATTGGGACCCGGGGTTTGCCGATGTCGTCGCAAGGAAGGTAGAGCCGTAGAAGATATTCGAGTAAAAGAAATATTGAAGTAGGAGAGGACATCACGGGACAAGCCTCACTCGCACTTGGGCCCGGAAAGCCAACAATACAGCCCAGTAGAACCGAGAATAGGATTTGTCTGGGTCAGGATGGTGTCAAGGCGAGCAGAACGAGTAGTCAGTCATGAGTTAACAACATCAAAGACACGCTTGGTGAGGACTACGCTCCCGCATGTGCTAATGTTATCCAGAGTTATGACAATGAGGGCTCGAGTTGGAGCAGCTACCCATAGCAAATAGACTATAGTCCATAGGAGGAGGGAAACTGGAGGAGGGATGGTGGAATGGTCTGATGAGGGCGGGTAAAAGAGGGGGTTCGAATTAAGAGTGGAGAGGGAGCAAGGATGAGGCAATTTTCGGCCAATCGTAGTAATGCCTCACGAACCCATAAATGACAATACAGTCACGTGCGATTATGCAATCATCCCCGAAGAAAGCGATATGGTGTATGTGCTTGTGTGCTTGTACACAAGACAAGATGATGATGCTACGCGCCACTTTCAAATCCTCCCTTGTTATAACCTCAATTCGGCCGGGCGCAGTTGTTCGGGTCACCCGGCCCCTCGTGGTACTTGGAATTCGATCCAACTCGACACGAACTCCAGAACAGCAAAAAGCCTACAATAAGGCGAAAGAAGAATCACAAAAAGATTGGATTGCGCCAATTCTCACCTACGAGGGAGTCAAACAGAAGTCTCAACAACCAAGTGAGGTACGTACTGCTTTCATCGATCACGCGATCGACTCCCAATCTCGGTCCAGAATGCGTATCTGATTGATGTACGGGAGCCCGACGAGGTATTGCAAGGCATAATCCCTTCTGCTGTTAATCTCCCGCTCTCTGGTCTTTCTGGGGCGCTACAATGGATGATGAGAAGTTCAAGGAAAAGTATGGCTTCCAAAAGCCGGCATTCGACCAGGAAATCGTTTTCTACTGTCGCAGTGGCATGCGCAGCTCGACCGCAAGTGATGTTGCACGTAGGAACGGGTACAAGAAGTATGCGTATCCTCACACTAAGTTGACCCCGTGTTGATGTGCTTTTGTCCTAGTATTTTGAACTATAAGGGGTCCTGGCTGGACTGGACGGCGAGGGAGGGCAGGCAGTCCTAGTGTTTCCTGGTTTCGCTCTTTCTGCCAACCCCGCCAGTATTGGATTGCGTGGCCTGCGGCCCTGTGAACTTCATGGACATCCGTAGACCCAATAGTATCTGAGTTGGATAAAGCCATGGGACAACCGGCTTCAGCTGATTCGAGTGAGTATCGACTCAGAATGCCTCAGCGGTGGCGGGGGGGATTGTGCACGCTAACGTGCCGTGATTGAGTGGTTTCGGGCTTATCTTATTGCATGCTGCGTTACTTTTGCTCTCGCATAAATGGCATAGAATGGTATCTGGGTCACGTTCATGTTTGAGGGTAGATAGCACGAGGATATAGGTTTAGGGTTAGGTCAAACGTTCATGCCTACTGCTCCTCCGAGTCACAACACCGCGACCTCGTTATGTTCTTGAGATCATCCCGACGCTTGTTGTTTGCTTTCTCAAGAACTCACGTTCCTGCTAGATGTCTACTTCGTATAACACTCCAGCCCGCTGGCCAGCGCATTGTGCAGACACGCCCATTCACCACTCCAGCTCCTCAAGTGGCGCAGAGGTTTGGCGTCGCGCTCTCTTTTGAGTTATACATTTGTGATAACTGCCATTCTCGTGCCTTTGACAAACAGTTCCCTCCCACCATCTGTGTATGATAAACTTGCCGACGGTGCCATGGAGGAGTTGCTCGACGAGTTGCAGGGTATCTTAGATTCGCATGGAGATCCCTCGCTGGAGGTCGAGTATAACGTGCGTCTTTCTTGCTCGTACCGTGTGTGCTTCATACTCCTGTTTTGCTAATTGTCCCTCCATAGAGCGGGGTCATCACCCTCGATCTAGGCCAGCATGGCACGTACGTGATCAACAAGCAGCCGCCCAACCAACAAATTTGGCTCTCCTCCCCCGTTAGGTGTGCCCACTAGTTGTCTTTTGTGGCATCATATCGATGAATACACAGCGGGCCTAAGAGGTTTAACTTTGATGCGACGACGCGGCAATGGGTCGACTCCCGGGGCGGTGAACTTCTCGAAACATTACTCAACGAGGAGCTGAATGCGTCTCTGGGCGTAGAATGTGGCATTGACCTGGGACCCAAAGCTTTATAATGACTATGCCAATTAGTAAGACACCTGTCAAGAGCGTTGAAGCTATTGAATTGTTACAGACGTCATGCGGCAAAAGTTGTCCATAACATTGGATGCATTAGAGAGCGGACTGGACCATATATCTGTAATTGAAACACTAATGGCGCTGTACAGTGCTACGACGAGGAGTGGCAATACAGGGCAATAAACTAAAGTATGCGTGTGACGAATCATGCAAGGGGAGACTCATGGAGATGCTATAAGCCATCCGAGGTGGAGAGGCTCCGCCTACGTTCTAGAAAGACCAACCCCAAGAACCTGACGAAGAGGCCGGTAATGAGTGACGAGATGTTAAGAAATAACCAACCGACCTATTTGTTTCTTCATACCAATCGTACACGCTCACATCGTCTTCGCAATATAACCCGTTCATTGTCTCACTTGCATGGATATCTCGCCGATACTTCTCGACGAGTAATGCATCTTGGATGAAGCTTGGGTCTGGATGTGACGAAAGGTTCGGTTTCCCGGCTAGTGGTTGTTGGGGGGTTATCGAAGACCAGCCGTGCGGAGAGAATGACCCGAGTGAAGAGCTTGAAAGGGATGAAAAGGACATCAATCGTCTGTGCTGTTGTTCTGCATGAAGGTCATGTAGTAGACTGTTGACTGCCTTGTATTCGCCAGCGCCTCCCAGGCTAGGTTCAATGGTAGTGGCCCAAGGATTTGGGGGGCCGTCTTCCATTATGTCGTCTTCATCTGCCTCATCTTCTAACGGCACAGGCCGCGGGCCCCGTCCACGAGATCGTTCATCCAATGGTGGCACGAGTATTTTGCGGCGCTTCGCTCCGTGTTCGGATGACGACGGGTCGGATGAAATCAAAGGAACCTCCGTTGCAGTAGCTTGGGCGAGGGGCGACGGAGACGAAGCACGTTGTCGCTTGAGCATCTTTTAGGGGATGGTGTCTTGATTCTATGCTGGGGACACCACACAACGAAGTGGGAGTTCTTCGAGGTGAAAAAGTGAGGGCTAGCGAAGAGTGAGGTCGAGACAACGGCAACGGCACCTGATGCTGACAAGCAGCCACGGCCGTCTGCTGCTTTTTACTCGCTTCAAAAATGTTTGATTATGTAACGTGCTTACATTAGACGACCACTGGCTGACTGAGACGCCAAGGACTGCCTTCCAATCCTCACTCTCTAAGTGCACAATACGATGGACACCGATGTATTGGCAGCAATGGGGATTTCTGGCTTTGGGAAGCAGCCCCGAAAACGCCAGCTCGACGCAGCGCGCTTCGACAAGGCCAAGCGGGAGGAGGTCTGTCCTCAGCTCGCACCATCTGAAAGGTATGCTAATCCATTAAACGCAGGTACCCACGTCTTTACCCGCTCAAGCAATGGAACAGGATGCAGGTCCACCTCCGCCTGGGCCTTCTGGCTCCGCAACCGATGGCATGGATTTGCCGGGATACCCCTCCGCTGCACCTGCCCCTCCGCCAGAAGAACCTTCTGCAGAAGAGCCCGAGTATGACCCAGATGAAGAATATGGCACCTCTGGTCAAGCGGACCTTCCTGAGTTTCCTATAACACATGAGTTGATCCTGAAGGACCATACTAAGGTTGTGTCGGCGCTTGCGCTAGACCCTTCCGGTGCCCGCATTCTCTCAGGGTCGCATGACTATGACTGCAAGTTATGGGACTTTGGAGGCATGGACCAGCGATGTAAGCCATTCAAGTCTTGGGAGCCTGCAGAGAGTTACCACGTTAGTCCAGGCGACGTCTATGCTCTCTCACTCGCGCTAAAGCTGAATGGCTTAGATACACGATTTAAAGTACTCTCCAGATGGCCAGCGTTTCCTGGTCATCTCAGGGACCACACAAGCCAAGCTTTATGACCGGGATGGTGAAGAACAGTAAGTAGCCTTCGTGGTGGAGGCCATTGCGAGCTGATGTTGGGTTCAGAGCAACGTTTATCAAGGGGGACCCATATATCCGTGACATGAAAAATACAGCGTGGGTGATCCCTACTCGGCGATATACATAAATGTAGGTTCATGCATTACTGCAGGGGTCATGTTAGCGAGTTATCATCATGCGCCTGGCACCCTAAAGACGTGCAGACGTTTATCACCGGTTCGGCAGATTCCACTATACGGTACAGTTCGTTTCATGTGGTCTCCTCACCCCTTTTCACATGGCGGACAGAATCTGGAATGTTGAGAACAAGCGTAAGCAGAAAACGGTAATAGTGGTCAAGTCAAAAGAGCGGGGTGCGCGCACGAAAGTAACAGCATGCGGGTATTCCCCTGATGGGAGATACATCGCTGGAGGTACGCTACGCTACCATTCTACGCATCCATTACCCACGATTATCCTAGCGTGTCTTGATGGGGCTTTGCATCTGTGGAAAACAAATTCGAATTTTGTACGCCCCGACATGACCATACAAGATGCCCATGTCAAAGGAACGGAGACAGGGTCACTTACATTCTCCGTGGACGGGAATATAATACTAACTCGGGGAGGTGACCACACTGTCAAGTGTATGTTTCATTCATAAGGCCCTCAGCCTGTTGCTCACAGAATCCTTAGTATGGGATATTCGTTCATTCAAGCGGCCTATCGTTGTGCGGTCAGAAGTTCCTGCACTATACCCTTCTACAAATGCGATATTCAGCCCAGATAACAAATATGTTGTGACTGGGGCAGGGGGATCAGAGCAAGGGAGACACGGCACCCTTCTCCTCCTGAGCCGTCAAAATCTGGAGGTAGTGAATGAGCTTGATGTTGGTGCAACCCCTGTCGTTGTGCAATGGCACCCAAAAATAAATCAAGTGCGTTGTGGTCCAACTACATTAACAAGTCTTAACAATTGGCACAGATTGTTATGGGGCTCACAAGCGGAGCGTTATGTGTATTATACTCCCCTCAGACATCTCTCAACGGGGCCAAATTGTTGCTCAATAAGGGTCCTGCCAAGCGACCAACAATTGAAGACATGTCAGACGCGGTCGCTGCGCCTGCTATCATCGTTCCTGGGGTAACACGGGACGGTGAATTCACATCTGGCCTTCCGAACAAGCGGAAGCGAGATAAAGACAGACAAGATCCGCGAAAGAGTCGCAGGCCAGAGTTGCCCGTGAGTGGACCTGGACGAGGGGGACGAGTGGGCGCAAGTGCAACGCAACACGTTGTACAGAATCTGGTGCGCGACACAACCAGGGATGAGGATGTGCGTGTCATTCCATTTTCCATTTTTGCCTCTGCCTTTTGTGTCGCACTGGGGAATCCTAGTATGTTGGCACATCAAGATCAACAGATCACCTTGTTTGATGGATGCTTATTTATGGGATATCTGAGCACTGCCAAGTACGCTCGTTCAAAGGACCCCTGTTCACTGCTCTGGTGAAAGGGAGCCAAAGAAGGGACGAGGGGTGGCGGTGAGTGGCGGTGAGGAGGGTATGGGGCCACGTCACACTTTTTCAGGGAATCGTCGTGACGACGCACCACGCCCGGAGGCCCACGCGGCCTTAATGGCGGCGCTTGAACCTTGACATGACCCTCCCACGCTCACCTTTGTTTGTCTCGCTCGGATCATTGTCTTTCCACTCTTCTGACCACGATACCAACGCAGCCTCGGGAGGCCCTTCTCAAGTACGCGAAGATTGGTGAGGAGAATCCACAGTGGACCTCAGGTGTGTAGCCTTTTCGCTTTTTCGGTCGAACTTGAGGTAATCTGATGGGGATGGCTGTTTATTTGTTGGTGTTGACGTTGTGATGGTGCTATGGAACTCCGCCTGAAACTTTGACAGCTTGGCGAATCAACCAACCCAAGCCTGTGTTCGCAGAGGAGGAAGAGGAGAAGGAGGAGGAAGAAGGGTGATGATACGGTCGCGTCGCCGGTCACTGTAGCATAGCCGCGTATAGATATAAGCGAGGGAAGAGGGGAGAGCAGGGATGACGGGGGGAGAGGATAGCCCCTGCGTTTTGAGATCGAACTTTAAATTCGAGCACCTATAAAAGCTGGAGGGACCCGTTCGGATGCCCGTCCACTTGAAATCGATCCTTCGCTGCCTTTCGCCTTTCCCCCTTTTCCTCTTCCCTCCGCTATCCCGTGACTTGTCACGCGTGCAATGCTCGACGCGACCGCGACAATTTCCCCAGCCCCAGCCACCAACGGTCTCCACTATGATCCCACGACGGACCCCGACTCCCCCATAGCCGATTCCCCCGACACCCCCATCAACACCGTCTCCGATGTCGCCGTTAAGATCACTTCGGATATCCCCGAAGTGGAGAGCGACGCTCGCCACGAGCCTTACCAGATCAGTCTCTCCAAGCTGGACGACGATACGCCCATTCGTCCGCAGATTGACACTCCGATCGATCCTAGTCAGTCCATTTTCCCCCCTTCCCTTTCTTTTCGTCCTCATCTCTTCTCCTGTCCTTACCAGATTCAATCTCCCCCTCCCACGGTACGCCTCCTCCTCCTGCCATTCATTCCCTCCGAGACGTATCCATGGTAGAAGAAGATCCTCAATCTCAGAATGGAATTCCTCAACACGAGGATGTCGAGATGGGTGATGCAGAACCACTCAAGTCGTCCTTCAACGGCCCCACTGAAGCCGACGAACCACTTCCCACACAGTCCTCAATTGGTACTCCTGGTTCCGCAGTTGGCGGTTCGTCCATCACTGCTGTAGATTCCGTTCATGTTCGCGACGTATCCCCAAATGAAGATGATGCTCCTCCCGCAAAGCGGGCGAGAAAATTCTCAGATGCCGATCAAGCGTCGGCGCACCAGACCGGGGCTCATGTAAGCTCACTTTGTCTCGTGCGCCGTCGCTGGCGTGCTAATATAGTCGTTTCTCCCGTCTGTTTGTGCAAAGACCTCCAATGCGCCTGGTCAGGAATCAGCCACGCGCGTAAATGGCGAGTTGCCTCCCTCCACTCTCAGCGTATCGCAGCACAAGTTTGCTCTGTCTACAATACGGACTCTCAAAAAGATGAAGGATGCCACTCCGTTCCGCTCCCCTGTCGACCCGGAGGCTTTGAAGATACCTCATTATCTTCAGATCATCAAGCATCCCATGGACTTTTCTACCATCGAGCGCAAATTGTTGGCTTCTAACCCTGTTAAACCCGACCCCAGTCCGGCCAACCCTCGTTACATTAGTGCCGATGAATTTATCGCCGACGTTCGATTAATTTTCAGCAACTGTGTGACCTTCAATGGACCGGAGCACATCGTAACCCAGCAAGGCAAGCGCGTGGAGGCAGTGTTTGACAAGCAGATTAAACAGCTCCCACCCCCGGAAGAGGTAAGCCAGCGCTGACTGGCATCCTACCACATCTTAAAAAGAGTGTCCCAGCCTAAACCTGTGGTAATAAAGAAGCCAGCAACACCGCCTCCGCCACCTCCCCCTCCTGTGCCGAAAAAGGCACCGCGACGACCATCGACATCCGTCCCCGTCATTCGGCGTAACGAAACCGAAAATGCTGGCAGACCAAAGCGGGAGATCCATCCACCGCCCTCCAAGGACTTACCTTATGCTGACGCGCCGAAAAAGCAGCGCCGTCGGTCGGTCAAGAAGGACGCATCTAATGAACAGTTACGGTATTGTGGGAAAATTTTGGATCAACTGGGACGAAAGCAACATGTTGCCGTTGTTGGCCCTTTCTCCGAACCAGTTGGTAGGTGGCAATTTATCCCCTCATCCGCTAGCCTCCTCACTTGAACCTAGACTGGGTCAAGCTTTCTATTCCTGACTACCCAAAGATAGTCAAGAAGCCCATGGACCTCGGCACAATGCGTAGCAAACTTGATAGCGGTGCCTATCCTACAGCTGAGAAGTTCCGTGATGACTTGAAGTTGATAGTCGGCAATTGCTTCCTGTACAATCCCTCCACTACACCCGTACACCAAGCGGGTTTGGAGCTCAAGAAGTTATTCGAGGAGAAGTGGAAAGGATTGCCACCGCTTCGGCCCGAGTCTGAGGATGAAGAGGAGGAAGACGATACAGATTCGGAGGACGAGCGCGCTCGTGCTCGTATGTCCTTCCTAGTGTTTTGCTACGTTCTCCTGATTATGCTCTCCAGTCACCATCGCTGCAATGGAGTCTCAAATAGAGACCATGCGCAACAGTATCAGTGTACTGAAGAACCAGAAGGAGAAGAAGGCAAAGAAGTCGAAGAAAAAAGATGCTTCTGCGTCAACTCCTGCGACGACCTCCAAGGCAGCGAAGAAAGAGACAAAAGCGCCTCCGAAGAAGAAGGCTGCATCAAAGAAGACCCAAATTCCTGATGACGATGTGCTTTCCTTTGAGCAGAAGAAAGATCTGAGTGAAGCTATTCAGACACTCGACGGGCAAAAGCTTGAGCGGGTCATTCAAATCATTCATGAAGGCGTCCCCGAGATCAGAGACGTGAGATTTTACTACGCCCGTCGTCGTTCTCCACACCTGAACCATCCTGATAGAGCCAAGAGGAGATTGAGCTGGAGATTGATACACTCCCTGCATCCGTTCTCACCAAGCTGTATAACTTTGTCATCCGACCCTTACGTCAGCCCCCTGTAAAGCGTAATCGTACGGGTAAGGGTACTGGCACAGGCGGGCTGAAACGGAAGAGCATGGATGAAGATCTCGAAGCGGAGAAGATTCGTAAACTCGAGGATCGCATGAAGCTATTCGAGAAAACTACGAATGGCGATGCTGTCACACCAGAGCCACATGCCGCTCACGCCCGTGACAGTGAGCACTCGTCGGAATCAAGTTCAGATGACGACAGCTCGGGCTCAGAGTCGGAGTAAATGCACTGCGCCAACTATTGCTTTTTCTTTACGGCTGTGCTTTATGGTGGTTGACTTTTCTTCGTTGCTTACTGTGTCCGTATCTTATTCGTCAAGCTCTGCATATCCTTCTACCCCTCAACTGCACGCATACAAATTTAAGATATCGAACTTGTAACTAGTTGATACTTTACTCGAACACGACGTCTTGCGGCTTAATGACCTCAGGCAGTAATAGGCCATTAGTCAACGAGACGGGATTATTAGCTGCAGACTGGTATATATATGTACGAAAGCTGAATCAAGCACAAAAACTTGCATCAACGTAAAGCAACTCAATCCCAAATAGAACAACCGCGATGTGGTGAGTTGTGCCTTTGGGAGGGGTGTAGCACGCATGCCAGTAAGGAGGTAATTAACTACTTTCGACGTCCACCTCTCTGAAAGCTCTGCCATCCCGAGCGTGAAGTCTCCCGAATCTCGGCCTCTCTCTCTTTCTTAGATTTGAACGATTTGGGGGGCTGGGTATCTATGGAAGCCTGAGGGAGTGGCAGAATCGGGTGGGATGAAGTAATGGATGCTGCGGGCTCAGCTACGGACGCCGATGACGTGGATGCCGATGCAGGGTCAGAAGACCGGCGTTCCAGTGGGCGGTACATTGCCGACGCAGATGCAGGCAAGTCAGGTAGCGGGGTTTGTGTGGTGGTATACGCGTCGTACTGTCAATTGAGGACCAGCCACCGGTACGAAATGCAGGTGCTGGCTGATGAAGTTGGCGGTGACTGTCTTGGACTTGCTCTCCGATGTGTGGATCGCGGGGTTGCGACGACAGGGTGGGCATCGTTGTCGGAAAGGTTCCGGAAGGGGGTATTTCAATCCCATCTGGCGCCGGCGCTGGTGGAGATGGGATTGATGAAGAACCCGCAGCGGCCCAGCCAGCGCATGCCGGGAGCGACTCTCCAGTCGATGATTCGGTGGCAGCGGACTGGATGCTCGCCCAGCCACCTTTCTTGAGGCCCGTGGGCTTGGAGTCGGCAGAGACTGTGACTGGAGCGAGCGCTACAGCGCCTGGCGTTGATTTTGCCATCTTTACGCCTGCGGCGGCGGCAATCTTGCGTAGCTCCTTCTCTTCGCGCTTTCGTTCCTTTTCCTTGCGTCTATCCTGTTCTTCACGAGTGTTCTGCTTAGCGCGCTGGGTGTTTTGCATGTCACGAAAACGAATCTTGTGGTGGTGTGCATATGAGTTGGTGTGTTCATCATATTGAGCGACGTTTTGGAATTGCTTGTCGCAGACGGTGCAGTAAAATGGCCGAAGGACTTCCGATATCTCAGTTTGAACAGCAGCACGACGGGCAACATCACCCTATGGTACACGACAATGAGCACAAATAACGTAGAAAGGAATGGAACACTCGCCTCCCTGGCTTTTCGTTGTTCCTCTGTCTCGTTCCGCTGGCGCTCAGAATCCAACTCACGTCGTTGTGAGACTGTCGTCTCAATCATACGAAAATCTTGATTGGTTTTCCCGAGCCCCGTCGCATCATTCTTGATGTGGAAAGGGATTGGGTCGATCCGAGCTACGCGGGCTTATACAGCTTTGGCGGGATGATTGAGGGGAGAAGGCACACCATCCTGAGATAGTCCGAGGGGCTGCCCTTCTACCCAGCCTAATTTTGATAGCATCTCAAAACCTTTGTTGGTGCTCTTGATTTTCGTCTCAGTGGTGATGACTTCCCTGACAGGGCCTCGAACGTAGTCATCGTATTTGTCGATGTCCATTTGATCCTGGGGAACCGGAGACGGACTTCGTGAGACGAGTGAGATATCGTCGTCGCTCTCATCTCCATCTAGCTTCATGTCCTCGTCACGATTATATTCGTCGTCATATCGGGATCGCTGGAAAGGAAACAAAGGGGTCGGGGTAGTAGCATGACAGGAAACCAGGAGGGTAGGAGAAGCACTGGCAGTACCTTCGTACCAGCAAACTGAGTAGAAGTGCCGTCATGCTCAGGCCTTGTCATTGGGATAGCATTCCACCTAGCGATAGACTCTGCAGACATGGTAGATGTTGATAGAGAGCAGTTGTTGTTGTTGCGCCTAAGCCTACTTGCGGACACCTGCGTTCACGTGACTCATCCGTCTAAGCGCGACGTGTTGACTTGAACGCGACGCAACCCTCCGTTGCCGCTGTGATGAGCTCACCGAGCGTTTACTGGGATGACGAAGAGCTAAATTCTGCTGTGTTGAGTGAGCTCGCGGCCATCGAGGCCTCCCAGGTCGTGTCTACCGCCAAGCCGTTCGTTCGAAAGCCTCCGTCCAACTACGTCTCCCCCCCTCTCACCGTTGCGGATTCCGATGATCTATATGACACCACATTCGACGTTGGTGTCCAAGATCTACAGAGGCTGGACGCTGCTATAGAGAGGGATTACAGGCGGAGAGCCGGCTCTACGCCGAAATCGCCTTCATCCGGTGCCTTTCCTACTCGTTCGGTCTCAGGTCGACAAACCACACTTTTCGGTGATGTTATCTCACCGAAGGTTTCCCCAAACAAATCTCCATCGTCACGCCGAGCAGCTCAACAGAGAAAGTCCCCTACGCGTCCAGTCAACCGCAAATCCAAGAAGTGGGACCACACTGCTTTTGCGAAGACAGGCCAGAGACGGAAAGTGGGCAAAGGCAAGGGAAAGGAAAACTTAGATGATGGAGATGAAGAGGAACTCATCGAGTTTGAGCAATTCCCTGCGCCTTTTGTCCCAGGTAAGCTAATTGCCT
Source organism: Russula compacta (assembly GCA_022376555.1). Lineage (NCBI taxonomy): Eukaryota > Fungi > Basidiomycota > Agaricomycetes > Russulales > Russulaceae > Russula > Russula compacta. The sequence continues at coordinate 700,461 of WTXH01000002.1, forward strand.
AAGTGTCAAAGGCGCGACTTACTTCTCCTCTATGCAGTCGGGTAAGTAAAAGCTCGAATCTCACTTACTGGCACTTATAGAACGTCTACGTTTTATGGTCTAGACCTGTGAGTTGACTATAGATCACCTGAACCACGGCCTAATATCTTTACTCTCAGCCCCCACCCATGAAATTACTGGCTGACCTTTTAGCTGCTCAACGCTGGATTTTCCCCCTGAATAGGCCAAAACGTGATTATCAGTTCAACATATCTCGACATTGTCTATTCGACAACACCCTCGTCGCGTTGCCCACAGGCCTGGGGAAGACGTTTATAGCCGGTGTAGTGATGCTGAACTGTCAGCCATTATCGTTGTCTCCCCACCCGTGTTCATCTTTGTCCTTAGTCTATAGATGGTTCCCTGACGGCAAGATTGTTTTTGTTGCGCCAACGAAGCCGCTTGTGGCACAGCAGATTGATGCATGTCATAAAACCTGCGGCATTCCTGGTAGGGACGCTATCGAACTCACAGGAAATAACCCGAGAGCTTTCAGATCCAAGGCTGTAAGTCTCAATACGTGGTTCTTTCACACTAAGGTTACCTTGGCTCTCACAGTGGCAGGAGAAGCGCGTATTCTATATGACTCCGCAAACGTTTGACAACGACCTCAAGACTGATAATTGCGACCCAAGAGATATCGTCCTTCTTGTCGTGGGTGCGTCCACTTCCCCAGCAACTCCAGCGTTATCGACGACTGACAGGCTTCTGCCAGACGAAGCGCACAAAGGCGTAGGAGAGTACGCCTACGCCAGAGTGGTCCGGTTTCTTATGGCCAAGAACCCTCACTTTCGTATCCTGGCACTCACAGCAACCCCAGGACGCACGCCAGAAGCAGTCCAAGCCATAGTCGATGCCCTTCACATTAGCCGGATCGAGCTCCGAGACGAGCAGAGCCTAGATATTCGCAGCTACATCAATGAGAAGGTATGAAGACAACATGCGTATTTGCCTCTCCTCTGAAACCGGACTCCCATAGAAAGTTGAGCAGCATATAATTGCGATGGATGAAGGAATTGGAAAACTCCGCGATCTACTCGCAAAGGTCTTGGGGGTTTGTCGTATTTTGATAATACGGTTAACCACGTGCTAATGGGAAATAGGCGTACCTCAAAAAGTGTGTTGGACCCGGCATCCTCCACGGAAACTTGGACCCTGTCAATTTTCACCCATACCGCGCAAATGCTGCTATTGAGGCGATTTATAAACGTCCTGATAGCAGGCAGCTACAGTGGGCATACCCCTTACTTAGGAAGATAGGCACACTGGCTCGGGCGATGGGTTACTTGGTATGTGAAACCACCTTGGTGGGACTCAAAGTCTGATAAGCTACCCAGCTAGAGGCCACGCCGCAAATGTGCTTCCGCTCGCTCACCGAAGAAGCAGAAGGGGGCGGTTCCGATAAGCCTTCGGGGCTCAATAAGGATCCCGCATTCCAAGCGCTTATAGATGAGCTGAGACTGCAGAAGAGCAGGGGTTTTAGCGTTCACCCAAAGTTGGAAAAGCTCAAAACGCTCTTAATAGACCACTTTGGAAAACGGTTGTGCGATGACGGCGGCTCAAACGCCAGCGTGCGCTCTGATGAACACACATGCGCCATGGTGTTTGTTACGTTTCGTGAGGCTGTAGACGAGATTGTGAACTTCCTGAATCAAGAGTCTCCACTGCTCCGGGTGACCAAGTTCATCGGCCAGGGAACAGATAAAATGGGCAACAAAGGTTTGGCACAACGAGAACAATTGGATGTGAGTTCTTATCATCACTGATCCTCTCATTACGTCCTTCGCCTGCAATTAATACACGTTTCTTCTTCGCTACCTAGATCATCAGCCAGTTCAAGGGCGGTGTCTTTAATGTTCTGGTTGCCACATCAGTTGGGGAAGAGGGCCTCGATATAGGGGAGGTTGACCTGATAGTGTGCTACGATGCGCAGAAGACTCCCATCCGAATGGTAAGTCTGAGAGATTCATATATGGCGCCATGCATGATGATCTTCTGCAGTTGCAACGTGTAGGACGGACGGGCCGTCAGCGCGAAGGCTATGTACACGTACTACTAGCCAAGGGCCGAGAAGAGACGAATTGGAACAAAGCTCGAGAGGCTTACAACGACGTCCAGAGGAGCATCGTGCGTGGAGAACAATTGGAACTCTACGGCGATGTCGAACGGTTGCTTCCTGATTACATCAAACCCCAATGCCTAGAAATGGTGATGGAAATCGAGGAGTACGATCGGGCCACCACCGAGAGTTCTCGCGAAAACATAGTCCAGGAGCCCAGTAAGAAGCGCAAGCGGAACAGCGACCTGGCACGGGACATACCTTCGGGGGCTTGCACTGGCTTTGTCAGAGTCGCGGAACTCCTTGCGAAGCAGAAAGTCAAGAAGCGGAAAAAAATAACCAAGTTCGATGAGGATGCCGGGTTGGACGACGGCACCGACGAAGAGATCGAAGCTGGATTATTTGCTCCCAGGCGAGCGGCTTCTACATCTGCGACTTCCACGAAACCAAGGAAAACTAAACTCAGGCGAGCCAAGACGACGACGGATGGAGGCAAGAAGAGACAAACCACGTCGAAACAAACAAAGGCTCGCGTAGGCGCAGATAGCACCGAGTTGACTCTCAGTCAGTTTTCGCACAAGGGTATCGAGGATTCAGATGATATTGCGATCGAGAGGGGTCCATGGAGTACTTCCCCTGCAACTAACCCCGCTCCCAGTCCCACACGCTCATCCTCGCCTGATGTCCCCCTTGCTCAGAACCAATCAATTATTGATATATGTACATCAGCCGCACCTTCAAGGTCTTCCTCGCCCAGACCTAGATATTCGACTCCCTCACGGTCTTCTGGGGAGGTCCCTCCCCCGCAATACACCTCGCCCTCCTCACCGAAGTCCCCTTCTACCGGTCCATCAGGTGCGGTTGTCGCTCCTGAACCATATTTCGGCAGCGTGCCCCCAAAAAGGGGGGCCCAGGATCAGGAAAATGCTCCCAACACAGGAGAATGCGAAACATTCGTAGAAGACGACAGTCTTGCTTGGTTATTGGCAGATTCTGATGATGCCGGGGAGATGGCAGGCAGCCCCGCTCGTCCGCGCGCTCGGAATTCGAAATCTCAAGGCTCAGATCCCATTGAAATTGAAGACTCTGAGGTGGAGAATGACTCCCTCGTCGTCTTGATAGCCTCGCCAGTGCGAACCGGTGGTCCACATCCATCACTCCCACTCCCAAATCGTGACATGCCACCTCCAGCTGTCCCGCCACCTCGCCCGCGACTGCGGTCTCCTTCACCCGTGCCCCCCGAGCCGTCCCTTCCCGTCCGGGCAGCCGGCAGAGCCAAAAAATGCTCGGTCATCGCGCGAGCGGCGGACTCCTCGTCGCCTCTCCATCCGCCACTTTCACAAAAACGCCTTCGCCGTCGCAGCAGCCACCACGATACTTTCTCTTCCCCTTCCTTCTCCTCCTCGCCTCCTCGTCCCAAAATGCGGAAACGGCCTAGGCTCAAAGTGCGTGACACGGCGGCGGCAGCTCGCGTGAACCCATGGATCGACGTCGAGGCTGGGCACTCGGGAGACGAAGTGAGTAGCGGAAGGTCCTCACCGTTGGAGGATGAAGATGAGGGAGTGGGAGTGGGAGTGGAGGGGTTCGTCACGGACTTGCCGGCTACGCAACCGTCCTCGTCGTACGATCAGTCGGCGGTGTACAGACAAAGTCTTTTGTCCCAGGCGCCCGCGAAGAGCAAAAACAAGCTCTCCGTACCCATGTTCGCCGCTCCCCCGGCGAGGCGCGGCGGCGTGCGACTCCGACTCGCTGGCCCTGGAGGTGCTACGGCTATTGCTGTGGCTGGCGCCGCCTCAGGATCAGGGGACGCGCTCAATTCGAGTCTACCCCGTCATGAGCGCGACGTGCGGTTACGACTCAGCTCGCCTGCTCCATCCGACGAGGATCATTACATGCTCGGGAGCTTCGTGGTGGATGACGAGGCGGAGATATCTTTCATGCAGTCCAGCGAACCTTAGTTCTTCCAACAACGAACGACATTTTATCCTCTGAGACACCTTTCTTTTCTCTTTCACCTGTGGTTTTTATTGACGTGGTCATTATCCCTTCAAGTTTACTCATTCATGGGGGGAGATAGTTCGTACCCAAAGCAGGGATGTATTGTGCTATCACATTATAATCATCGTTATCTTAATCTCTTTAAACATCGAGTACGGTTGAATGAGAGGTTTGGGTGGCTTGCGTGCATCGCATCCTCAACTCTTAACCGATCTTAATCTCGCATGAATCAGACAGAAATACGCGGGAAATGCGTTACAGCGTCATAGAGCTGTAGGACGGCACCGCTGCTCGTTGTTCTTTGGCTCATTAATGAGAAAGAAAAAGAATGGGGGAGAGATGGCAAAGGTGGGATGCAATGAGATACATGCGCAAGGGAAATAAAATAGAAGGAACAGAAACAAAGAACCATGAAAAAGAAAAAGAGAGCACATGCATGCACAAGCAGCAACAAAAGCCCACAGAAATATAGTGAGGAGTTAGGGGATAAATGACTTGGGTATGACCCAAAAAAGCCCGACGCTCTTCGTGCCCCAGGCTTCACTAACCGTCGTCAGGTCCATTTTACAGCATACCCATACCATCCTCGTCCTCATATCCCCCCCAACCGCTCACCGCAGGCTCTTCATCCTGCGGCAAACGTACGCCGCTCTGTTGCTCATGGTTATACTCTTCGCCAGACAGCGTCGTCCCCTTAGTCGGCGCCGTTGCCGTTGCGCCAGCCGCCGCAGCCGGAGAACCATTGTACCAGCTGATCTGTTTTTGGCCAGCAAGTGGGATGTTGGATCCTTTGGCGAGACCCTATGATGCATCAAGGTCAATAACGTGTCAAAGGTTTGAAACGAGAACGATTTTTATGAACGTACCTGCTCCGCCGCTGCCCGCGTCCTGAACGTCACGACGACGTCTCCGGTCTCAAGTGTCTCGACCGCGTCAACTTGGCCGCCTGCCTCGAACCAGTCCCGCACGGCCTGTACGCTATCACTTCCAACGTCCTTGATGAGTAGCTTCTTGGATCGGTTGTCGAGCTTCATGCTTGCGCGCGGGGGACCACCCCGCGCGCCGCTGCGGTAGAAAGCCCTACCACGACCACGGCCACGGCCACGGTAGGAGTATGTAGGCGCAGACTCTGCTGAAGGATCGATGCCGAGGCTTGCGGCCTGCACGAAGGATCACTGATGAGACACACCGGTAGTGCTTGGAGATAGTCTCAACTACGTACCTCGGCTTTGAGCTTGGCGAGCTTGGCCTGCAGCGCCTCTGTGGTCTCTTCCCCATCGAGAGCCGCAGAGTGCAGCTCTAGCTCCTTATCTAATCGTTCTCGCTCCTTTGCTTCCCGATCCTCGGGTTGGGGGATGCTTGAGCTCGGCTTTTTCGACGGGCTGAACGCCGCCTGCGATGAGGAAGCCTTGATCTCCTGGCCCAGCTTGCGTAACTGCGCGAAGATTTCTTTCTTCTCCTCGGCTGAGACAGTATTCAACTTTTCCATGAGTGACTTCTGCTCCGCGATCTGCTGGTCGAGTAATTTCTGTCTCGCCGCGAGCGCCGACGCGGACGAGTTCGATGGTGTAGAAGTGATTTTTTTTGCACCGGGTCCGGAAACGGCAGCGGATGGAGGATCGGCAGGTACTGCGTCTAACGTGGGTACCGTCTGTGCTTGCTCTCTTGCTGCGACGATCGGGGCCGAGGCCGCAAGAGCACGCTGCCCCGCAAGACCTTGTCCGTCCATTGGGCGATGCCAAAACACCTTGACGAACCTATTGCTGAAAACAGCGTCCTCGGTCTTCCACGCGGCAAGCGCCTCCTCATGCGTAGAAAAGCTCACGAGGGCCTTCGCACTCGCCGCGTCCACAGCGACATTCGTGACTGTCCCGAAACGCTTGAACCAGCCATTGACCGCATCGAGAGAAAGTTTGTCCTCCGGGATCTTCTCGACAACGAGAGTCTTATCCCGCCGCCCGGAATGAAAGCGCTGTACCTCGCCACCGAAAACACCCGGCCGGCCACCGCGGCCCCGGGCAGGGGAGTTCTGTGGACCACGATGTGGACGACCAGGAGGCAAAGATGGGCCACCCGCCGCTATATCCACTTCCATTGTAGTAGTAGAAGTGGGGACGCTCAGCCCGTTCGGTTGCGTATCAACACTGGGAGACTGTACGGGCTTGTCGGACTGTGGGGCTGATTCGTCGTTATATACTGCAGGGGTTAGATCTTGGATGACAGGAAGCTCTCCGGAAGCCTGAAGGCGTAGTTGCTGGCTGTCACCATTGACCCTAGGGAGCATCGATGTGCGCTGCGGGCGTCCCATGGGACCTGAAGGAGCTCCGGGCCGCATATCGAGGCGTGCTTCATGCGGATTATACGCCGCAGGAGGACCCATGCCGAATGGCAATCCGGGAGGAAACATGGGCATGAACATATTTCCCGGAAGTTGCGGGGGACCAATGGGAAAGACGCCCGGGACGAGTGCGTCGTCACCGTGGCTGTACTTGCAGTACGCACCACGAGCACAGTATCCGCTATCTGCACGAATTACTACGGCATCGACGTTTGCAGAGGCCATGCTCACTGTAATAATCTCTGCATACACCTCTTCTTTGGTCTGGTGGGTGGTATTGTGTTGATGGTCCGCGCCCATTGATGCGGGGGCCCATGGCACCATTCACGTCGTCCGGACTGCCACCGTAGCCAGCGCGACCGGGACCTCCACCACCCCAGTTCCCATTACTCCACCCGGGTCCTCTATGTGGACTGTGTCGCGAGAAGGAAGCGTCGTGGCTCACGCGTGGACCCTTGGGCGGCCGTACATCATCATCATACTCTGACTGACGTTTCCGACTACGATCTGGAGGGCTCGATGAACCGGATGGAATGATGGCATCGAGTGGGATCGGGATGCCATTATCTGCGGGTAATAACGGGGCAGGGGGAGGAGGAGGGGAATTATATGGGAGATAAGATTTTGTGCGAAGGGTGGTGAAGAGCGCGTCAATGAAGGGAGGGCCCTCTGTGTACGCAGAAAAGGATGAGAAAGTGAGAAGGAGGAATGGGAAATGACGCGCCTTTTTCGAGAAATTCATCCAACTGTGCTGCCAGCTCCTTACGCAACTCGGACTCTTGACCGTTGTGTTTGAGCAGGGCGAGGATGTAGTCGGCTAGCGCCAATGGGTCAGCATCGCATCTAAAGAGGTGGAAAACAAGTTTGGGTGAGCGAACTAAGGGAGGGAAGAGAGAACTGACATTGGCTCGAGAGCCTTTGTGAGCCAAGATTTTAGGTGGTCGGAAGTAGAAGGGTCAAAAATCATGGCGATTTGCTCTGCCCAAATAATTAGGCTGGAAAGTAAAGTTGAGATGGAAGATGATATGATACAATCGTGTAGGAAGACGTGGAAGAGGAGAGACAGAGGTAGAGGCAGAGGCAGAGGTGGATGACGGACAGAGCCGACCAAGCGACGCCGACCGGTCCGCGTTGCGTTTCTTGCGCTGCGCTTCGCCGCTTGTGCCGGTGCCGTACCCCACGTCCACCGAGCTCAACGTTTGCAAATCAATAAACATGATATTAACACAGTCTACCGACAGCCAAGTACAGCACAACTGTCTAATAGACCATCTCGTCTCGCCGTGGAATAACAAATTGATTCAGTAAGGCAAATTTACCTAAACTGACCTAAAGAGCCCAAAAATCAAGTCGAACGTCTTCCACTTGACCAGAGCGACAGCAGAAAGGGCACACTTGGGGGTCCTGCACGTGTCAGTTTAGTTGGGTTGTTCTAAGCCAATTCAATCAAATCAGGTATATGGAAAGCGGCAAGGGGGCCCTCTTCCCATCCGTGGCTGGGCAAAACGCCGCCGCCATCCCATGCCCATACTCACCATGCGGTTCCATCACGTGTAAACCCCGAGTCATCACGTCAGAGTCCCGAGCCATCACGCAATAATGAGCATAGCCGTCGCCAGGGTTGTCAACCGCAACTTGATCACAGGGTGCCTTCAGGGTCGGAAAAGGGCCAATAAACTGTATGAAGAACAAAACAGTGGGCGTGTAGGCGATGGCATGGGGGAGAGGGACGACTGGGGGTCATGGAAGATGGGGCAACGGCGGGAGGGGATTGATAGCCCAGTGATGTTGGTGAAGAGGGACTGGGCACGAAGGGTAGATGGGGTCGGTCCTTGGCTAATCATGGGTTGGACGGGAACAAGCATAACCGAGAACTAGGTGGCAAGTGCCTGATAGGTACGATAAGTCCCGGCAACTGGGTTGGCTGGGTCACAGAGGAACCTGATGACGACCAAGAGCGAGTACATGCAGGGGCAGTGTCACAGCCAAAGCTGGGCGAGTCAAACCAGATCAAACAATATGTAAGATGGTATATGATGGAAAACTGAGAGTATGTTGTTTGTCGTAGAGGACGGAGGGGGTTAAAGGAGAAGAGAAAGGAGGGAGGGCAGGGAGGATGGAGGATGGGGAGTTGGAAGGAAAGATTCAGGCGTGCAAGCGCACGCTTCGACTCGACCATTTTGACGTTCCGCGTTCCGCGCTCAGCTTTTGAGGGTGCGAGCGAGCCAATTTTGCGGTCCGAATTTATGCGATTGGTCCACATCCGAAGCTGTGTGTGTTTGTGTGCATCACCCAATGCCGGCTTGGTAAATAGCAATTACAACACCCAAGTACAGTCAATACAGTTTCATATATATATACATGCAAAATGCTCTAAATGTGCGAGGTCGGCAGCGAGTTGTGTTCTCTCTACAACTGCGGAGCTCTCATGACCTGAGCTTGAGACCTGGGAGGCTGAACATCTGAAATCCAAATTTTCAATCAATCTGCTGGATTTACTAGCAGCCTTTCCACACGCACCTCGAAAATGGTCTCAGCCGGGACACCCCAGCCACGTACACCCTCGACAGAATTGTCCATGCGAGTGCCGAGCATGACACCGACAACCGCACCTGTGCTCTCGTCTACAATCGGACCACCACTGGAACCAGTTGTGGGTAGGGGTTGGAAGAGCATATGGGAAAGCGCATCATATGTTCCAGGCTTTCGAGCACGCCTCTTTAGCAGGCATGTCTCGAGCGACAGGAACTGGCCGACTCACCATTGCCTCACGCCCGGCAAAGTCACGATAGCCTAGCACGGTGCCCTGTACCCACTTGTACCATGTGCCACCGATCCAAGGGCGCCAGCCGTCTTCCTTCGGTCTTGTCTCTGATACAAAATGCGCACGAATCGGTGTTCCTGACGGAACCGGATAAGGTGATATGGGAAGTGAACGCAGGGGTGCCAGCATAGGGAATGGAGACAGCAAGATAAGATCGGATCGATGGAGGGATGAGAGGACAGAAGCAATGGGATGGGCTGAAGGGGTTGAATCTATTGTGGAGAGGATGAATGACGCAGAGGAGCGCGCATGAGAGAGGTCCGGAAGGGTGGCGCGCGGCGAAGAGTGAGGCACACAAGGAAGGACGAGGAGTGGAGACCAACGGATCTATAGATATCAGCAACTCAGACCTACAACACAGCACAAAGTGGGAGTGGCGTACCTCTTCAAGCGTGTGGGCACAGGTCACGAGAATAGACTGTCCGTCGGAGGTTCCGAGGGCAAAGCCTGATGAAACGGTGATTTTGTTGCGACCACTTTCACGCGCGACATGTGCAACGAGGTGGACATCTCGGCTTTCATATGTAGAGAAGGAGACACGACGAGAAGGAGATGGGTGGGGTTCATAAGGAAGCTGTGCGCTGAGAACATTTCCAGAGCGATCTAGATACTGTTGGATGAGTTACGGGAGGGCGGTGCGTTCCGCGGACCGGGTACTCGCCAAAGCTTCAAGGACGAAACGGTCTAGTGGCCGAGGGGCTGATGTATGCGGGGGTGAATTTGGTGGCCTTGCGAGTATAAGAGGGGAATGGAAGGTGGCATATGATGAGGGAAAGGAGGTGTGTATGCGTGCCAGTGCCCGTGCCAGTGCCAGTGCCAGTGCCATGGATGCGGTGTCAAGTCGACTCGGGCGGACCGGGGCCGGGCTTGGCGCGTCGTCTCATTGATTTGATTTGAATTGATCCACAGTCTCAACACTCCACACACAACACGACACGTATAATTATCTCTTCTTCCCTCTTATCCACCACCAACTTCCTTTCCTCTCATCTTCCCATCTCTCAATGTCCTCCCCTAACCCCTCAAGCCAAGGTCCGTCCTTTCCTTATCCCACGTCCCTTTCCTCTCATTCCTTTCATTTTAGTTTCCTCCCAACCTTCCTCCCCACATGAGCTTCGTCACATCATTTCCACCGGGCTTATCACTCCTCAGAAGGAGTCGGGGCGCGAGCATAAGCTCTCAGCCCACCATTCACAACACCTGGGTCCCAGAGTCGGATCCCGGTCGCCTACATCAATCCCATCATCTCCGACATCTGTGTGAGTGATCCCTTCATCACCCTCTAACCCACCCGGCCGGCCGTCCCTTCTTTGTTATTTCTTTATCCGTCCTTCCCCTTGATTTTGTGACTATTTGCAACGGGATTCGTAGAATGCCGCCTTGTTGCAATTCTCTTCCCCGGTCATCCCCAATCGTCACATTACCTAATCTTCTACTCACAGTCATTCCTCCTCGTCCGCAATCTTTGAACGCGATATCGAACCCGTCACCCCTTCTCCTCCTTATACTTCCCATCCTCATCGCATTCCCCGCGGTAAGGCAACTGAACAGCTCGATCATGCCGTTCCTACGGTTCTTGACAGCGCCGCAACTGTATTGTCATCTCCTACGGATGATCAGCTGATTGCTGTCGTTGCTCCTGCGACCTCGGACCTGACCTCCCTTAGCGGTCTTAGCTCGCGATTGAGTAGCCGCAGCCCGAGTCCTACTCATGGCAAGACCAACTTACCTTTAATGAATTTGCCCAGCCCGAGCCCAAGTCTTACCCTTCCCCTGCCGGCCCATCCTGGTGTTCATGCAGCATCGCAAAGATTCAACGTACAGACCCCGCCGGCTGGGCCCAACGCTGATACAGCAAGTGCCCTATCTCCTACACCGACGACCAATTATTTTGGTGCATCTGTCTCACCGGATACCAGCACCGACGTGCAACCTATATCGATGACTGTGGCACCCCCTGACCTCCTTGCATCTACCTCACAGCGTTCTTCACCTTCAGTGAGGCCCGTGTCTCCTCTCGCCCTTTCCCATCCTCCTTCTCCTCATGCCGCTACGAAACGACTTTCGTTCATATCATACACCGACTTGCTCACCTCAGCGCCCTCCTCTACACTTCCCCTCGCGACACTTACAACCTCTGCCACTGTCTCAGATCCTCCCCCCCATCTTTCGTCGGTGTTGGGTATTCCCCGACATGTTAATGGGGGAAGTGCAACTGCTAGCCCACGCACCAGTTTTTATGGCGACAAAGATGTCAGGGAAGGCCGGGAAGGTCTATTCATCGATGATGTTGGCGGCGAATGGGAACGTGAGGGCCTCGGTCAAGGCCTTGAGGAACGCCTGGAGTCACTCATGCCGATCAGAGATTTTGATTCCGTTGGCGTCAGCAAAGCTTGATGTAACCTGTATTTTTGTGGGTGCAAGTTGTGCGTCGTGTTTGCGCGTCCTTTCCGTTATGATATGTCAAGTAATATCCAACTGATATGTTACTCTACTACATGGTAGTTTGGTTGGTTGAATTTGTTATCCCCTTGAACCGTTTTATGCTCATGTATCCCATCACTCTCACCACCCATAGCGTCGCTTCTCCTTTTGTATTTATTTTGATACCACATCCTTTTCTTGCTTTGCTTTCTATACTGAAATGTGCACGTGTGTGGAGATTGCCAGGCCACATCCTCGTTTGCTTGCACTTTATTCGCAAACCTTTGAACCCACGAGCAAACTTCAAAGAGGCGTTCCAGCGGTTAGAAACCACTACCTCTGTTGAATTCCTTCCTTAACCACGCGTTGAGCGCTGTGCTGGTGGCTTGAGATATCTCCCAGGAAAGGAACAAACAAAGTGCTTATCTGTAATGCGCCGCCCATACTATCACATGAATGACGGGCGGACCTCGTTGACATCACGATTTGTAACCGGACCCTCGACCCCTATTTGTTCGACGTACGTGACCCTCCTGTACTGTATGTTCTGGACTACTGTAACAAAGTTTAACGTGAGTCGTTCATTGCCGCCGCGCGTCACATTTTTGGGGACGTAAATGAATCAGAGTGTACATGTGCTCTATCACTGCCTACGATCACTGCCTGCGCATTGCACTATGGACGCTAGAGCGCCTTTGATGAGCTGACGTGGACATCATGATCGGTGTTTCCCTGGTTTCCCGACAGAGAAGTGGAGAGGAAAGAGTACTTGATTTTGGTCATCTCCATATTGGCCGGTGCTGCTGAGTGGGCCACGCGGCGTGCCGGAACAACATTCGAGGCTATACTCGACAAGCGTTGTGATCCGGACACTTTTCGGTTGCTTCACGGCGAACCACTCGTCATTCTCGGATCTGGGGGATGGTAACTTCCCCCCACGCTTGACCCCAAAAAGCCCCTGTTCTCCAATGCGGCTTGTCCCTTCACCACCCGCAACCTTTCCTCCAAAGATTTCGGGGTTTATCAAGGTGCCTGTTGGGATGTGCTCGGAACGACGAGGCCATCATTTCTACCTTTGATATGATTCACCAACAACTTTCTACACACATCAGGATGGGGCGCGCACAGGTTGGGAAGGTGATGGGTCCGTACGTATTGGCCCTGCTAATGCTGGCATGGTGGACTTCAAATCAAATCATCAATCACCCTTTCTCTTTGAAAGCGACGACTTTTTGTGCCCGGGAATTTGGATTCAACTGAGCAGGTAGTCTCCGCATCTTACAACACGTTATTAATGCTCATTACTTCGCCTTTCGTACTATTTTACTGCATTTCCCTTCGTCATCTGGATCTTCATCATGTCGTTTCCATCGGATTTAGTTCGCCATCGGTGTGATTGATCTGGTTTTGGCCTGACATTTGTTACGTTTTTGGACGACGTCACGGCGTCATACTTACGTCATCGTGCTTTATTGCGCGTTTGGCGGACGATCATCATGTTATCTTAGCTTTGTCATGTCTGCGCAAGTTCAACCTCTCGTTTACTCCTTCCCTGACCCTTCAAAACTCTCCGATTCTCTCGCCGAGTACATCATCAAGGCTCAGAATGAGTCTATCGACAAACGTGGCAGGTTCACAGTGGCCATTTCTGGCGGATCTCTTCCAAAGACACTCACAACGCTGATCACAAAGTCGGGTGTGGAGTGGGCCAAGTGGCAAGTGACCTCTTCTAGGCCCCTATACTCTCCCCCCCTCCTCACCTAACTCTGTCTCTACAGGCATGTTTATTACGCAGATGAACGCGTCGTGCCGCTCAACCACGAAGATTCCAACCATAAGCTCGCCCACGACACGCTCTACTCCAAAATATCCATCCCGCCAGAAAACATCCACACGATTGATCCATCGCTGCTGGACGACCTCGAAGAACTCTCAGACGCGTACGAGAAGGAGCTGATCCGGGAGTTCGCGCAGAAGGATTCGGCGCGCTTCCCCGTCTTTGACCTCATCCTACTTGGCATCGGCCCCGACGGCCACACCGCCTCGCTCTTCCCAGGCCACGAGCTCCTGTCGGAGAAAGACCGCTGGGTAGCGTATATCGAGGACTCGCCCAAGCCGCCCCCACGCCGCGTGACGCTCACTTTCCCCGTGATCAACCACGCCGCGCGCGTCGCATTCGTCGCCTCTGGTGCGAACAAGGCGCAGATCTTGCATGATATCTTGGACACTCCCGAGCTTGGCTTGCCCGCTGCCCGTGTGCGGCCGGTGACTCCTGGCCAGCTCGTGTGGTTCGTGGACGACGCGGCTTCGGTGGAGGTGAAGTTGGCCAAGAAGGAATTCAAGCTGTAGACGAGGAAGGAAAAGAGAAGTTTCACGCAAAGGGAGGAGAGGACGGCGATGTGTAGGTTTATTATCCTGGGTTATCACTTGTTCCGTGCCCATGCCATTCGTTGTTGTCTTGTGCATTACTTGTTCTCCGCTAGTTATGTACCGACTCACAACCTGAAAAATTATGTGAATTGAAGGTGCTCGCAGTGTGATGGGTCTCAGCATGTCTCAATGGTGACTGGGATGCATGTACGTCATTGTGCGACATCACGTTTCATACTCAGCAAAGGCAGCACTGACTTGTTCATAAAACTCACAAGGTCGCCTTGAAGCGCGAGGCCAGTAGCTACCCACCCCCTGAGTCCGTGGCTCCCACAGCCATCTCTGGAAACAAAGCAAGCAATGCCGAATCGAAGATCAACATAAACAGATGGGCGTTACAAGCCTGCTCGTCAAATGGATCAAGCAGCGCGCTCAGCGTTCGCTCGCGCGCGACGGGCGTTGGTCCCAACAACAACGGCGTTAATGGACCTGTCATAACCCAAAAATAAAACGACGGCATTTTAATAGACAGTAGGGCGTGATGAAATTTAAAAAAAGGGACTTTGGCTCGCGTACCGGGTATCGTTTGTTCGAGGCGCCGCACTAATTCAGAACGTAGCACGGCTTGCTCCTCCGGCGTTGGGTCCGGCGGGCTCTGTGCGGGATAGCCGTTGGGAAAGAGAGCGTGTTTGGCGGCGCTTACGAGCGTGATGATTTGGACTGGCGTGAGAACGGACGTGTAGAGGAAGAGCGGGAGAAGGCTGGAATAACGAAGTAAAAATAAGAGAAAGGGGAGGGGGGGTTGTTAGCTTGGCTTTGTAGCATGGATAAAGGGATGAGATGACGATGGTGCGTACCGGTTGAGGAAGGACGCAAACGCGCCAACGAGTGCGTCGCAGAGGAACAGGAATGCCGCCCCGGAAAATCGGGTGGGCAAGGAGAGAAGTTCGGCGAGAAGAAGCAGCGAGGGGCGCGCGAGGTTGTATGGGGGAACCCGAGTCGGCGGTGGAGGCGTAGGCGGAGGTGTTCCTGCGTTGTTCGGTTGCGAGCTGACGGACGCGGCAACCGACTGGGACGGGGAGGGTACACGTGTCGTGGATGGGGTTTCGAGAATCGATGACGGCGGTGGGGGTATAGTCTCAGGGGAATGGGCCGAAGTGGGAATGGGCGATTGCGGTGGGACATGCTGTGGCGAGTTGTGTACTTTCTTGATTGTATGGACGGTGCGCTTGTAGATGTAGATTATAGAAAGTGCAGTACTTGAGATAGCTTGTACGGCAGAGAGAAAAGAGACAATAATGGTGTGCAAGGATGGTACCAAAGAAGAATTCGAGTTGAAGCGCGAAGGGAGATCCGAGAGCTTAGAAGCAGTTAGCTCTACTGACCGCACATTAGGTGCAAGATACTCACTCCCAGGGGCTCATCTGGGGGGCCAAGAAGACCTAACACGGTGCTATGCAAATACCATGGTTGGGTGATGCGAGGTGCAAGATCTATGCATATAGTCTTGACAATGATCTCGCGAATGAGGTATCGCTCAGCTTCAGCATCCCAATCCTCAGGAGAGAGACATGCTTTGAGGACGATATCAACTGCGGCACGAATGTATACCTCGTCTACCTTTCCGTCAATGGACACACCAACGTGCTGCTGCTGGCCATGGAACAACATGGGAAGAGAGGCGGACCCCGCGGCGGCATAGGAAGAACCAAGTTTCCGCGCGGCAGTGCGGTAGTCTGTACAATGTTGCGTGAAGAGGGTAGGAAGATCGTGATAGATGAGAGGGCTAAGATCTGTGGTGAGTGCTCTGGCCTCGAGCGCACGGAGGACAGAGGCAAAGATGGGGGTGAGTTCGAGGAGGAGCTGTTTGTCGTAACGTGTGATTCTTGTCCACCATGGATTGACATATGCACGAAGGGCAAGGGCTATAAGATCATAGAACTCTGTATCTAGCGCTGGATAGGCCGACGAAGTCTGAAGAAGAGGTGGAGGGGGCGAGGAAGAAGGGAGGTGGGGGAAAAGAAGGCGCTTTGTCAGGGAGCTGGTCGCTGTTAGCTTGCTGAATGAAGAGGTGATTGAAGGTGCGCGTTCTGAGGGCAATGACTGGGAGGCGAGGACGACATTGGTGGCCATCGAGTGGCAACGCGCTGACTCAATGGGATCAGAATAATTAGTCCGAGATGGTTGCACACCTCACTAAGCCCAATTCAACACGTCCCTGAACCTGAACACACGCGGTCTGCTTCGACCGACCGTCATATGGGCGCAATACAGTACACGGTACACAGCACAACGGGGAACATCTATCGGTGAGGCCGTCACTTTCACCCCCTTCTCTCCTTCATCCCTCAGTCGTCCCTTCCTTCTGCCAGCCCAGCATTGTCTTTGTAAGGTCGCATTGATTCGTGGTCAATGCAATAGTACGATCTTTTGACCCACCGCTCCTTTTTTCCATCTCGACATGCGCCTGAGCAATAATCTAGCCTTTCCCTCCACCTCTGATACCGCTCATCGCTCTCTTCCTCATATCCCTCGTAGTGTCTCGACAAGCCATGGTCTTCGTCATACAACCGTAATCATTATAATAGTCTCGGCCTCGGTCGGCAGCCTCCTTGTCGCGATCGTTTTCTGGCGCATTTTCTTGCGGCGTCCCAGGAGTGCTGCACCCCTTCCCCTGAGACAGGCTCTGGTACATCGGAGGGAGCTCCAACTCGCAGCATTCACCGAGCATAAGAATGCAAGCCATGTCAAAATCTTGCCAGATGTGCCATCAACGGTGTCCATTCCCCATGGTAGTACTTCGTCTCTTGTGCCCTATGTCGGTGACTCGCCTGCCAGTACTTCGAATCGAGCTTCTTCCTACACCCACGAGACAGATGCAAGGACCGAAGCCGACTTTCCTTCGCATGGGAACCAGCCGCATCCCCCAACATTACCTTTTCCTCCTCGCATCCCTCCCAGCGCATCATCTACGTCTCTCCCTATATTCAACGATCGTTCGCCCCCCTCTTCCGAGGTCACTACCTCACCTGCTACTTTTTCTACGTCAGTATCCCCCAGCCAGTCCTTTAGGCGCCCGCGCCCAATTGATCGCGCAACGCAACGTCCGTACTCGATGGTCTCAATCGGCACAATGAATACTACCACCACCATGCGCAGTCGGCCAAGCGTACGTGCTGCCCCACATGCCCCCCATAGCAACGTACAAATAGTACTACCCGCCCCCCTGGCGCCCGGCCTCTATGAACGACCAGCAAGTGAGATCGTAGACGATAATACATACATGGGTAGTTGGCGGAGCAGCATGGTAGACACGTGGGTTTCAGTCAGTCAGCATGGTATGCCGGAGCCAGAACCCACGGAACGGCGACGTCGTCGTGGCAGCACGGAGGGACGGAGCCGACTGAAGCAAAGTATGTGTCTAGCAATCTTTCAGTGTTTCCTAGACTTGACGTATTTCTGAAGAGGGACCATCTCCAGGACCCCTTCCGCCGCGAAGTAGATCCAACCCGTCACCTCTCTCTCCACGTCAGTCTTCGAGTCTCTCGCACGATACCCACGATACCCATCCTCCAGTGCCGCTCGTACCGTCGGAGTTCGGGACACTCCCTAGACGTCACGCTCGCGCTCCCAAGGCGCTCCCAAGGCACGGACCTTCATCTTGAACTGACTCCCAATTGGATATGGCCTGTCGCATTACTATACCCAGTAGTGTATGATCTTCTAAGTACTGAGGCATGTTGACCTGTCCATGTTCACGAGAAATAGAGCAAGGAAACACCGGCGAGTCCAGAAGCTCGATTTGCCAGCTGTCCATTGAGTGATCGCATCACCGCTCAGCCGCTCAGAGACGTCGAAATTTGCCGCAGACATTGATGACGTTATTACGGTATGTAAAATATTGGCAGTCTTGGGACTCTCGGCGTCGCGGGCCGAGACATGCCGCTGACTTGTCCGGTTCGGTTCGGTTCCTCGCTTTTCCAATGAGATGTGCTCCGTCGCGAGTCAATAACACTCCGACTTTCCATGGCTATCCCACTTCATCGGTTTCGGTCTCCTCTCTGGCGAGCCCGGAGGCAATCATCCTTTCCAGCAATAACTAGTGCACGGTGGATCTCAAATCCACAGAGTCCATTGTCTGACATTGAGGTCGAGTCGACCTTCTATCTCTTTCTTTTTTTCATATCGTCCTCATACCGGTATCTGCATCTAGCATGGAAGGCTAGAGATCCACAAGACACCAACTCCGAAGCAATTGCCTGCGCTGAAATCCTTGAAGTGGGGTAACAACTTCGTACGCTCATTTTAGTGTGCTTGCTGCGTTGGCCAGTTTCTAACTACTTTACCAGACCGATCACATGCTAGTGATACCGTGGAAATCGTCCCATGGGTGGGGCACACCTGAGATCAGGCCTTGTACGTACTACGACGGGATGCACGTCACTTTGTCATTGACAGTGACTTGCCTTTTTCTTTTTTCTTCCTTTCCGGTCCCAAGATGGTCCTCTGTCGCTTGACCCTAGCTCGACTGTGCTCCATTATGCCCAGTGCCTCTTCGAAGGGCTTAAAGCGTTCAGGAATAAGAGCGGAACGATCACCATTTTCCGTCCTGATTTGAACATGGCACGCATGAATCTGAGCGCTCAGCGGCTCGCTCTGCCAGTAAGCTCACTGTGCGAGTCCGATGTTACTGAGCTTTGATGTTGAGTGTTTGAAAAGACATTCAATGGTGCCGCCTTCCTGGATTTGATAAAGGAGCTCATTCGACTAGATCGTCATTGGATACCTCAAGAGATTGGCCACAGCCTGTACATCCGTCCTGTAATGAGTGCGTTCTTCGGTATGCTTGTAATTTTGCATGTACTCACTGGCATTCCACTCGCCTGCCACACCTGCTCAGTTGGCACCCAAGAAGCCATTGGCATTTCACCCCCAGATTCAGCCCTCCTCTTTGTCATTTGCTGCCCAGTTGGGCCATACTACCCGGATGGATTCAAGCCAGTGGCTTTGCATGGCACAACGGAGCACGTGCGCGCATACCCTGGAGGTCAGTTCCGAAGATGGATCATGTTATACATCGGCTTTAGCTGACACTATGTTTGTTATTAGGTACGGGGGCATATAAAATCGGTGCTAACTACGCGCCTGGCGTCCTTCCGCAAAAACAGGTGGCTGAGTTGGGTTACGTCCAGAATTTGTGGCTATCGGGGCCCGAACATAGTCTCACCGAGGTTCGGATACATACACACCTAACACACCCTATCGGTGCTTGTTTGACTGACGCTATAAAACGACAGGTTGGCACGATGAATCTCTTTGTCGTTTTCAGGCAAGAAGACGGGACGCTCGAGCTCGTGACTCCACCGCTAGATGGGATGATTCTTCCGGGCGTGACGCGCGATTCGGTGCTATCACTAGCGCGTAGTCATGCAGCAGGCACGCTGCGCATCCCCAACTTGACGACGAAGCTGGTCGTTTCTGAGCGCGGCGTGACTATGAAGGAGGTCTGTGAGGCCGTGCAGTCCAGCCGCCTGGTAGAAATGTTTGGCGCGGGTGAGTCTTGCCACCGATCCGGCGATCGTTACTATTGAGCTCGCTCACCCTGGCTTCACCTTGATTCTAGGTACGGCTGCAATCGTTAGCCCCGTGAATCGGATTGGGTATCAAGGGCGAGACATAGAGATCCCCGTAGAGGGCGATGGAATGGGCCCGGTGTCGCGGCCGATCTGGACTGAGTTGGTGGGGCGGCAGACGGGTGAGATTGAGAGCGACTGGAGTGTGGTCGTGCATTAAGAGTAGGTGACCCATTTAAATGCATATCTGGGTGTGGCAGATGTCGATGGGCACAGGATCTACGGAACTTGGATAGAAATATACTAATAGACATGTTCTCCTTACGTCAATCACATGACCATCCTGGCAGAGGCTCCGCGTGTGGTAATGATGCGCTCTGTTTAACTGAGCTGAGCTATGATATATACTTGGGGGGTTCCTCGTTTCTTCCATACACAAACTCCTCATCTAGCACGTCAAGTCAAAGGGCTATGCGGGGAGTTCAATCTTATAGAGTGTAAGGATGTAAACATGTATGAACCAGAGATTACACCGCTCCCGCGCCCGGGTTAGATGGGAGCTTCACTGCACGAGCGCGAAAGTGAAACATAAACAAAAATCAAGGAGAGGCAAGGTCAAAGTCATGTTCAACAAGAATGATGGTTTATGGAAAGTGTCTGGCGCCATAGTCCTGCTCAGCAAGGGCATCCGTACGACTGCGACGCTTCCGAGTCGATCCTGATAGGATCGGGGTAATCCACGTATCTGAAAAGAAACCTCAGCCAAATATACTAAATATGGAATGGATGAAAGTTACAATTGTTCCTCGGTCTCTTGTTGCAACGCGTTCTTGGCAACCGTCTGGAAGGCTTGCTCGACATTGATGGCTTCCTTTGCCGAGGTCTCAAAATAAGGGATGTTACCCTTTGATTGGCACCACGTCATCGCACGCTTTTGTGCTACCTATTCAGACAGGTGAGTCGGTTAGTACACAGGGAGGGGACAACAGCAGCGCACTTGTCGCTTGCTCTCTTCCACGTCAATCTTATTGCCAAGAACAACAAAGGGGAAGTTCTCGGGGTCATGAGGACTTGCTTGGATCAAAAACTCGTCTCGCCAGCTGTCCAGAGTCTCGAAAGA
This sequence comes from Russula compacta, assembly GCA_022376555.1. NCBI lineage: Eukaryota > Fungi > Basidiomycota > Agaricomycetes > Russulales > Russulaceae > Russula > Russula compacta. The sequence goes on from WTXH01000002.1 coordinate 721,206, forward strand.
CTTTGTGCTGTTCACGTCGTAGACTAGTACGCAGCAGTCTGCGCCACGGTAGAAAGCAACACCGAGCGACTGGAAGCGCTCCTGACCGGCGGTGTCCCATAACTGCCGCAAACGTAAGCGCATTGGGATACGCTTACAACTGAGTAACGGACCTGCATTGTGACTAGCCGATCATCAACCATGACCTCCTTCGTTAGGCTGACCAAAAAAAGGCATAAATGCTCCACAAGGGATAACGGGTAGCAGAATGGAGTCATACAAGTCGGCACCAATGGTGGCTTTGTATTGATTGCTAAAGCGCTTGTTGACATACTGGTTCATGAGGGAAGTCTTACCGACCCTGCGGAGGAGAATGATGTTAAGGAAGCAGCGGAAGGGTTAGGGAGATGGAGGGTGATGGGACTGACCCACTGTCGCCTAGAATGATAACCTCGAAAGGATTTAAGAGTCAAAGGCACGTAGAAAGAGGGATGGATGCAAAGTACCTTGAGAAGGACGCGACCCATGGATGGAGGAGAATGGATGACTGAGGAGGCTTGCAGTGTCTGCTTGTCCTTCTCTCCTTGGCCTTTCTCGGTGGCGTCGGCGGGGGCAACTCCCGGACTCCCAGATACAGCCGACCGGCCGGCCCCCAACGCCGACTGCCGACTGACAACTCTCATTGGTGTCAAGTTTTTTTTGAAAGGCGCTCAGGCAACGAGTCCGAGTCCGAGTCCAGTCCGAGTCAATGAGTCCATGTGGTCCGGCGCCATATCAGCTATCTCTGACTGACTTACTCTCATGGCCGAACCTGTGTGGCAGGAACTTCTCAGACTGCGCCTTGCAGAGCGTAATGCAAAGGAGTCTGCTTTTGCTCCCGTTATCGAACAATGTACGTGCATGACTTTGTTTCCTATTTCCTTATTAAAATCGCCTATCGCCTCCTCCCGATACCTGCAAGATCGCCGGCTCGCGCAACAAACAAAACTTTTGAAGGAGAGAAATGCTTCATTGCTACGCGCAGTAGCAACTGTTAAGCAGAATCCCAGCAGCTCAACAGTCTTTGTCCCGGGAACAAACGAAGAGTGCGTTCCGCGTTCCGATAAATATTTGACATCTCTGACGTCCGCGTTCCTCATGTACGTCCTGCAGGAACCCCGTCAGACAGGCCTATATTACTTCTCTTGAGTCACAGATATCCTCGCTGCGCGATGAACTGGCTACCGTATACAAGACTCAGGGTCAGAATGCACAGCGCCTCCTGGCCATGAATGAGACTCTCCGTGAAAAGGAGGAGCTCGCCCGCATAGAGTCCGAGGCGTTACGGAAGGCGCGCGAGGACATATCCCATTTGAAGAGGAAAGTAGATCAGCATGCAGAGTTGATGGGAGAAAAGGACCGGACTGCTCAGGTACGTCTGAGTACATGCTGTCAAGCGCACCATCTCACGCCAACGTGCAGGTCTTACACGACGAGATTAGTACCCTACAACTCGAGCTAGGTCAAATTGAAGAACGAAATCAGAATCTTACGCGAGACAACGCCAAACTACTACAACGCTGGCTTGACGCGAAGCAAACTGAGGTCAACCGTATGAATGAGGCGAATGACTTCTACGAGGACATGCGGACGCGACATCAAGCAGCCACGAACTGGCGGGAGGCCCCGGAAGCGGTTACAAATCCTGGCGATCATACTGATTCCCAGGGCACGTCGGGAAACGGGAGTGTGAATGGGGAGGAAGTCGCAGCGGGGACGAAGGATGGGACACGATTTCAACAGGAGAAGGGAGTGAATCTGACGCCGAATGGTTGATGGTGAACGATGAGTAGCAGCGCTTCTCGCGTCGGATTGTTTTCTTACACTTGTGTTTACTCGTTAGCTCTCTTGTTATACCCACCAACTTTAATGGTTTTCTTGGATATCCTCTGCTACCCTCTGCCTGATACATCTGTCTCATATCTCTGTCTTGCGATATTATCGATCACGTGCCTCGACGCGTCGCCCGTGTTTGATGTTTGTGCATGCTTTGGCCAGGCATTCGTCAAGAGACGCATATATAAGCCTCGTACACCTACCCGCCAGCCACAACACACTCCGTTTATACCTTCTATATCACATACTTCTAATCCCCCTTTCTTTTTCTCCCATGCGCGCTACCTTACACTTTTCCCTCCTCGCCGCGACTCTTTCTCCGTCCCTGGTTCATTCCTCCCCCATCCCATTCACACAGAACTACAACTCATCTCCACGCTCCTCAGCGCAAGCGCTATCTGACTCCAGTCGTCCTGGTGGCGTGCTCTCCGGTCGCAGCCCTCTAACTCGCGGCGGGTCTCAAAGTTATGGCCTTGGTCTCTTCGATTTAGGCTCGAACAACGGAGGGAACGGAGGCGACGCGAGCTCTGGAAGCTCGTATGCACAAGGAGGGTAGGTCCTAATCTTTCACCTCTGCGGTCGCTATTCCAGACACGAGTCTGCCTACTTACAGGGACTATCCTGGCGATGAGGATGATCACCCATCCGGTGGTGGTGTCCCACCTACTATAGATCTTGGCCCCGTTGATGAGTCTGGGATCAGCCTCAGCCGGCGCCCGTTGGGAGCGACGGCAATGCGAAACCTGGCGTATCTGATCCTGGAGTAACTATGCCACCTTCCAATGAACCCAAGAAGGATAGTGGGAACAAATCTGCGGACGGAAGCACCCCAGGAAAATATACGAACTCTGATAATCCTGCTGCTGCGTCACCGAAGCCAGGTCCCGACCCTGGTGCGGGCGAGAATACACCAGATATCCCAATTCTTCTTGGACCGAGCAATACTGAACCTTCTTCTGGGAGTGGCAGCCCACCATCTGATGTCCCACAGGACTCGGGCTACCCAGACGACGAGGGAAGGCATAAGTACAACTACGACATTCCTTGTGGTAGTCCTTTTGGCGGACCACTAGTCGATCTACTGTCGAATAATGGTGGGGACGGAGGCGACGCATCGTCGGGTTCTGCAACCAGGCAAGAGGTGACGTCTCTACTCATTTATATCGCTAACTTGGACACCTTCTAAAGCCTCGGGCATGGAGATGGTAGCAGCTCTGCGTACAGCGGTGCTGGTGGCATCGCTTCTGGGGGGTCTGTGTATGCTTCCCCAGGCCTGATCAATGTCCTATCCGACAACGGGGGGGACGGTGGAAAAGCCAATTCTGGTGATTCTTACAGGTGAACCCTCATACTGTGTACAACTGAGCTAGGCTGATGGCTGTATCAGTGTTAGCAAGCGTCGCGACTCGGCTTCATATTCAGGTCCGGGAGGTAATGCCTCCGGTGGGTCTGTCAAGAATCCTTGCTCCAGACGACGCGCAATATCTCGAACGCTAGTCGATTCTGGAACAAGCAGGAATTCCCTTACCAGGTCGAGGTCAGGCGGTTCGCTGTTAGCCATGCAAAGACAGCGAGGTTTGTCATTATTCACGTTGATTATTTAAAACTAATACATACTCAGATGACCGTACTGCTGCATATTCAGGCATGGGAGGAAATGCTTCTGGAGGGAGTGTCGAAGACGGGCGCGCTCTGATCAATATTGGTTCAGGTCGGTGATGCTCTCTGTGCATTTCTCGATTTAGACTGAGTTCCCCAATCAAGGGAACGGCGGCGACGGCGGCGACGCTAGCTCCGGATCTGCTTTTGCATACGGCCCTGGAGCGACGGCATATTCTGGTGCAGGTGGAAATGCTTCCGGAGGGAACGTTGGCCGTCGTGCGCTCGTCGATGTTCGGTCCGGGGAAAAGATGTTCTATCATCGTCTTTCCCCCGGGAAGTATGACCCGGCTCATCAGGGTGCTAGCAAATATCCCGCAAGCGAAAATGGTGCGGAGCATCACAATCATGATAGCCTTGTCAATGTCTGGTCTGGTACGTTCATTAGGTACTATTCAGCTCCGGTAGGTTGGGAACGTTGAACACAGGAAACGGTGGACATGGCGGCGATGCCCAATCTGGGAATGCATATGCTTATGGCCATGGAGCGTCTGCGTATACTGGCCCCGGTGGCAACGCTTCTGGGGGGTCTGTGACCAGTGGGAAGCGGGGTATACAACCTCGCTTGAGCACAGAGGCCAATGCTGATACTCACTGCCAGATGGCGCTGACGGAAGGAACTCCGGGGCCTCGGCTTACACTGGTCCCGGTGGGAATGCCTCTGGAGGAAGCATAGAGGGGGGAGATGGTTTGATCAACTTTTTCTCCAGTGTGTAACGTACACCTGGTGAGTCGATGACACCTGATCAGTTTGCCAGGTAATGGCGGCGACGGTGGAGATGCAAGCTCAGGCCCTGCGTTTGCCTATGGTAAGGATGCAAAGGCTTCATCGGGTCATGGTGGAAATGCATCTGGCGGATCTGTGAAAGATGAGAAGTATGAAAAGCCTGGTTACGGTCATGGACGGGCCACGGAGTTTAGGTGATGCCGCATCTGGTGTGTATTCCTAACTAGCTGCCGAGATTTGTCGTAGCTTAAATGCTTTCTACAAGTGACGGGGGAGACGGCGGGGATGCCTTCGCAGTGTCAGACAGATGAGCCAGTTATAAAACCTTTCTTTTCATTCATTTTTTGAGACAACCTATATCAACGATGTTTGGGGGCACTCAATGACAAGCAAGAGCATCTTCTTGTTAAAGTTAGCGGGTACGAAACACACGGAAAGAAAACAGGCAGGGCGGCTATCAAGCAGAGGGACTTTTCAGAAATAAAAGAAACAAAAGAAAAACGACTACCGAGATCGACAACTACGTATCAAAACTGCAGTAGCCACGCGTTGGAAATTACACAGGAATGCTGCAATAAGGGATTGGACAACAGAGTGACTGATGCAGCCGAAGCAGTGCGATGAGGAAAAGAAACCGTGCATCCAAAAGTAAAGCAAATTAATGGCCCTGCTGCACGTCCGTGGCGCCTTGCTGACCCGCTGCGGTCTGTTGTGTGTAATATCCTATAAGGATGCGCCATTACTGTCAGCTCTTGACGATCAAAGGGGGGTAACTAGTAGAACACTTACCACTCCAGTAATTTGGATAGTACGAGCTCGCGTCGCCCGTCCACTGAGCCTGTGCAGCCTGACCAACAGCACCGACATCCGCACCTGGCGCAGTCTGGCCGGCTGCGGCTCCTGCAGCAGCTTGTGGCATCCCAGGAGCAGCGCCACCGGGGCTTGCAGGATACCCACTAAAGCCATACTGCCCGTACGCACTGGGCTGTGGCACGCCCGGCACGCCGTACATGGTGGGCTAAAACGAGATGAGCCTCAACAGGTCAGACGGATAAATGTTCTTGATAACATACCATGTTGCCATAGGGCGCTGCACTTGGCGTGGGACTCAGAGCCCCAGTTGCAGTACCACCATCAGCCCTGTCCTTCCCCCAGCTACACTTGATGGGTCGTCCATGGACCATCTGTCCCTGAAGCTGGACGATGGCCATAGCGGCGTGCTCGTGCGTGTCCAGCTTGACAAATGCAAAGCCACGATCAGCCTGCATGCGTATCTCCGAAAGATATCCGATGGATTGAAAGAGAGGAATCAGATCCGCCTGGGTGCAATAAGGGACAAGATTCCCAACGTAGACGGTTGTGTTGAACGGGAGCGTCTGCTGTACGACCGTCTCGTACGAAAGGGGACCACCCAAGAAGTTCATAGGAGCAGGGGCAGTTCCGCCACCGCCTATTGTGGAGCCAGGAGAGCTGGCGGCGGGACCTCCCTGAGTCTTTTGATTGGCCCAATTGACACGAATGGCGCGGGAGCCGAGCCACTCTCCATTCATAGTGGCGATAGCCTGCTCGGCATCAGTCTTGTCACGGAAGGCCAAGAAGCCATAACCACGCGACTTTCCCGAGTTCATGTCCCACATTACGCGAGCATCGGACAAGGTGCCAAAAGCGGAAAACGCCTTGGCAAGGATATCATCGTTGACCTCGGGAGAGAGGTCGCCAACAAAGACATGGAAGTGGTTAGAGGTATCTTCCTTATTCTGCTGGCCCTGATATGCCCAATTTACGCGGATCTCGGTGTCAAAGATCTTACGGCCGTTGAGAGTCTGAAGAGCAGTTTCTGCGGCACGCATGTCCATATACTCGACGAAGCCATAGTTAAGGCCGCCATGCTGGTAGTTGCGGTCTGGGATGATCTTGACATGCTGGACTGGTCCAGCCACAGCAAATATCTCCGTGAGCATGTACTCGGTCACCCGTGGGCTCAGATTTCCCACGTAGAGGTGGGCCCTCTTCTGGTAGTAATCACAATGCCGGAGATGAGATTGCAATGGACAAAGAGTAGAAGAAATACGCAACTGGAGCCTCCGCCGGATTCATGCCCGCCATCGAGTTCATACTCTACAGTATAATAGAAAGGGATCTTGACCAAGACATGATCAAGTAGGTTAACTGAGAGCATGGAAGATGATGGAGTGGAGACTCACGACAAGCGGGGGATGAAACGAGACTCGAGAAAATGAAGTGAAGATTGAGGAGGAGAAAGCAGAGAAAATGGGACGAAAGAAAAAGGAGAAGAGAGAGAGACAGAGAGACAGAGAGAGAGATAGAGAAAGAGACGAGACCCACTGGCACTCACCACTCGACCGTCGAAGAGTGAAGGATGATGTTTAAGTTTTTATTTCGCCGAATTATATTTTCTTTTTTTTTATTTTACGGGCGGCTATCTCCGAAACTCCGTCACCTCTCCGCAACCGGTACATTAAGCAATACGTTTCCCCCTGAACTCGGCACGTAGGTCACGTTTCGGTTCGTCGACAGCGACTGCACAATCGCCTTGGCCGCCTCAATCTTCCTCAACGCCACGAACGCTTCCCCTGCCTTATCCAGTGCGCGCGATATCGTCGCTGCAGCCTCGGCTTCTCCTTCCGCACGAATGACCGCCGCTTGCCGCTCCTGCTCTGCCTGTTGACACAATCATTAGACCTACTCACGTTCGCCCGCTCGGTTCACCACGTACTTTTTCAACGATGAATTTGGCCCGCTCCGCATCTACAGATTACATCTCAATGCTAGTCATCAGCCAAGTGCAACAAACAACAAACCCTGTTGTGCGATCTGCTTCGCCTCGACGGCTTGTGTAAATTCCTAGTGTGAGAAGGATCAGGTTTTCGCTTTTAATCACATAGCCATCCACGAAATTATACCTTGCCAAACGTGAGATGTGTGATAGACACGTCCTCGAGCTTGATATTGAACTCCCCCGCACGCGCAAGCAAATCCTCCCGAATGCGTGAAGACACCTGTCGTGTGATTCGTTATTAGGTGTGACGGCAGAGTTAGACAGCGACGCACCACTTCGCGCTGGGTAATCAGCTCTGCAGCATCAAATTGGGCCACGATGCTTTTCAAGACCTCATTCCCGACGGAAGGGAGAACCCTCTCATCATAATCCAGACCGAGACTCTGGTAAATTTTGGGGAGATGGTTTGTGTCTGGGCGTGAGAGCACTCGAAGTGTGATGGAGACCATTTGAAGGTCTTTCGATCCAGTGGTGGTGCTTATATTCTGTTCTGAAAGTTCATACTTCCCGTGAAATCTCACCCGAGGCGAACTCACCCGAGGCTTGATACGGCAGTCGTACAAAATGACGCGTTGGAGCCACGGAATCAAAAGGTGTGTCCCTTCTCCTGTAGCCTGAGCACAACTTCTCAGCTCACTCACATCTAGAATGGATAGATACTGGGTCCATACCTGACCCTTCACGCCTGCGAATCTGTCGAACATGACAGCCTTGAATCCACCTGGCACGTCATACAAACTTGATTGCAATAACGCCACCCCAATGGCGATGGGCACTGGATACAGCGGGCGGATGAGCTATATGAAACAAACGTATATCAGAAAGACATACCTGCTATACGAGCTGACGCCATGAGGTACTGTATCTGTTTTCAAGCTTGGCGTCGGGGAAAGCAAGTTCCAGTTCCAGCTTGTCGTCTGGCCACGTGCCTTTTCTCCATAAACGGTAGATGCGTGACGCGTGACGCTTTCCTTCTCGCTTATGTAAAACACAGTGCAGAACTCCTCGCGAGTGACTATGCTAAAACCCTATGGTACGAGCAATGTCTCTACCATCCGCGGCACTCACTTCCATCCTTGCCGCATGACTGCCAAATTGCATCGCGCGCTTCTTCCTCGTGCTCGCCTCAACGAGACCCATCTTCCGTGCCGCGAGCCTGAGTAGCATCTTATCCCCCATCCCGACTGCAAGGCGCGGATCCAGCTTGAGATGCACCGGGAGTCCAACGAGGAAGTTCACGACGTTGAGAGAGAGGAACGGGTGTCGCGTCTCTTTGCCGTGTGTCGAGATCACGCGATCGTCGCGGCCAAGATTACGAGTGGGGATACGATCCATCTCGAGTTGAAGCTGGTCGTAAAAATAATGTCAGAAGGGCGCGCCAACGCAATCCTTTTATGACTCACTTCTTCTATGACAGCTGGCCAGCCCCCGGCGTCGAAAGCCGTTCGGTGTCGACCGTACCCACCGAGGAGTTCGTCAGACCCAAGCCCGTTGAGTAATACGCGAGCCGACTTGTATACGGCTCCGGCTGGGCGTCTGGGCCCCTCTTCATTTTTCCGACGCCGCGTGCTGCGAAATACAGTGCCATCGCAAGACTCTGCCCCGGACATACGTCGATGAGTCTAGCGGATGACTAGTTGTAGCACCACATCACCAACCAAGTCCATGACTGTGCAACAAGGCCACATGATTGACTTCACAGTAGACTGAGCAGCTTGATATTCCGTGTATGGAACGTCAATCTCGACCTGAGATTCCAGAGTCAAAACGACACATGCGCACACGAGTGAGGCCTACAAAGTTCCACTGCCGACCAGGACACAACCTCCGTAGTTCCTCCAGCTCGCTCAGACCAGCAGATCTATCTGGAACGCGATAATCTGCGTGATACCGTTCTGGATGCCGTCCTTTTTTGGTACCGCCCATCTTACCATCCACCTGCGCGCGTATCTTGCGAGGATTCTCAAATGCAATGTTAAGCAAGTCTATCGGCTCGTCCGGTGGCATGTGCCTATCACTGTAAGATTCCGTGGCACACATGTCGGTGCTGCCGACTTACTTGTCTGCCAAAAAGGCGCAGACAGTGGAATCAATACCACCACTGAATAGAACAGCCACGCGAGCGGAAAAGGGTAGCACAGAACGTGCGTCATCTATTGAAGGTAATTCTGCACTTCGTCGAGGTATGTTGCTGACACGGAGCGCAACGCTACGGTCCAGGTGAAAAATTAGATCTTCCACGGCCGACGAAAAGTACCCAGGAATATTGTCAAGTGATTGTAACCGAGGGAGTTCAGTATCTACAGAAGGCAGCGCCTGGTTCACCCTCTCAGGTCGTGTCTATAAACACAGAGTGCTTCTCACTTATGTGAAAAAAGAGTCAGCAAGAGAAATACGTACAAACGGTACAATCGTAGAGTTATCGTCACTCTGTGCGAAGCGGGGAAGACACTCTAGACAAAGAGCAAGGGACGTGGCCGGGTTTCCACTGAGACTATCGAGATCAAGGGCATAGATGTACTCGGTCGAGAGCTCAGTGAAGTCATAGCCATCGCTCGGCCCAATAGACACCGAAGCTAAGAGCAAATGCGGTAACTCGCTGCTGGGCCAGTGCACGAGGAGAGATCTACGACCGAGAGGGTCCCGCGCAAAGAAAAGTTTTTTTGACCGATGCTAATGAATGGTTGAGAGTGCATTCCGATCTTCTAGAGAAGACCTACGTGGTAATAAACGCAGGCGTACCTGCGAATGACGGGTCGGTGAGGTATAGGTAACACTGATTCGAAGGTCCCTTACGGTCCCTCAAGAGTCCCGAAAAGTTGTATGATACTAGAAGGTTGTACGATACTAGAAGTATCATCGAGCCCGTTTATAGCAATAGAAAGCTTTATGCCGTCATTTTCTTGGGGGCGAACCTTAACTTGCCATAAGGGATCCGTTCTGTGAACATAGAAGGATAGGAACATACATCCAGCCCCTCAAAAATCTCTCCAACGAGTATAAATGAGCACGACACGGTTGGATTCAGACAAAATGAGTGTTGCATACCTCGCCATTCCAGCAAAGGACATCTCCGCGCTCGTTTACGTGAGGTGGGCCACGGGTGCGTCTCCGCGCAGGCGAAGCTCTGACGCAAAAAAGTCGAGGTGGACAATCGCCCCGCAGCCACTGTTTAAGGTCGTCTGGTGCCTGTGTTGTGCGTCTGGACCTGTACATCATTTGCCCAACATTGATTAAAAATTTTGGTACCAAGAGGCGGGTGTGGTGGGTAGACCAACCTCTTGCCGCGTTCGCAGCTCGTAGTCGGTCCATGAGTTCGATGGATGCATCGTCTTGTACGCAACAGCAATGGTCGGTAGTGTCTGCGTGCCATCCTGCTCTGAAGACAATGCCACACATAGCTAACAGCAAATGCTGTGCCGTCCAAAGTTGCCAGCGCCAAAAGCAGCATATCCAGATCCGGGAAGCTGCCGTCATCACGATCTCTCAGGCTCAGGCCAACCTATATCCTTAGCCTTCGCCTTGAACGTCGCCACGATGAAGTTCTTTGCCACGTCCTTCTTCCCTTTTATATTCATTACCCTGCGTATTCACCCTGCTGGTGCTGCTGCGGACCAGATCATTCTTCCCACTGTTCCAATGGGTGACAATCGACCTACCTCGAGCGTATGTCCGACGCTCTTTGACTTCCTCACAATCGAGCCTGGCGCTTCAATCTTCTTTTCATACGCGAGAGAACTCGAACTAAGCCGTTTATTCGTCAACACCGAGTCGAACCTCACATTATTAGTTCCCACCAACAAAGCTGTGATGGCACTGACAAGGAAACCGTGAGTGTTCTCAACCAAATCACCTCCTCGATGACACCAAACCTTGTTGGCTCCTTGCGTCCATGGACTTCAAAGTCACCAAGGGCCAGTCCCACTCGATGACACCACCAAACTGTCCGAACAGCAGCTGGAGGAGCTATCAAATAAGAATGTCGAGCGATGGGTGTCCAGCCACATTATCCCTGTCCGTGGACTTGTTTCATCCATAAAAACACAACTCACGCGGCCAGGGCTGTAGCAATCTCATATCTCGCTTCCATCTCGCACGTACCCGACACTGGTAGAGGGAAAGACAGTCTCATTTAAGGAGATCAGCAAAGATCCGATAGTATTGGAATGGAAACGAGTTTTGGTCAATGGCCACATCCAGATCGTCAATAAGAAAGAGGTGCGTCCCTCTACCCAGTAGCGCAATCGATGCCTGACACCACTATTTTGAAGGCGACCAATGGGGTCCTCTATGTCATTGACGGTACCATCCAAGACGATTAGTCCTCCACCTTTCCCAAACCCGGTCACCAAATGCTGAAATATAAACGGGTTGGTGATAATGCACTCATGGTTACCCTCGCACTATCTATCTATGTACGGATTAGTGTAATCTTTCGAGAGATTGTCTTAGGTTCATCACAGCTTCATAACCTCATGCTCATTGTTGGTCGCGCAACTGACGTGTTGTGTCCATAACAGTCATCGGGCTGGCATTGTCTACTTCTCTTGCAGATTTCAAATCGGATGTTTTTATCTTGGGGTCTCTCCCAACGTCTGGAGAAATGCACGGAGAATTCCGTCAAGCCCTGGCTAACGCCAGCACGGCTAGTGAGTGGGCTCACGCAAATATGGGTTGGTTACTGTAAACGGGCTTTGGTTGCATGTCTCTTATCAGGAGGATGCGAGTCTCTTCACCAGGACACGGACCCAAGCGGGCGATCGTTTTACGCTTTGAGAGAAAATCCTGGGTTGTAGTTAGTCTATAAGGAACACAACTTCGCGTTATTTTTTTTACAAAACAAAAACAATTACACGGCTTCAAGGTACAAAAAAAGTCTACCGGGTTCTTTTCTTATGCAGTTGCGCCATAGTTGGGCCGAAGACACATTTAATCCAATAGCTTACAGTTCCTCCCGTGCACTTGAGAATGATTACGCGTTGTAACTGGTGGAAGAGACATTGCCACCACGCCCAGTCCAGTTGACGTCTACGAGTAGCCGATAAGGTGAGACAGAGAGTCTGCACCGGCATGGGAACACTCACGAATATCCTCGCCGGCTTTGAGCCTCGAGTTCTCCTTCCCTGGTAGGACACGGAACGTGTGCGCACCAAAATAGTCGCGCTGCCCCTGAATGAGATTGGCTGGGAGAATGTCACTGCGATAGCCATCGAAGAATGCGAGCGCTGTGCTAAACGCAGGGAGGGGGATACCCCAGAGGGTACCCTGAGCAATGATGCGTCGCCAGCCTGGCTGTGCTTTGTGGACAGCTGAAAATCGATTTCAGCGTGCAGATCAACCAGTATAAGTGGCCTAAGTCACTTACCCTTGTTGAAGAAGCTGTCGAAGAGTAGAGACTCAAGGTTTGGATTCTTCTCATATGCTGAGGTAATGTCACCGAGGAAGACGGACTACACCAGCGTGATGAGCAAGTTGAAACTAATAAACAAGGCTCGCCCAGTATTCACTTTGATGATACAACCGCCACGCCAGATGCGGGCAATACTTGCGTACTCCAGATGCCAATTCAGCTCTTTGGCGGTCTCACGCATGAGCATGAAGCCTTGTGTATAAGAGATGATCTTGGAGGCATAGAGAGCCTGCTCCAAGTCATCGATAAATTGTTTCTTGTCACCTCGGAACGCCTCCTTCTCTGGTCCGACAATGACCTTACTAGCACGGGTACGTTCGGCTTTTATGGCAGATAATGTGCGGGCAAATACGGCCTCGCCGATAAGGGTGACTAAATGTATCTGTCAGCATGACTAAAAAAGAAACCAAGATGACCTTACCAGGGGTTCCAGCGTCGAGAGCGTTGATAGCTGTCCACTTGCCGGTACCCTTCTGGCCAGCTTGGTCAAGAATCTTAGTAACAAGGGGCACTCCATCATCGTCCTTGAAGCGGAGGATGTTGTAGGTAATCTCGATTAGGAAAGAATCGAGGACACCCTTGTTCCACTTCTCGAAAATGTCTGCAATCTCATCCTCATGAAGTCCAAGACCGCGTTTCAAGACATCATATGCCTCAGCAATAAGTTGCATGTCACCATATTCAATACCTTGAAAGAAAGTCATAAGTACTCAGGTGAACAATGTGAATGGGCGGATACAAACCGTTGTGCACCATCTTCACGTAGTGACCAGCGCCGGACTCGCCCATCCAATCAGCGCAAGGGTCACCCTGAACCTGGGCGGAAGTTTTCTGGAAGATCTCCTTGATGGCGGGCCAGGCATCAGGCGAACCACCGGGCATAAGTGAGGGGCCATAACGGGCACCCTCCTCTCCACCAGAGACACCGGAACCAACGAAAAGGAGGCCCTTGGCTTCCAGTTCCTGAACACGACGGATGGTATCCGGGTAATGAGAATTGCCACCGTCGATGATGATATCACCCTTTTCGAGGTGAGGGGTCAATTGACTGATAAAGGCATCGACGGCGGAGCCTGCTTTGACGAGAAGGATGATCTTGCGGGGACGCTTGAGCTTGGCGATAAGCTCCTCAACGGAGTGAGCGCCCTGAACTTTTGTTCCTGGGTAGGAGTGAACATGACTGAAGAGAGTAGATCAACTAGGGTGGAAGATTACCTTTAGCTTCATTCGCGAGAAAGTGATCAACCTTGGAGGTTGTACGATTGTAGGCTACGACGTTGAAACCTTTGTCATTCATATTAAGAATGAGATTTTGGCCCTAAGATTGAAGTAAGAAAGATCGGAGGAGGAAGGAGGGGGGGAACGAGAGAACCATGACAGCCAAACCGATGAGGCCGATATCTCCACTAGGTTGGGATGTTAGCGTGATGGATAAGATGAGGAGATGATACTAACGTGGCCATTGTGCTGAGGATAGCTTGAACTCGTGAGGACGCTATGATGGTAGTAGGGAGGGAGCAAGGTAGGTGATGACGATGATTTCCCCGAATTTATCCATCGTCGTTGATCTCCGGACCGTGGCCGTACGGCAGTGACCTCAGCTGGTGTTTAGTGCATAATCGCGCTGATTAGCCGAGGCCATCACTTCCTCGCCTCGACCTATGTACCTATTAGCGCTCTATTAACAAGTTCGCTAGTTCACCCCCGGAGCTTCTTTCGGGCTGTTTACCACTAACGCCCTACAAGACTGTCCTCCAAGGAGACGGCCACAGAGCAATGCACCCAAGTCCCTCCAACCGCCGCCCTCTCATCTCACCCAACTCTGTATCGCCTCTTGGCCCACAGGAGATCGTACACCAGGGATGGGTGTTAAAGAAGAGACGGAAAAGGATGCAGGGTAAAGGATTCCTATCACTTATTACCATCATCTCACTAGTCCAAGGCTTCGCACGGAGATACTTTATATTGTATCAAGACGGCCGTCTTTCCTACTCTTTTGGGCCTGGAAAGCCAGTTAGGGACGAATTGTCGATGTCACAAGCCGCTCTTTCCTCTGCCAGTGGATCCAAGGACATACATATCGATACAGACAAGGCAACTTTTCATATGAAATGCTTCAACACGGAGGACTTTGATGTGTGGATAACCGCGCTTCGGTGAGGGAAATCACTCGACTTTGTCAACTGACGCTAAGCGAATCAAGTAATTTCACTATCCCCTACCTGCCAGTGGAACCTCGACCGTTAGGACGCAAGTCCTCCATTAGCAGGGTCGCGTCAAGAATAAGCTTCAGTCAAGCTAGCAAGACCTCGGCTTTGTTAAACGAAATGGGTGTTGTCAGTACCATTTGACTATGTTGGCCTCCGCCTCATCCCCAAAATAGACCATTCAAGAGCTGGAAAATACTCTGCAGGCCTGGCAGCAAGCGGAATCTAAAAAGCGCATTCCGAGTTCTTCCAAGTCGAAGTTTGAAAGAGAAAAGGAAAGGACGAAGGACGCGTCAAAGGAAGGCATGTTTGGTATCTTCAAGAAGAGTGCGTACATTTGCGTCTCCTCGTCTTCATATTCTTGAATGTGCCAGTCTAACATAATAAAGATCATGGCTCCGGACATACCCCACCGGAAGTGAGCTTCTCTACCGACGACAAGTCGTCGCTACCAGACATAGGAGCCACCAGTAGTCCCTACGATCGCCTGCAATTGGCAATTGGTGCTTTGAAGGCCCAACATGTAGCCCTGAGTGGCTTGATCCCATTTACAGACCTCAATCCTCCTAGTGTTCATGGGTCCCCACTACCGGCGACCGTCGAGGAACAATCCGAGGGCAGCCATACCCCAACACGATTTGCAAGCCCTGTTGCGCGGAGGACTTGGGCGTCTACTGTCACTTCCCTCAGTGACGGGGGCAGCATCTGGTTTGATGCTATGGAAGAACTCGATGGCGCTGAAGAGTTCGTCCTTGATGCTCCGACTTTGGAGGCGGGTGCAACCGATGAACGAATATCAGTATTAGACGGGCAGAGTCACTCCTACGCCTCTGTAGAATCGTCGGACACGGACGAAGAGGAACAAGTGGCGCGGCTTTCGATGGCAGTCAGCGACCGCGGAGTGAGAGCTGGTACCCAACAGGTGACACATCGGATATCACTTCCAAGCGGCCCAGTTGGAGATGAGGGTAGTCTATTTGCGGTCTTCAAGAAGAACGTCGGCAAGGTACGTTCCACCGATGCTTGGCGTACTGAGCCCTTCCTTACTCTCTCTACGAAAAGGATCTTGCTAGTATCGCATTCCCTGTGACTTTCAATGAGCCTCTCACTCTTCTTCAACGAACGGCGGAGGAAGTCGAATATTATGATCTCCTCCGTGAAGCATCACAAACTCAAGATCCTGCTGAGCGCATGTGCTATGTCGCAGCTTTCGCGGTATCTGGCTATGCGCATACACGACACCGGTCTAGCCGGAAAGGCTTGTGGGTCCATACAGGTTTATTTGCGTTGCGTTTGTGTTCATTTGAACTTCAACCAGTAATCCATTACTTGCGGAAACATTCGAAATTCCGGAGCTGAGATTCGTTTCTGAAAAAGTCAGCCACAATCCTGTGGTTATAGCTTATCATGCGGAAGGCGAGGGTTGGGAACTATATGCTACATCTTCTGGGAAAACAAAATTTTGGGGTACGTGGTCAACTGACTGACAGAGATCCGTATCCGACGAACAATCACTCACGTCACCACATCCACCTCCCCAGGCAAGAGCTTGGAAATTATCCCTCTTGGCACATGTCACGTCAAGATTGGAGCTGATCATTACCAATGGTAAATGCTGGCCTGCCCGGTGATGCGTATATCAGGGAGTGTGACACTGCCACTTTCAGGACAAAGCCCTCTTCCTTCATGCGGAATCTGATGATGGGGACCAAGTATCTCGAACATACCGGTAAAATGACGATTGACAATGTCTCAACCGGGGGTCGTTGTGTGGTCGACTTCAGGGAGTCAGGCTATTGGGGAGTACCCAATCAAGTTTATGGCGCTGTGTACTCTCCTACAGGGGAGGTTGAGACCATCCTTGAGGGCAAATGGGATGAGGGTTTGTCGCGCAAACTGAGCGCTAATCACCTTCAAGTCTTGTGGAGGATGACACCCTTCTCAAAAAACGCTCTCGATTTCTATGGATTCACAGCCTGGGGCATCGCACTTAACGAAATCACTGCGGATCTGGAGGGCAAACTCCCACCGACAGACTCACGTTACCGCCCAGATGTACGCGCGCTGGAAGAGGGAAACCTCGACCACGCGGAGGCGGAAAAGGAGCGATTGGAAGAGCTCCAACGAGAGCGCCGGAGACAGGGGAAGGATCGCGAACCCCAATGGTTTAGACGCGAGGGAGATGATTGGGTCTACGCAGGAGGATATTGGGAGCAACGGACAAAGGGTTGGAAAGCCGTGGAACCCCTATGGTGATGCGGGCGCCAGTCCCTTCGTTGTAGGGGCAGGTCGAAGGTCGAAGTCTGTCTACTTGCTACAGTGTACTAATTACACGCCAAGCATTACGGATAATCTATAGAGTCCACAGGCGTAGAACTCTCACGCAACGTGTGGCTGACAGCTGCAGCGAGAACTTGAAAATCCTTCTGGTCTCTTTATGATCCGGGACGTGCCCTTAGCAAAGGTGTTATGGATTTACATCGTGCCTGAGACACCTTGTCCGTACCACCGATCCGATCACAGGATGAGAAGCCATTGACTCATGATCGACCCGGAGTAAGGAGAGTGACTCTGCAAATGTCGAGGAGCATTTGGAGAGTGGCCAATAACATGCTGCAGCCTGACGAGTCCAACAAGAGAGACAGATATGCTAGTCTTTGAAGACCGTCAATTGAGGACAGATTGCCGAGACTGGATTCGTCTTGGCAGATGTGAAAGAGATGCAGAGAGCAGAGCATGGAGCAAGAGCTTGAGCATTCCTGAGCCTGATGTCACCATATCAAAAACGTTGTCTTCAGAGCTCCGCCGGGTACGCCCGAGCAACCTGCGCCAATGGGACAGACGCCAAAAGATCACTTCTCGGTCTCCGGATCCCTGCCATGATGATGTCCTTTCGAGTGGTCTTACGGCGTTGGGCACCTCCGGGGCTTACGCGATCGCTGGCGACCTACGCATCTGTCCCAGAAAAACCGTGCTCGTCTATAACACCGCCCTACGCCCTTCTGCTGGACAACTTGGCTAAAATCCGGCAACGGCTCAACAGGCCTCTCACCCTAGCCGAGAAGATACTCTACAGTCATCTTTATGATCCTGAGAATGGCATCGGTAGTGGTGGTATAGAGAGAGGTACAACTTACCTCCAACTCAAACCAGAGAGAGTAGCCATGCAGGATGCCTCCGCCCAGTGAGATGACCATCGCACTTGGTTCTACGCACTAAATCCATGTCGTATTGAATCATCTTAGGATGGCTTTGTGAGGATACCACTAGACATAACCGTCTTTGCACTTACACGTATTCGCGTTGGTCATGCAGGTTGCAGTTCATGAGTGCTGGGCTCGACAGGACATTTGTTCCTTCCAGCATCCATTGCGACCATCTGATTCAGGCATCTACGGGAGCCGATGCAGACTTGCAGGTATAGTAGTAGTTAATCTGCTGGGTCTCGTCGAGGTGAATCCTTGCCCTTGTACGTAGCGTTCGATTGCCTCCAATCAGGAAGTCTTCGACTTCCTAGAGAGCGCGGCCAAAAAGTACGGGATCGAATTCTGGAGGCCGGGATCCGGCATTATCCATCAAATTGTACTCGAGAACTATGCTGCCCCTGGAATGCTCTTGTAAGACCGGTCTCGTTATTGTCAATCTGTTCCGCTCAATGCTGTCCCCTCTCCAGGCTCGGCACAGGTGATTAGAGATCTGTCAATGTATTGGCCCTCGGTTAACCCTTCGTTTGTAGACTCCCATACGCCGAACGCTGGTGGCCTCGGAATGCTCGCGATCGGTGTCGGTGGTGCTGATGCAGTTGATGCTATGACCGGAACGCCTTGGGAACTCAAAGCTCCCCGGGTTGTTGGTTCGTCCTCGTTCACGTTCTTTCTTCTGATATATTGACCGGCCAGACAGGCATACACGTCACTGGCCAACTTAGCGATTGGGCTACTCCAAAAGATCTGATCCTCTACCTCGCCGGAAGGCTCACAGTAAAAGTGAGAAGTTAGGCGTCATGTACGGTATTTATTTTGTTCGCTGACGCTCACAAAGGGTGGCACCGGCCGGATTCTCGAGTATTTTGGACCTGGGATCTTCAATCAATCCTGCACCGGTACGAGCTTCCCTTTTTTTATTCGGGAGCTTGATTCTCATGTGCACGTAGGCCTTGCAACAATCGCCAACATGGGGGCAGAAGTAGGTGCAACAACATCAACCTTCCCATACACGCCTAGTATGCAGGCTTATCTTCATGCGACGCGACGCGGTCCAGTAGCTCGCGCCGCTGATGAAGCTGCTGCCAAGGGATTCTTGAGTGCCGACGCTGGTGCCGAGTATGATGAGTTGATTGAGATCGTGAGTGCACCCGTCTCCGTCTTTCAACGAGCCTTCTTACGCCAATAGGATCTTTCGAGCATTGAGCCCACAATTAACGGCCCATTCACTCCGGATTTAGCAACCCCCTTGTCCAAATTTGCATCTTTTGTACAGGAAAACGGCTGGGAGGATAGAATATCTGCAAGCCTGATTGGCTCTTGCACGAATAGCTCATACGAGGATATGGTAAGTCTTGGGCTTGAGTGTTCGATGTGATGTCATTCAGGGAAAGCGTCCTTTAGACGCGAGTGGCAGATTTAGCACGGCAAGGACGAACAGCTGGATTATCGTCTAAGGTATGAGGGGTCGTAAGCTGTCTGTACATCTCTAGACAGTGTGTAGGTTCCTTTTCTCTGTACCCCCGGATCGGAACAAATTCGAGCAACAATGGAGCGTGACAACATAACAGAGGTTCTGGAGGACGTTGGAGCCGTCGTCCTGGCGAACGCTTGCGGACCTTGTATTGGACAGGTACGTCACAACTCATTGGATCAGGTATTTTTCCAGACTCGTCCCGCAGTGGAAACGCGAGGATACAAAGGAGGGGGCAAATAGTGGGCCATATGCTGTTCCTTGGAATGTATACTGACACTTTCAAAGCGATTTTGACCTCATTCAACCGGTAAGAGCGCTTCTCCTTTGAACATAGCGGGCTTACATTCTATTTCAGCAACTTCAAGTCACGCAATGACGGCAATAGCCTCACGATGAATTTCCTCGCTTCTCCTACAATTGTGACCGCCATGGCATTCTCTGGGAAGCTTTCCTTCAACCCTATGACTGACTCGTTGACACTACCTTCGGGAAAGCCATTCAAGTTCAAGCCGCCCTCAGGACAGGACCTCCCGCCTTCAGGTTTCGCACCCGGTGACATCTCGTATGAACCACCACCCATGCCGGCCCCTCAACCTGAGACCAAAGTTATAATTCGGAAAGACTCGCAACGGCTTGAAGTGCTGGAGACTTTCCCTTCTCATTTTAAGGATGGTTCCATCCTTGAGCTGCCGCCGATGAAGGTGCTAATGAGGGTAAGGGGGAAATGTACTACAGACCATATTTCCGCCGCAGTAAGCTCCTCTCGTTGTTCATTAGCATCAACTTTAGCGTCTCTTCAACTAGGGTCCTTGGCTCAAGTATAAGGGACACCTCTCTAATATCTCAGAGAATCTATGTGAGCTTTTCACTTGATGCGGTGGTGTGGGGAATAATCAATCTGACTTTTGTGATCCACACTAGTAATCACTGTAAGCCCAAACGAGTGCTATGCGTATGGACTCAGTACCCATTAACAATCAGGCCGTCAACGACGAAAATGGAGAAGTTAATGTTGCCTTAGACCATGATCACAACCCAACACAGCCGGCAGTGGATACGATACCGGGAGTGGCCAAGAAATTCAAGGAGCGGGGACAACCTTGGGCACTCGTTGTGGACGAGAACTATGGCGAAGGTAGTGCTCGCGAGCACGCAGCATTGCAGCCCCGTTTCTACGGTAGATTGTATATTTC
The DNA here is from genome assembly GCA_022376555.1 of Russula compacta. Lineage (NCBI taxonomy): Eukaryota > Fungi > Basidiomycota > Agaricomycetes > Russulales > Russulaceae > Russula > Russula compacta. The sequence goes on from WTXH01000002.1 coordinate 741,736, forward strand.
GTGTCGCTCGGTTTGTTACTGATCGCAGTGTTTGATTTGATAGGCTGTGCAATGATCATCGCGCGTTCGTTCGCTCGTATCCACGAAACCAACTTGAAGGTATGGTTTTCATCCTCCATTACTCTGTCAGGTTTGAAAGACACCTTGGTATTTACAGAAGCAGGGAGTTCTGCCCCTGTGGTTCGCCGATAAGAACGACTACGGACGGATTGGGTCCGGGGCAGTCGTAGAAACCATCGGAGTCCATGATCTTATTTCCGGTAAACCCGATGCGACTGTCCGTGTCAAAGTCACAACGCGTGCTGGAGAGTCGTTCGAAATCACGACGAAGCATACAATGTCGAGTGATCAGCTCAAGTGGTTACGAGCGGGGTCTGCATTAAATTACATCCGGTCTCAACTTGGGAAGAGATAGTGGACTTTCGGACGGACGGACCGCCTGCGGGACCCAGGCTAGCACTAACAGGAATGTATGGAAATTTCTACTAGGGGAAGCTCTGGAATTGGTCAAATAGTGCTATCATTTTCACAAGCATTCTCAGCTCGTCCGATTACCATCGCAGCATCATAAACTGCTGCTTCATTGGCGTCAGGACCAGAGTCGAGTATTGGGTCATGACGAATGAGGCACCGAGCGTCATTCGGAAATTGCCGAAGTCAGGTTTTGATTATTGACGCACTTCAACTTGTATCCACAACTTTCAAGCTTCACCATTTAACTTATGCTCGTCCTTGCGACCCTACACAGGCTTCTTTCTCAAGTCATCAGCTCTACAGGTTTACACACTGCTGCCATTTTGACGCCCAATGGCCAACTAGTCTCGTATGCCTGTGACTCAACCCGGTCCAAGGATGACGTCCGCCTAGTTGTTGGTTTGAGCAGTGAGATCTGGCTTGAGGTCGCCGATCAGGGTATTGGGATGGTAGATAGCGAGGTCAGTACAAGACATCATCGTTGACACCATATCTCGGTATTGACATCGACGTCATCGTTAGCTAGGGCGCATCCTCGTTATGGGCATTAAAGATGCGGTGGCAACCACCCACCCCAGCACCAGTTCGTCACCTACGAACAGTGCCAACACGGATCACGCGTCCGATAAGCCTCTGATGTTGGTGGCACTCAGCGCGACTGAAGCCGTTGAGTGGGAGGATCTCGAAGCCAAAGTAAGCAGTTGCCTCTCCTCACCTGACCCTCCAGAGCTGACATTCAACACCCACAGGGAAGAGAACTGACCGCTCACTTGTCCTGCCCTGTCAGCAAGCTTCGTAAGCCCTTGACGGCGGCTACCGCATCGACACCAAGTCCTCCTGCAACACGACGTGGTCGCTGAGCTCTCTGTCCTCTTTTCTTTGTCTTCGCAAAAGTACCATGTTCTGCTAATTGGATCTGCTCTTTGCTTTCAGCGTGCACAAAATTCTTCACATGCTACATATTACACTTTATTATCGATCTACAAATACGAACATCAATGCCCGATTCCCACTTTACTTTGTCTCCCAACGAGCTACCCGGGTGTAATCTAGAGTTGGCTGGTACTTAGAACCACCAGGACAGTATCATTATATGATATATAATATATAGTATTGGTCTAAAAGATGCTGGGGCACGCTTACGGATGGTTCGGTTCGAGGACACCGGTTTACGTTGGCCGAGTTGAACGGCACGGTCACGTCATCCCTCGTCCTCATCATCCACTCGCTCCTCCAACCAAGCAAAAGAGGCGAATATGAGACGATCCACCGTCTCTCGATCCATCGCTCTCTTTCGCTCTCATCGACCATGCTCACAACGCACACCTTACAGTACTCCCAGTGTCGCGCACAAACCTGCACACGCGACGCGTCCATCACCACCAGAGGCATTACTTGATGAACCACCCCTCACGCCACGACCTGACCCTCATTTAATGTTGAAACCCCAACTGGATCATCTCAGGGAGAAGCTCTTGAATCTGCTTGGTTCCGCCCACCCCACCCTCACCGACATTGCTAAATATTATTTCATGCACCCTTCAAAACAACTCCGTCCATTGCTCATCCTCCTATTCTCGCGCGCAACCAATGGCCTAGGAACCGACTGGTACTTGAAAAAGTGGGCTGCTGAATGCGAGGGCGCGGGTGGACTTGCAGAGGAGCTCGACCGCCCGCTCTCGCGTCCTGACGTGCTGAATGATTGGAACCCGAGCATGCCAGACCACACCGCCTCCTTCGCCTCCGTCTTCTCCCTCGTTCCCCCACGTCTACCCCAACCGCCACCGTCTCCGCCACCGTCGCGACGGCCCGCATCGGAATCCTCGGCGGTCGCCCATGACGACGTTCCTCTGCCCACGCAGGCGCGGCTCGCGCAAATCGTCGAGATGATCCATGTCGCGTCTCTGTTGCATGACGACGTGATTGACCACGCAGACCTGCGCCGCGGGGCAGTGTCCGCACCTGCTGCGTTTGGGAACAAGTACACCATCTTGGGCGGTGACTTTTTGCTCGGACGCGCGAGTGCGGCTCTCTCCCGCCTTGGAGAGAGCGAAGTCGTCGAGCTCATCGCCAGTGTCATCGCCAATCTTGTCGAGGGGGAGATTCTGCAGATGAACAAGGTTGCGCAACAGGGTGCCGCGTTCGTCGGCGCGTCGTATGTGGGTGGAGATAGCTGGAATATCTATTTGAAGAAGACCTACCTGAAAACGGCGAGTCTCATGGCGAAGGGTGCACGCGCGGCCGTTGTCCTGGGTGGTGCTAGGGAAGGTGAGATTTGGAAAGAGGTCGCGTATGCTTACGGTCGTAATCTTGGCATCGCCTTCCAGGTATGTTGACCACGTCTTTGTGTTTGTCCATTGTGGTATCAATGATAGTCCATATCCTGTATGTGTAGCTTGTCGATGATGTCCTAGACTTCGAGTCGGGAGAGACCGCGCTCGGAAAGCCCGGCGGCGCTGACCTACAGTTGGGGCTCGCGACGGGACCAGCTCTGTACGCATGGGAAGAACACCCTGAGATGGGTGCCCTCATCGCTCGAAAGTTCGAGAAGGAGGGAGATGTCGAGCTCGTATGTGATGACCATATGTTTTCTGCGCTGCTGACTGACACGGGAGCATTGGACGTTCAGGCTCGGAAGCTTGTTCGACGATCGTCCGGGGTAGAGCGTACGAGAGAGCTCGCGTGCACATACGCCGACAAGGCACTTGAGACTTTGCAGCACTTGCCAGAGAGTGACGCTAGAGGTGCATTAGAAGTTCTTACAGAGCGAGTTGTGAAACGGACATGGTGATGATGCATGCTTGTGGCATAGACTAGACGTACACGGCGTAATTATATTCGACTGTTTGCTCGCTCATCATTGTGGAGGGGAGGAGGGGTGCAGTGCACCGTATTAGTCAATCGTTCCTTGTCTCACTACCCAACCAACAACCACCACGAGGGTCATTTCTTTGAGGTACCGTGGCTCGAGATATCGTATCTGTTACGCGCATGTTCCGACTTTTCATTATGCGCTACTCATGCTCACAGTGCAGGACACTTTAAAACGATTCGACTGCTGTGGCCCTCGCCGCGCTCCGCATTCTCTTTGAGGACACCCCTCGTCCCAGGCGGCTTCAGTCGTCGGCAGCCCCATCCTCCCTCTTCCCTTTTCACTGGCGTCCGTCTGAAGGCGTGCCCTTATGTTAACTGAAGAAAGCAGGGCTGCTCTATACCTCTTGGTTCAGCATGTTACTCGCGCGTTCTACGATCCCCGGTACATCGTGGTCATGGACCAGCTAGCACGGCACCAAGTGTGAGTGCCTTTCCTAGCCTTGCACGAGCCCCTCCTCAACCTAGGGGTCTGCTCATTCCCGCCGTTTATTTATCCTCAATCACGCAGCCTCAAGGACGATGACTTGGCAGGGAGGGTTGGGCTACAGGTTAAAGAACTCAACAAGCTCATGGCGACTCTGGAAAAAGATGGGCTGATTCAAGCGTGAGGCTTTCGCCTTCTACGCCGAATTTGCAAAAGGGCGCTGGGCTGACAGACTTGGTCCTTTCGGTGTAGCCACCGTCAGAACGAACTCAAAGAGGGGGCACAACGTTCTGTAGGCAGGCAATACTTTTATGTCGACTACAAGCACTTCTGCAACGTAGTGAAGTGGAGAATTGCCGAGATGCATCGCGTCATAGATACGGGCCTGCGTAATGTGAGTCCTACAACGGTTGCATATTTATACCGCTTAACCGACCCTACACTACCCCAGCAACTGGACAACAAAGGGTATATATGCCCGCGGTGTAATAGGTCATACACCCCTTTAGATGCGGACAAGATTGCAGATTACGAACGTGGGATTTTTATTTGCGAAGATTGTGGGACAGAGCTTGTCGATAACGAAAACGCGGAGAATGTACGCGGGAGTCAGGACAGGATGCAGCGCTTCAACTATCAAATGCGCTTCATACGGGAAGGCCTCCGAAAAAGCGAGGAGATGGTCATGCCCCAGTAAGTATGATCCCACGCAGGGCAGCCACCATTCTGGCTTACTATTGCACGCAGCTTTGAGATATCGCAATATATCACCAAGCACTTTGCGCTGGACGCTGCTGCTCAAAAAGCCGCCGGCGAACCCGGACACGACCTGAGAGTGGCCGGTTCGACGGGCGAGAGACGCCAGGAGGATGGCATCGGCATCGTGTTGACCACAGACAAGGACGAGGAGACCGTTCGCAGAGAGCGGGACGAGGAGGCCGCCGCCAAGAGGCAGCAGAACATCATGCCGGCGTGGCATCTCAAGAGCACGATCTCGGGCGACTTGACCGCGCTCGGCATCAAAGAGAATGCCCAAATTGCCGCCACCCAAGTGGCGAGCCCCAGCAATCTCGACGAAAGTCTGAAGGGGTTGGGCAAAGTCGTACGGCCGTCGTCATCGAACGCTCAGGCCATCGCCGATGAATCGGACGAGGACGTCAAGCCAAACGTGAAAGAGGGCAATGAGGCGGACTGTGAGTGCATCTCCTCAGCCTTTGACTGATATCCAAGCGAACCCTCTCTCACTTACACACGCACTCTCTTCTCTCTTTCACGTCCCCCCCCCTCCCCTTTTCTAAGATTACGACCAGTACTATGCGTCTTTGGCAGCTTCGGCCGCGCCGTCGTCGCAGCACACACCGTCGGGTGAGTTTTCAGTTCTGGGTGATTTCGAGGAGGACAGGAAGCCGAATATCGAGTATCTCGACTCTCTGAACGAGCACAACAAGCGGTCGAGATCGGTAGAGGATGAAGGCGAGGCGGAACGAAAGCAGGCGAAGGTCGGGGACGGATGGGGACAGGACAAGAGAATGGGGAGCTCCCCATGAATGGGGTAGAAAGCTCGGCGGGGATGAATGCAGAGGCCGTGGCAGAGGAAGACCCCATCGTCTATGGTCCGTTCTTTTCCCAGACGCTTTTCTATGTCATGCTCAAGAAACGTTCATTTCAGTGGATGGCAAACCAATGCCATTCTCCCAGGTTGGAGAAGAGCACCATGACATGATGACAGCGGACGAATATGCAGCCTACTTTGAAATATTTCAGCAGCGGTCTGCTTAGGGTTGTGGGGCTACTACTACTTGATGTATGCTGTATTAAGCATAGGCCATGTTCATTAACCTACCTTACATTTACTATTTGTACCCGTCCAAAACCGTGGTACCCATTGTCGAGACCTGAGACCTGAGGTTGAGTGACGCCGAGGTGACCCATTAACAACCAACAAGGGATTACGACAGATGTTTCAAGAGTGCATTAGAACGAGAAAGAACGACACAATCAGCCATACAATATCTCAGCAATCAGCTATCTACTAGCCGACAGCTTGTCCAACCAACGCAAATTCCCTGAGTCCTCAGTCACTCCTACGGTTGTGCGGTGGCACTCATGGGAGTCAAGCATCCGAAGCCTAAGCACAGTGATACTGCCAGGTTTACTTCCGCTTCTTCAATGGAGAATCTTCAGCTTTCTTTTCACCGGCAGGCGCAACAGGAGCCTTCTCCTTAACGTTTTTGTCGTCGGGCGTGGGTGCGTCGCTTTTCTTTGAGGGCTACACAACATGGCATGTTATCATTTGACGAGGACAACCACTGGGAAAAAATCTAACCTTGGTAACGGTCTTCTGCTGGCTTCCAACAAGGCCAAAGAGCGCTCCAAGCATACCGAAGAAGGTGAGGAGAGCACCAGCAAGAGCAACACCCGTTTCGGGGTGGGTCTTGAAAGCAGCGATCGGGTCAGTAAGCGCGAGCGCGATAAATTTGAAAGCCTTGTTTCGAATGAACTCGACGGGGTTCTCGGTGAAGGTAAGTTCATCTAATTCATCCTCGTCTTCACTAGGGAAGGCAGCCTTGTCTGCAGCCTTCTCGAGCGGGTGCTTGATATCAAAAGTTTCCGCAGCCAAGGCCTTGGCATCATCGATAGAGTGACCGATATAGATATTGTTAAAGAGGATATCCTCGGTCATGGTCCAGAGCTCAATACCAACACCACCCTATTCACCTGAGTGAGCAAAAGGCAACTCCAAGAGTACCTGACGTACAATCTTATTGAGGCTCGTTACTGGGGCAAGGTCCTCGAAGTAATCTGGGTTGGCAATTTTACGAGGCGCCCACTCGCCCTTGTAGGCCGGGTTATCGACCAAAGGAGGGAACCATTTACCCCTATAAAGCGGGTTGGGTTTGTAGGGCTACAAAACAGAACATTGAGGGAAATGATAGCAGTGAGAAGGCGAATTCATTTACCGCTTCCACTCGCCGCAACCAGGAGCCTCGTCACACTTGGAGTTTGGAACAGTAGGAGCGACCCAGTCGCCATCTTCCTCGTCCTCCCACTCTTCGGGTTTCTCGGCGTCTGCATCGAGTGCATGAGCAGGGGACACAATCCACATGGTGGAAAGCACATACCAGGATCAGGGATAGTCAAGGGCTCATTGTCGAGCCAACCTTCAGGCTTCTGGGCATCCTCGTCGAGGATCTCATAGGGCGCATCCTCATCCCAGTCATCAGGCTTCTTGGCATCAGGATCCGAAATCCGTTTGATATCTACCCAATCCTCGGGCTTCTTGTCCTCAGGATCGTCAATCTCCGCGGGCGGGTTGACTGGAGGGGTAAAATTCTCGAGAAGGTCACCACGATTGAGGCTTTCACCGTTGACTAGGACGTCATAAGTATTATTAGGACTGGAAGGGGGACATTAATACGGGGATGTGGTCATGTGATGATAAAACTGACTGAACAAAGAGTGTGTAGAGATTAGTCGTCTTATCAATAGAGGGCTTAGGAGGCACAATCAAGTGTTTCTCTTCGTACTCGCCCGTCTTTGGACTTTTATGACGGAAGATGAAATGAACCTGGGTAAAATGACATAAGTAGAAGTCAGCTAGGCCATATGGGCAACAGAAGGAACTAACTTTTGTGCCCGGGCAGGTGAGGTCAGGACCAAACATGATAACCCAGGGAGTCTTGTCAGAGAACTCCTTTCCACTTGTCTGGAAGCCATCCTCGAGGAGCTTGAGATAACCACCGCCGCAGTTGCCACCCTTCTGATACTTAACCTCGTACTGAACGACAAGCGGTTGATTCGAAATGTCGATGGACTTGTCGAACGGAGCAGAAATAGCGTGATGAGACGCGATACTCTTTGCAACGAGACCCAAATCGCCCTCGATGACAGGGTTGGAGGCTTCTTCGACTGACCATTTACCGACATACGAGAAGGTTTCACCGCCAACGGGAGTCTTTTTGGTGGCCTCAGAGGGAGTCCACCGGTCTTCCCAGCCTTCGGTGAACTGCTCTATAAAAGGTGCTTTGATTTCCGTGGGCTATACATAGAATGTCAGGAAAGAGAGGAAAGCAAGTATGAGGGCTGAGACACCTACTTTGAAGACTGGCTTGTCATTTGCGGAGGCTGTGTACGCTAAAGTAGCGACAAGGAGAGCGGGAAGCGCAACACTTCGCATGGTTGAGATACGAAGGACCAAGACGAGTCGAGAAAGAGGGGAGGAAGAAAGAGAGAGAAAGAGAGGTGTGTAAAGTTGTGAGACTGGACGGGACAAAGAAGAGCAATTAAATATAAATCGGTTTATTTATTTATTAATTTTACGGTTGTGCCACGTATGCAAAAAAACAACCACATTTCTTTTCCCACGCCGACACTACCCGAGCAAGTCTGCATGGCCCGACGCGGACAGGGCGAGCTACCCAAATCTCATCAACTCGCTTCCGTCATCAAGAATTAATCCACTTACTACAAACTCGTCATCCAGGTATTTAGACACGGCAATCTGGTCTCCAAGTCCTTTTCTCCGTCGTGTTTTTAACACCAGATCTCGCGCTAACGCCTGTCCAGAAGCTGGCTCTAGTGGCCGAAGCTTGATGCTCGTGTCCGTCGGGTCACCTTCATGCGTCATAAGCCGGACAGATCCAATCCCAGTTTTTTTTCACACTGCTTACCAGGCACTATTGACCAATGGTCAAACACCTGGGAGCAGAAAGCTTGTCCTTGTGTCGCAGTGCGTAGGTCCGTCTCAAACCCATTTGCATCAATGACTGGAATGAGTGCCTTCACCGTGTACAGCGGCGATCCGGCTTTTGGCAGATCTTGCGTAACATGTCCTCGCCTCCGAGCAAGCACGGTGTAAACCGCGGATATGCAATCCGAGGGTGCCTGTACCTCTACATAGTAGATGGGCTCCATGAGCCTTGGTGTAGCCTAGGACCAAAATTTCAGATTGTGTAATGAAACTCGGCTGACTAGTCAATTCACCATGAGGAACGATGAGTAACAGACACGACGGGCAGTTGGGACAATCTGTCCACCACCCCGGAATATTGGTTCTTGCGCGAGGCTTGCATCAAGTATACGGAACTTGACATTACGCATAGCTGTGTCATAAAATTGAATTAGTTCAACCACGGGGGAATTTCTCGCAACCAACGCTCGTCGCAGAGGGGACCCTCTCTTGCACCCCACTGGAAGCCTTGCTTAAAATGCTCCTTGACAGTTCCAAGGAGCTTTTTGTCAACCTGCCAGGATGGTGAGAACTTAAACGGTCATCAATGCTGGGGGTTCACTTGAGAGGGCAGAGTATCATCAAGCAACGCATTGGGCCCGTGGTCATCAGGACCAAACGCCCAAATGGACCGGGACGCGAGGAGATCCCATTTGTATTTTTCTTCAAAAAATTTGCCACGCTCCTTTGCAGTCATCCTCATGTTGACCCGTCCTGTCTCGATATCTTCAGCAATCCCACGCTCCAATGGCTCCGCTATCACGGTAAGTCGATTCCTGCGCAATGATTGTCAATACGCAGTGTCGTAAAAGTTAAGTCCCACTTTTTGTTTGGAGTGTCGGCGTAGCACTTGAGCGCGCTGGTCTCCAACGCCGTTTCGCAGAACTTTGTAACTGGGTCCGAAACCTTTATCTCAATCTCGGCGAATAGTTTGCGCAGATCGTGCAGCACGCAGTCCAGGTAAAGTTCGCCCGTGCCAATGATCACATGTTCTCCGCTCTCCTCCACTTTGGTAGAGAGGAGCGGATATGATCTATTGATACTGCGAAGGCCAGAGAGCATCTTTGGTAACTCGGACGGGGCGATCGGTTCGATGGCGACCTTTAGCACAGATTGCGTCATATGCTTAATGGGTCGGAAAATATACAGGTCGTCTTCGATGTCGGTTGACACAAGTGTGGCTGTCTTCGTTATGGATGCATCAACACCTCCGATTAGGACGAGATTGCCTGCGGGGGCTTCTTCCATGGGAATAAAATACCTGAATATGGGCAGATGTAAGGGCATTATACCGTAAGTATGGACCAAGACTGTAACCGACCGAGACCCGGAGACCCATAGATCATCGACGGTCGCCCTCATCATGTCTTCTTCATCCTCTGGGGAATACCCCTCACCAAGCACCTTAACCTGCGCACCCTTTCTGAGAGTGCCACTAATGACACGCCCAAAAGCACGGAAGGACTGCGCGTCGGTGGCATGATATAGTTTCGTAACATGAACAGACACCGGACCATCTGACCTGCATTCTCTCATGGAAACAGCAACGTCGGAACTCATTGGCCCGGTGTACGTTCGCTCGACCTGAGGTGGCACCTCATGAAGACTCAAAGAATGGCTGATCACAACGCAAAGCTTACTTTAGTTGTGGTACCCCTTACGGGGTCTGGTATCCATTCGACAATCATATCGACTAAACCTGTGGCCGGCCCAAAAAATTGGTCCAGTACAGCCTTGAGCAATGGTCGGACATCCATCTTGTACATAACGGGCTTGAGGTGAATGTTGAGCTCTGATAAGGTATCCCTAAGATTGTCAGTCTCCTCGCTCAGAACTTGGCTGTAGAGCTTGTATAATGGATCCAGCACAAATTGAACAAAAGTTCTGGGAGACTCCGCATCCGCCGCTTTGCGCGTGAACTTTCGCGTGTCATTGTTGAAATAAATGTCGCCCCAGAGGCGATCCGCGAAGCCTGCGACGTCAAGATTCCCTGATCCAAGTTCAGAATCGCACCAACAGAGGGGATAAAACACACAGGAACGCACCATACGTCTCAGCATACATTTGAGCGAATGACCGAAGGGTAAAACACCAGCCCATGTCTGTACTCGCGAAGCACACATTTCCTCTCTCTGGACTCAAACGGAGATCTGGACTCGGGTCGATGCCACTGTGATTATGGACTTAGCTACTAGTGCATGGCGGTGAGGGTAAAAGACCTACCTAATATAGGTATTGATCTCCTCTATAGTATGTTTGATTTTGTAGAATGCATCTGCTGGTGGAAGGCGGAGTTCAAGTATAAGCCGATCTATCTTGTTTACTACGAGGGTGATGGGGATGGCCTCTTGCAGTGCATATCGGATAATATTTTCTGTATTGACCATCGCCTACAGAAGTTAATATAAGGAGCACCAGTAGATCTAGAAGACACGAACCCCTTCAACCACATCAACCACAAGAATGATCCCATCGACTAGCCGCATCGACGACGCTACTTCATCCACGAAGTTGACGTGACCAGGGGTATCGACCAAATGAACCAAATGGGATTTCCCTCCCGTTGTCTGGAGGATGAGCGAAATGGGGGATGATTTGATAGAAATTTCCCTTTCCCGTGAAAGGATGTGAATGTCAGTGTAGCGAGTCTAGAGCGGTCGTGTTAACATCAGAAAGGAGAAGGCCATGTGAGATAGATGCGTACCGGTTTGTCAGCGTTCCAATCAAGTTTGTGGGTTTCAAACACGAGCATGTCGAGCAACGCCGTTTTGCCATGGTGTAAATGGCCCACCACAGCTACGTTACGAATCATTTCGGGGAACGACATCATGTTCACAAGAAAGCTATCGCTCTCTTATGAGGTGAAAAGCGTATAATATAACAAAACACATACCCTTTATCAAAGCGCGTTTCTGGCATGCCTTTTTCCTCTACTGTCCATTTTCTTACCTTGACGGGCGCGACGATAGGCTCCGTGAGAGGCTGAGCATCTTCTTCCTGCACCAGAGTCTCAACGCCTTCACCATACACCTCCGAAGCTGAAGGATAATATTGTTTGTCTTCGTGTAATATGACAGCGTTGTGTGTGGGCTCTACGGGACTACTTTGAGGTTGAGCGTTTTTTGTCAAGAGCATAACCAACCGTCAACGTCCATAAGGGCCGTCCCTGTGCCAGCATTAATGGGCTCATCACCATACCCCTCCAAGGGCGGCGGCGGCGGCGCATGCGCAGCCGTAATGTCGTCGTGCAACACATCAGCTTCTTCTTCCGAGTCGATATCCGCACCGATGTAGTTTCCGAACTCATCATAATCCTCGAAGGAAGCCATAGTACGGGCGCTTTTGGAAAGGCTGGATTCGAAACTTTCGATGGTCTGCGAGGCTGTTAACTTGGTGTGAGTGAAAAGTGCCAATCAGTGGGACCCGCGTCGGTCAAGAGAAGCGCGTCTTTGGGAATAAGTTCTCACGTGTGAGCCTCTGCCGACCAACATGGCTTCCCTCTCCGATGACACACTGAGAAAGGTTCGCGATTGAAGTCCCTATCTCCATTCAGCGCACGTTGTTCGTATTGTAACATGTCATAGATCCTAGTTCAAATCCAGCAAACGGCTGTTCAGTCCCAACGTACCCTCGCTGTAACTCGACAACAAGTTGCAAACAAAGAGCGAGAGCGTCGCATTCTTCAACTTACAATGAGCGAGATAAGCCAGACTGAAGACAGTGTTAACGTCTATCGAGGCGTTGGTAAAATGTGGTTTACAGGGATCTCTTCTATGCCTTCGTTTTCTTACGTCCAGAGAAACTCCCAGGTTCATGATGGTTCCCCGATCAACCATGGAGAAGGATCTCAGAGGTCAAGAGAAGGCCTTGACGGATGAAATCAACAGTTTGGGAAAAAAAGTAACTTTCCCTAAGTTGGCCCAGACTTTATTGAACTGGACACTGCCATTCAGGTCAAGTATCTGGAGAAGCAATTTAACGATGCACAGTCGCAGCTACGCGACATTGTAAGCGCCTACGTTATCCCCTTAACGTACTACTAGTATCTGATTCGATAATCTCCTTAGTTCAACAGTGCACCGAAGTAATAAGGCCACACTTCATCGGCTGAGATGTCTTCGACTTATTGCATGGCTGACGCTCTCGACTGTCGCGATTCAATACCAGTCGTAACCTTGACTGCTACCACATTGGCGCTGGGTGTACCGGAATTTTGGAGTTCTGTAAAGGCTTTTGTACCCTTGCTCCTTTGCCAAGTTCATCTCATCGGTGGGTAATGTCTTATGATGTCGGCTCGTTCACCCATAAGTTGTTCGAGTTATATAAGAACACAATGGCTTTGCCATGAACCCCCGACCTTTGTACTATGCAGTACTATGGCTTTATATTACAACCATCCGGGGCGTTACAATGGGGCGTCGAAGATGGAGACTTCGAGCTTCCGTTTCCGAAGATCTGCTCTAGCCCAGGTCGAGGACATCGACCACTCGTAAACATTATCCCAAGCCAACACTAACTTTAGGCCTGACGATGATCTAAATGCAGGAGAACCATCATTTAATTGGCAACGCACATAGAAAAGTGGAATCATTATCGTATTCACCGGGAAAGGCATCGGGTTCCTTGGTCCTATGTAAGTTGACTAGTGACCGTTGATTCTCAAATGTTCAGCCGAGCGCCAGTTACACGAGCTGGAGATGGTGGAGGAACAGGGCGCTTGGACTCGGGAAGCGTATCGATTTCCACATGGACGATCCTTTCGCGGTGGAAGGGCGGGCCAACCTGCACCACCCGGCAAGAAGGCGAGAAAGGAAACCGATCATTTAGAGTGATTGATGGTTACATTACAATGTCACGGATACGCTGTGTCGAGCACCGCGCACGCACCGCATATAGTACTATTGAATTGCCCAAAGGGGTGTAATTTTGAGTCAGCCATAGAGCCTTTGGCAATGAATGAGTTGGAAGCCACGACATCTGTGGTCGAGAGAGATGAATGAAAGTCCAGTAGTCGGGTCGGGGTGGTCGGGCAAAAGCTGCCGGCGCGAGCAGTGTCAATAACTTTCTCCTGTGCTCACTCACCTATCAATCCACGTTACGTTTTACATCGCATCGACAGCGGAAGCCGGACTTCAGGCCTGTCCGTTCCTTTTCATTTCGTCCATTCCCCTCTCACTTGAGCGGCGTACTTCTCCCTCTTTTTATGGAGACGCCAAATCTCGTGGTTGTCCCCCCAACCCCTCTAGACGCAAAACCAGCATCCTCCCCATCGCTCTCAGTCTCCACCGTTCCGTCTACACCAGGGCTCACCCAATCCTCAGAGGAGAATCAAAGAGATTCTTCAGAAACAACTATGGAGATATACTCCATGTATGGCGACGACGACCATCCATCTTGGCCTAACGACAGTTCCCTGCGAGACGGGTCAAGAGTCACCGAGCTGGCATGTCGAAGCGTTGACCATTCCAGCCGTGAATCGAGCACATATTACAGCGCGACTGCGAAAAGCCAGCGCTCCAGCTACAACGGAGCAGCCCTCAGGACTTCAGCGATTTCGACAGGGAGTGGCTCTGACATGAGCTCGCCATATATTGGCATCGAAGAAGACATCTCTGCCGATTTCCATAGCGAATCGCCACCCACCCCACCTCCAAAGCCTCCCCAAAGGTATAGCGGTAGCGAAGTAGTGTCACCACCATCCCGATTCCTCAGTCCTAGTCCCCCTCATAGTCGAACCTCCTCGTCACGATCACACGTCTCAGCTTCGAATGGACCCACCGCTACCATTCCACGATCATCCCATGGGCCTCCTTCTGAACAAGCTTCTGTAACGAGCCCATCGTCTCGCCTCATGAGTCGACCGCCCTCGCAGACCACGGCAACATCTACCTCACCCCGTCTCCTTGCTAGAAACAGGAGTGACCTGTCGATCACACCGTCAGCCGGGGAGGACCCTGACTCATTCCATGTCCGCAGCACGTATGCACAGTTAGACGTTCTCGGTGTGAAGGGAGATGGGATCGAAGAGGGGGTTGAACGCACCCGTGCCCGTGTTGGAGGTAGCCGAGAGAGCGAACTCAAGGCAATAAATGCAATAGGCGATGAAAACGAGAAGCGGAGAGACCTGAGCCCGCAGGAAGTCCAGATGCTTGCGAGCCTGGACAGGTGAGCTGCCTGCTTGCAGCCTCACACGATGTGTCTCACCTTCACATTCTCAGATATGGGTTCTTCTCCTCACCATCCCATGATCGTCTCGTTTGTTGCCAACGCCCGCGCTTTTGAAGCCTTTGTCACGGATATCTCGCGCGGTCACCTCAGGGAGTGCCAGCGCGGCCATCCTCCCTTCTCTTCCCCCGCCCCGCCCACCAATACGTGAACCCGAACGTGTGGAGAAGTGGGGTCGCATGCTTGGGCCACGTTCGCGGGATGCGGGCGGAAATGTTCAGATATGGGGAGTTAGCCCGGAGAAGCAACATAAACTCTCACGGCGTGCCTTCAAGGGCATCCCTGACAGATGGCGTGGCGCAGCGTGGTTAGCGTTTATTAGCAATTTTGCTCGCGCCGACAAGGACCAGCTCCTCGCGCTTGCAATCGAATACCGTGAAGCGTTGGAGAAGCACTCGCCGTATGACATCCAGATCGACCTTGATGTACCTCGGACTATCAATGGTCACGTGCTATTCCGTACGCGCTACGGCCTTGGGTGAGCTATCGGGTTCTGCCTGTACGCAAGAGTGCCTGCTGAACAAGTGGTATCAGGCAACGCTCACTATTCCACGTCTTGCATAGCTTCTCGCTGCATTGCGATCGGTGCGGGTACTGTCAAGGCATGGGACCTATCGCCGCCATGCTCCTGTGCTACTTTGCACCCGAGCGCGCATACGCATCACTTGTTCACCTCCATGACGCTTACCACATGCACGATATCTTTAGCCCGGGGTTCCCTGGTCTGCTTGAATCAATATACGTGCAAGAGCGCCTTACCGAGGAAATGATGCCAGAGGTTTATGCCGCTTTCAAGAAGCACATGATTTCGACGACTTCGTACGCAACGAAATGGTATATCACGCTTTTCGCGAATTCTGTTCCGTTTCAGACCCATCTACGACTATGGGATGTATTCCTACTCGAAGGACCGGATCTCTTTGTCATTGTTGCGATCTCCATCATATGGGTCTATCGAGGTATTTGTGTGGATTTCGATGAACCGAACACAGATGCTGAACGCTGTCGTAGATCACATCACTGCGGCCACGGCCAACTTTGAGACGGTGTTATCCCTATTATCGTCTTTTTTCGTACCTGAGGATGAGAACGTATATTTGAATTGGATCGCAAAGGTAGCCGAGGACAAGAAGATTAGGGCCGAAATGCAGTCGTGGCGAGCAGCGTGGAAAGGGTTGGTTGCCGCTGGCAGGGACGGTGACGCATTACTGTGAGAATGCTGATTGACTTGGCTACAGTATAATTTAATTTGCTTTGCACGCACACCTTGTGCCTTTTTTGTGTTCTGGCGGTTTTCTGTCGTCCGTTCCTTTTGATGAGCTTTGGACTCCCTTGTGTACATCTCCTTCTCACGTTACTCATCCCGTGTAATTTATTATTCTCTATGTGGCACAAATGGGGGTTAGGCCCTTCATCCAAATAAGGCTCAGCTGCCTTTTTTAGAAACAATGAATCTCGTTGAAAAAGGCAATCCTAGTATTTCCTTCCCGAGCCGCCCGCACACGACTTTTGATCAACGATCGCGGGGAACACTGCCCTGCAAAGTATATAATGTGGAGCAAGCGACAAAAGGAATCTTACCCTCAGAGTGATAAAGGCAACGATCAAAGAGACACCAGTCTGATCACTCCAAACAATAAAGTGCGATAGTAACCCGCACGCTTCGGTGGCCTTCCCTTGGCTCTAAATACAAGCCCACGTCCAGTGCTTTGTTCCCCAACCAACGCTACACTGCACCCTACACCTACGCGCGTATACCCCATTTCACCCACTCGGTCGCAGTCGCAGTCGCAGCACCGCCTCCAGCATCCACTTGTCCTCTTTGCATCACGGAAACGGCCAACTAATCTATCTATTCTTCATTCCCAATCATCGTCTCTCCTCTCCTTATTTCCTCCCCGGTCTCTCGGTCCCACCCCTGTCGCGATCCACGCACCACACATATTATTATGCCTTCCCAAGTCTACGCATCCCCATCCCCCAGCCCCAGCGCGTTCTTCCCCAACGGACCGGCCACCCCGCATGCCTTTGGAGCGATGCACTCCTCGCCACGCGACCAACATTCGATGTACGCGTCACTCGGAAAATTATCGTGGCAAGTTGGAAAGTCAACCAAGGTGGGACAAGGAGCACCCCGAAGGCGTCGGGAAAAAAGTGATGATGTGGAGGTGATGATGACCTTAGACTGACCAGCCTGACCACTGGCACAGCATTCGTTTGGTCCGGCACCGTTGAAAATTAGAGGGTAGTGTCGAGCACTACATGTTTCGATGACTCCGGTATATCATGGAACGATTGTATTAAAAATCCAACTTGTATCTCACGAATGTATTTAATCCCACCTATATATTTCACGAGCGTATTTATTCGAATCCACATTCATAAATGAGATGCGCCCAAGGTGTCGATACGGCCCAACTAGCCAGACTTAGGATGATACATATATTCGCCTGGTGGTGCATTGATAGAGGCTGCTTACCGTCGGCGGTTGAGGCGGAGGGAGGCCGGTCGACTGTCGCGGATCGACCCTCTTCAGCTGATTCTCCAGAGGATGACCCGGTGATGGCCTCCGTGCGTGCAGTAGCATGGAGGTGAGTTTCTGTCGAGAAGGGGCCCAGCAGGTGATGCATTGGCGGATAGTCTTCATAGTTAGGGAGTTGAGATGGCAAAGCGGTCGATTTGTAGTCTCTTGTCTGTGGGAAAACGGGTAATTGTGATTCAGCGCTACTATTTCTCATGCATGATCAGAAATGAAGTCCTCCAGCAAGAAGCACAGCTTCCAAGTCGTATCGGGGATAGAGGGGGTCGGCAAGATGGGGGACTCGGGGGCCAACGGCGATGTCAACGGTGAAGCAATTGAACCCGAGTTGAGGATAATCACCAACTACAGATGGCCTCGGAAAAAACCTAGGAGCTGAAGTGCGTGGAGAAAACACCAGATGTCACATTGCAAGGATCTGTAATACCCTCTGCGAGCGTGGGCGACTATGGTGGGGGTGAGCGCTAGTCCGATGTGAATGGAGGTATAAGGAACAGAACGCTGATTCTTTTGACCATTTCCGCGGCATAGCTGGGCACTTCAGGAGTACGATTGACCCGTAGCTCTTGAGGAAGGGTAGCCAGCTTTCCTCAATTTGTTAACGATAGCTAGGAGAGCATATTTCAATGCTCTCCAATGGCTCCAGTGGCATCCGGGACGCATGCATGAGTTGAATAAGATCACAACCCAGTGTGCGCAGGTTTTCCAGGTCCAATCATGATTACTGTATCTGAGATCGGAGGGGAGTTGAAGTTGCGCGACAGTGGTGGCGTAGGTCCTCTACGGAACCCGAGGGATGGTGGTGGCTCGTTGAAAAAGCGGTGACGGTGACGGCGGGCCTACCTCGGTAGCGGGTTATCGATCATTCTCTGTCGGAGGCTGCGTCGCTGTTGAGCCACATGCCATAAAGGTTTGGTTTATTTTACAGCGAGCTCCATAACCTTATCCTGGAGGCACCCGAGATGTAACATAGCGCACAGAGCATGAGTGTGTGCGACTTGTGTACAAAAAACAGGCAGTTTTCTGAATTCGCTGTAACGGATCTGACAGTCGCCTTATAGGGCGTGTGAGTCTGGCGGTGCGGTAGTCGTCGCTCCACCAGCGCGCTCAACTAATGTGGCATGCTTGGCTGGTTTCGAAAACTTGCGAATGCATCCGGTTGATCATGCTACCTCAGCGGCGATCTCTTCGGGGTCGGTCATAGGCCGGGGACGCAAAGTGCATCTTGGAAGGTGTTACGGGTGCCCCACGTGCACGTGGAAGGTTAGCAAGAGGTCCGCATACAGTAGCGAGGATGCATAATTAATACCTAGACCACGGAAGGTAAAGTCTAGGAACTTGTCATTGACCCAGATGACGTTGATTGTCGTGTCTTGATGCCATCCGAGACGCCTGGGACTTGCGGAGGAATATCAAGGTCTTCGCGGCCCAAGTGATCAACGGAGGCCTGTGCGTTCCAGTCCTTGCTGACAAAGCGGTGATCCCCAGCTCGATCGTGGTGCATTCCTAGTCTGGGCCCGTCGGTTCATGGAGTGTGTCGTTGTAGACGCAAAGATGCAGAAAGCCTCGAAACCGACATCTAAGGTGAGAAAGTGGGGCACCGCCCAGACAGGAATGGTCATCGGGTCCATGATGGACACTGAAAATTGTGAAATGTCTAGACGGTCAAACTGTTGAGACTGATTGATCACAGCCCGACTTGAACACAAAACCAGGTTCTGAGACGATGACTAGAGTTGAGAATAGTGTGTGGCCTAAGCCGACGGTTGCTACCAGCGCTACGAGCGGTGGGCAGGGAGGCAAATTCGGCGGGCCGAGAGCAGCGATAACCAGAAACCAGACTCTCTCTTCTGGTAACGGCCATGACAATGACGAGCGACCCAGCAGCGCTGTCCACCGCTTTCGCCCTTTCGCTCCTCTCAGAATATACACAATCTCTCGATTCCCTCCCCGCAGATGTCTCCCGCCAGTTCGCTGACCTTCGCGAGCTCGACGCCGTCCTCTCCGCCTCTGTCCACGCCCTGACCTCGAAGATCAACCGCCTCGTCGAAATGATTGAAACAAACGCTTCGCCCAAGGAACAGCGCATATGGCTCCTCATGGAGATCGCAGACGAGGCTCAGCGTCTCAAGCTTGGAGGCGAGGACAAGATCCGCGTCGCAGCTCAGGTGGCCGACTTCCTCAAGACCCAGAACGAAAACATGATGTCCTTCCTCCTTCACATACCCGGTTTCAACCCGTCCATCCTTGCCCGGCATACAACCTATCCGCACATCGCCCCGCGCTCTTATGCCCCCATTTCCATGTACGAGAACGGCCGCCGACGCCGCGGTGCCATGCTTGGCGGTACAGCCGACCAGGCCAATACATCCAACAAGAGAAGACGCGCCGGTCCACGAGAGGACGACGTTGATCCAGTAGGAGGCAGGACGCCAAGGAGGGACAGGATCGGAGATACCACTAACCCGCGCTCACGCAACGGCGCCCGCTCAAGAAAGTTCGTCCGAACTAACACCATTCTCCCCTCTCACTAACCATACCTACCCGCCTCTGATAGACCCGACCGCGCGGGCTCACCCACCGAGTCCCTCCTTTCCGTCACTTCCCATCAACAGGCCATCTCCGCACCCGCCACATACGCCGCCACGCCATCGCGCCCCCCAAATTCACGCAACCCGGCCGCCAAGCGGCGCTCCCGTCCCGCCGCTGCGTCCGCAACTCCGGTACCCGCGGGGAACGGTGGCGGGGGGTCGTCGTCGGCGGCGGTGGCAGTAGCAGCCGCTGCAGCGTCGTCGTCCTCTGCGGCCGGCGTGGCACCAACGTCTGCGACAGGTTCGGCGGGGTCGGCTGCCGCTGTAGGTGGTCACCCTCCGCACGTCACACCATACACGCCTGCTATCGCCGCCGTCGGTGGCTGGTCCGGTCCTGTGCACGCGCAACTCGAGGGACCAGGCATGCCCGTGGCACGCTCCGTAGTCGCCCACGCGGCCGTCCTCTCCGGCCCTGGTGTCGACGGGAGTGGCGGCGGTGGCATCGGCACCGGTCCTGCTGGCACTACTGGTTCCGGTGGAGGAGGTCCTGGTGCTGTTGCGGGTGGCGGCACGACGATGGACACAGCCGATGGCGTTGATGATGGCGCCGAGGCGGACGATGGGCGCGTGTACTGCTGGTGTCAGGTGGGGAGCTATGGAGACATGGTTGCGTGCGATGACAATGAGTGCGAGCGCGAGTGGGTGAGTTGTCGTCTTTTGGTACTTCCTCTTTCCGAGGGAGGCGTACTGACGGACGTTGCAGTTTCACTTGGGGTGCATCGGGCTCGAGGTGGCCCCAGAGGGCGTGTGGTTCTGTGACGCATGCAGGGTTAAACCGAAGAATAAACGCAAGATCGCGCGGGCGGCCGCCTCAGGCGGGAGTAGCCGCCGTTCGAACGGGAACCCTCGTTCGGCGCGTGCACCTTCCACGGCTTGATCGAAACTTCCTTCGAGTGTAAAGAGTTTGGATCGGATAGATGAGATGTTCCCTGTTACCTTATCCTCAACTTTCTTGCATCGCGATGTTGTAGCATCACCTCAAACGTATAATATAATTTTTTACTACAGGAAACGAGAGCAAGGAAGCGCGACAGAGATCTCCAACGAATAATAAGAAAAGAATGGGGATGCTATCGACTCCCATTGTCAGCGCCTTTTCGGTTCCCGTCGATCGTCGCTGGGTGAACGGTCTCTCCGCTTCCTGGCCACAGTGATTAACTAAGGCCCTAATGTACTGAACAAGCGACAGGGCATAGTCGACTTACCGGCCGCTACGATCATCATATTCCATCACGGGGGTCACACTGCCCCGATCAACCCCTGCGAAGCCGCCGCCGCCGCCGCCACCACCACCACCACCGTAATCCAAGCCATCGACAGCCTGCGCGTTGTTGTCCCGGTCCTTGTACTTGTTTTGATTTCGAGGACCGGTCGGCACATTGGGTGGGAGAGGCGAGGCAGATCGGGCAGGTGGGTTAGGGTGGCCCCTAGTGCTCACCCCATCAGTCAAACGCCCATGGTGAGGGAAACCGGGCCATACCTCTTCCTCGAAGCATGTATCCCCCCGTCCACCGCGCATCATCATGCCACGTTGACCGCGGAAAGGCCCTTGTGGAATGCCGCGTGAAGGGCCCACAGGCGGCGACGGTGCGACGGGGGCCTCCATGTTTTGATACATGTGTTGTTGCTGCTGCAACTGCTGCGGCTGCATTTGTTGCTGCTGGAGCTGCTGCTGCTGTTGCTGTAATTGCTGTTGCTGCTGTTGCTGCATTTGTTGCATTCCACTCTGGTCCTAAGTCCCTCCCCGTCAAACCTGTTTATGGCGCGGCCATGGAGTAGCGAAGTACCTGAATGCCATACTCTGGTATCCCCATGCCCACTCCCATGCCACCTTGTGGGCCGAACCCTCCACACCCGCACCCAGCTGGTCTGGTATGGGCCCACCCTGGCCTTGCTGTGGCGCGCCGACACCGACACCGACACCAACGCCTACGCCGTCCATGCCCATCTCGCCGCCCATGCCAGCCATCATGGGGTCAATCATTTGCGGCCCCATATTCATGTTGCCCATTTCAGGTGCCATCATGGGATTTATGCCAGGCTGCATCATCGGCGCACCGCCATTGGCCATCATGGCAGCTGCACCAGTCATAACCATCGTACGAATCTCCGGAGGAAGCTGGGTGAGCTGGTCCTCGGGCATGCCAGAGAAGTTCTGAATCCGCAACAAGAAACAGCATAAACATCCAGATACAGAGTATATAATTGAGAGAGAAGGCGCGCACCACGACGTTCGTCTTCAGGACGGCTGCGAGGTCACCGAGCTCACGCCGTCGGTAACAATAAGCCTCCCAACTGATCTCATCGAACCCGTAGTTAAACCAGTCGCTGAGGTCTGAGCCAGGTCGTCGCCACGCCTTCTCTGCGAGTGCTGTCATGTCTACCTCAAAGACTGGCCGACCCTCCAGCATGCCTGTTACTGTCGGGTCGATTGCAGGGTGAGAGGGGGGGCAGTGACGGGCGGCAGTGTCGCAGGGTCAGGACCATCTTCAAACATTGGCTCGACATCCGGCACAGAAGACACCGAGGCGGCGGTGACAGTAGGAGGGGCAGTTACATTGGGGGTTGCAAGGGGCTTGGAACTGGGAGTACTTGTCGGGGGTGGCGGCTGGGGAGCTGGGGGCTTAGCCGGACCACCTCGTTCGCGGGGAGTATATTCGGTTGTTAATGATGGGCCGGGAGGAAGGGCTGTGCCGAGACATTGAGTGCGAGATTTACATCTGCAAAGAGGCAAGAATAGCGGGTCAAACCTTTCTGGGGTGTGGAATTCGCACTGCGCGCCGCGGGTTTGTTTGGCCTAAAGAAAGATGGGGTCGAGAAAGGAGCGAAGAACGCGGTTACGCACCGTAAGTCGAGGGACCGACTCGTAGGTTCCATTATGAATTCAATGTCCTGTGCTTCATCTTCAAGGGAAGAACATCTTATGCAGGACAGAGAAGCTTACCTCGTCGCTCTCCTCGGTCGCGTCGCTACCATCCCCGGACGCCGCATCCGCGTCGGCGTCTTCTCCCTCTTCCTGGGCATCATTGGTCTGTGGAACAATCGCATCTGTAGGAGGATGGATTGGCGGGAATAGTTCGTCGTCTGCTGGCACCACCTTGCCAAACGGGATCCTAAGGAAAGGAGAGGCAAAGTGAGAGGGTGACGCGGAGGTTGTCGGGTGGTGAACTCACTCATCCGGTTCAACTGACGCGCACGCGAGGAAGAAGTGAGCAAAATGTCGATTATATTTCGTTGGGACGAGTAGAATACAAAACGCGCCGCAAGGCATCAATGCAGAAGAGAGAGGTGTCTCACCGGATGAGGGTACCGGGGCCACGACGGCGGGGGGCACCTTTGAGAGGGAAGACTCTTTGAGCTCGGAATCGCCATAGAGAAACTCGTCGTCGTCATCCCTAAGATTGAACTTCAGTAAGAAAGGCTGTTTGACGATTCGACGACCACGAGCGAGCGAAGCGACGACACACACATTTTCCAATCCAACACTGCAAGCCAAAAACCACAAGCCACCAAGCCAAAGCCAAAGCATTGGTCGCCCCGCCAGCTTATCCACAAGTTAACCCCTAATCATTCGCACTCCGAAATTAAAACATTATTTATTTAACATTTGTCCTCGAGACTTTTCTTCAAGCCGTCAAGCGTCCGCGCTAGTTTACCGCCACTCGCCTCGCTCAACACTGCAGCGAGCTGCGCGCCGGGGCTACTTAGCAATCCAACAATCTGAGCCTGCAAAGTACCCAACGTCGGTAGCCTCGCAACCTCATTGATGCCCTCAGCCTTGAATACGCGACCTTCGATGAGGGCGCCCATGACAGTTAATTCCGGCTCGTGAATCTTGCGCAGCCGTTTCACGCGTCGACCCGGGTTCGGCGGGTCCTGGGCTTCGAGCGTGGCAGCCTGCCTCAGCTCCTCCGCCGTTGGGGGTCTGGGTCTCGGTGCGCTGCGCTGCAGCGCGCGAAGTATCGCTTGAAGTTGCGGCGGATTGAAGACGGGGAGAGACAGCACAGCGAGCCCGCCCTGCACGGTCTGCGCGATTTCCTCGCTCGTCTTGGCGTCGATTGGGGCAAAGTTGCGAAGCGCGACGCCGAAAAGGGAGGTCCGGATGATGCTCAACGTCGGATGTGTCAGTATTGCTTGCACGGGGTTTGGGCCTGGATTCGCGAGAGAAGGTGGTGGGATGGCATGACGTGAAGCGGCTTGCGCAATACCCTTGCGCAACTTTATGAACCTAGGGACAGAAAACTTGTTGTGCTGCAAGAAGATGAGAGGCGAATGTGCCGTTGCGTCGAGGAGACGGAGGTATTGGTGATAGAGGAATGTTTTCTTCTCCGAGTAGACACGAGGACTGGGCTTGTTCTCATACACGCGAGGTGGTTTGACCGAGACCGAGTAAGAGCGTGCGCGCTGCCCAGCAAGTGACGCCAGCCCAAGGCGCGTCAGTGTCAGTGTCGGTGTCGGTGTCAATGGTGGGTGCATTCAGAGGCGTTTTTGAAACTCCGACACGCGACGCACAGAGAGGATTCTATTCGTCTTTTAAACAAAACTCCCATGTCCTGTCCTCCCCTCCTTCCCCAGTCTTCCCTTGACCGTGTGCTCTTTCTCCCTTCGTCATCCGGTGCTCGTAGCCTCTCCAGTCACTTCGATTGAAAACAAATGAGCGAAGCAAGGTGTAGTGCGGGTTTGGTGCGTCAGTAGATGACCGAGGTGGAGGTGGATTCTTCGCCAGCTTTGGCACGTCCCTACGCCAAACAATATCAGCGGATAGCCACTGGAGAGAGTAGCGGTACGCGGACCATTCAGTATAAGGCGGCACATTCCGCAGCGTTACGAGAATAGTCCCTCTGGCACGCCCACGCCCACCTACTTCTACTGCCTGATTGTCGTCTCTGTCCGCACATTCATCGTCGTCATCGTCTGAAGGACGTTTGCGCTTGCGGGACAGCTGTAGTTGCGGCACAGGTCCGCGGACCAAGAACCTCGCCGCAGAGCGAAGAAAGCCAAGGATAAGGACCTGATTAGACAATATATTCCTGTCCTGGTCTGTAATCCCTTTCCCTTACATATCCTTTCTTCCATCAGCAAGTCACATTGAGTTCAGTGAAGTTTACTCACCGGCGTGAGGAAAGTTCCAGGCTATGTGGTCGAACACTCTCCGCTTGAGTGCCAGAGTCTTCTCTAAACTCGTTGCGTCGACGGCGAATAACACGTGAGCGCCCTGTTCTCGTAGTATACGGACATTCTGTTCTGCGTCGGGGTACTTGGTATAACATTCCTCCTCTGTATCATATGCAGTTGCAACGATATTTGTAGGAGGAAGATGGTCCAATGGTGCAGGGGGATGCTGCAACAAAGCTACCGCGAAGGAGAAGTTGCCCTCTCCGACTAGGAGTACATTATCCAGCGCTTTGAACGGAATCGTAGATCGGTGCGGGTGTTGCGTCTTTGCGGAACCCTTTCCGCTTACACCCTTGACCCGTTGATCGAAGGCCTGCGCGGCAGCATCTTTGACCTGTTTTCTCTTCTTAAACCGAGCTTGGGCGGATGAGAGAGCAGCTTTAAGCGACGGTTTCTTACTCTTGGCCATGATGTCCGGAGACAACACGGTCAAACAAGTCGCACGCACGACACGTACACCGTAACGTGCTTACTTCACTGTTGTACCTTTCATCATCATCATCATCACCTTCTCTCTCTCATAGTCGCACCCTAGTCTTTCGTTCTGTATCTAATCAACTCATGGTTCGTTCCTTCTCATCCCGTCTCACGTGGTCGGTCCACTGACTCTATCAACAGTCGACTTCATCACGCGACATCCGCCAAAGGAACGACCAATTCAGCGCCAAAGCTCGTGCCGGAAAAAACCCAATAAATGCTTCTCGCAAGGAGAAGCTAGCAAAACAGTCACCTATCGGTCTCTGGGCTCTTGGTATAGTTCTTTTCGTTGTGGTCGGTGGAGGTAGGTCTCTCTCCCCTTTTCATCCTGCACTGCTCACTTTCCTCGCCCATTCACAGTTTTCTTCGAAGCTATTAGACTCATATTCCTTTGAGAGGTATACGATATATATATATATAGCTTGCATACGTGCTTGCATCACATCTGCACTTCGGGCTCTCCGCTCGTGCAACACCTTCATCTCGCCCACTAGTTCCACCAGTATGGTGACAACCCACGAGCAATGCAATTCTTCCACATTTGCGTCGTATTTGCAGCTGCACACCCCTCGTAGCGAGCAACATCTTTCCATAATCTCAGCTTTCATCCATTTCTCCTGATGCACTTGCGCTCCCACTAATAGGCGCGCTTTGCATCCCACTCCCTCCACCGCGTCCCGCCCCTGAACCGGGTGCATTTGTGACTTCGATGCCTTCCATCTGTTCTGACTCTAGCTGCTTCTCCTCAACGTGCACCTCCTCTCCAGCCCAGACGTGCATAGTCGGCTGCCAGACCATCACCACATTGTCCTCCGACGTGCTGACCGCTGTCCAGTGCTCACCCACCCCAGGTGCCCAGCAAAAGTCTGAGGGGCGTGCTGTGTGACCTGTAGTCAAGGTTCGTAAGTGGGCTATCGGGTACGTACAGACAAGAAGCACTAGGGACGCACCACCATGAATGAACATGAGTTCAGGCGGACCGTCCTCCTGATCGTCTGGTGTCTGCTCGACGCCAATCTGTGCAAGATCCCACACATTAATGCGGCGGTCGCTCGACGCAGACGCAAAAATGGTGGGGCTATGTGGGGACCACGCGAGGTGCAGCACCTCGTCCGTATGTGCCTCGAATGTGTGCAGCGGTTTCCCCAACTTTTTGGTGTCGTGCAACAAGATTGTCTGTTTAGAACCACTTTTGTCAGCCATCTTCATGGTCCCGCAGTGTCGGAAGCGAACCTTGTCGGCGCTGCCAGTAATTAAGAGAGTCTCAGCACCCGGATTAAATCCCACGGCCAGTATCTCTTGATCGTGTGCCTGTATGGAAGACGTTGGCACCTTCTGTCGCGTGTCCCAGCTGCAAGAGGTTTCCGTTACATTGACACAATGGAGCATGAAGACTCACAGTACTCACATTTTAAGCATCTTGTCATCGCCTACGCTAGCAAACACGTTCTCATTTGATGCATGCCAATCGACATCCTGTGTGTCAAGCGTCAATTTCATGTACGGCAACGCCCCCGATGCAGAACCTACACCAACGACGGCGGTATGGTCGTCAAATACCGTGAGAGGCTCGATCGATGAATTTGCCTTTGAATAGGCATTCACATCCCTGAGACCTCAAACCGTCAGTGCCAGAGACAAACAAAACATAGGCTAGAATACTTGCCAGTGGCACACCGTCTTGTCCTCAGACGCGCCGAGAATATGGCCCTTCTTATTCGGGTTCCACGCCAGCCCGAACCTTTCATATCCGTCATCAGTACGCTCCACCTCGTCCACAGTCGCAGCAGCAGTGAGTTCAACACAGACCCCTCCTTAGTCTGGCCTACAAGCCGGATGTCGGGCTTGCACACGCCGCCGCGCTCGGGCTCGCTCGGGTGTTTGGTCCGATCAAAGACGAGCACCTCGCCCGAGACGGCCTTGGTGGCGATCAGGTCTGGGTTCTGCGGCATGTAACGCGCGCGGTTGACCTCGCCCGCGTGGTTGATCCTCTGCACGACGTTGATGCGCACCTGGCTCGCGGGGAGCGTGTGCCCGCCGAGCTCCCCACGCTCGTCGTCGTACGTGCCGCGGTCGAGGATGTCCGCGCCTGGCCCGGCGCGCGAGGGGATCTGCACGGTCGCGATTTGTAGGTAGTCTGCCGCTTGCCCGGACGTGTGCGTGCCGAGCAGCAGGCGGTGAGTCGTGTAGGGCTTATTGGGCGGGCTGGGAGAGAGAGAGAGAGTGTGTGTGTGTGTATGTGTGGTGTACGCGCGAATCAGTCGAGGTGGCAAGATGGGACTGCAGGGAACGAATGAACGCACGATTCTTTGTCTGGGAACCACTGACAAGTTAGGCTCGGCCAGTCGAGTGCATGCGTTATCATCAGATCGTACAGATATGGAGCATTCTTCTTCCTGTGGGGACGTGTACATGACACCACTTGCGCGTACGATGATTTCCTTACCATATCTTGTACTCCTGCGGCGAAACTTAACAACTGCGCGGCCATTATATTTTTTCCCGGAGGACACACCTCATTGATGAACTTGTTCTCTTCCTCGGCATCTTCGAATTCATCTTCTGTAACGGTAGGCTTCATATGGTTCAGAAAGGGACGAGCGAGTGGTATTTAGATGGAAAGGCCAAGAACAAGGGCACTCGGACGGACCGACGCGACGCGCTCGGGCGCGTTATCTTTGGAAAGATTCTCACGCTCACTAGATACTTTTTGTTACACCGACGATGTGTGTCCAGTAACCCTCATGGGGTCGCAAATCTATATTAAGCTAGCAACCTCTGGGCACGCAAGTGGACGCGCAGGACATGCATCTACGATGATTCCCACTTTGCAATCAATTTTTCCAGATCGAACCGAGGGTCCTCTGGGTCTGCGATCACTGTAGGTTAAGGTCGTTAGCATACAGCAGACAATGCAAGGAGAAAAGATCTCCAAGAAAGCGCAAGAGGAGACATGAATGTGACATTGAAGTATGATCCAGCAGAGCAGGCATAGCGTTCGTGATGTGTGTGCTTGCTGGCCAGCACATTCGTGCCGCCTGACGATTGTGGCACACGCCGCTACGGTGCAAGAGGTTTAAAAAAATGACATCACTCACCGCCGTCCTTGTCGCCTGCCTGCTTTTGCTTCCATGCCTCCTTTGCTTGCGCAATTAGGGTTTCTCGTTCATGCTTCGCATGGTGTGCCTTGTCCGCGTCATGCGCACTTTGTAACGTTCGACGGTGGTAGATGCCATAGAACACCCCCGAGAGGAGTGTAGTATACCGGACAACCTGTCTTATTGTCAATAAACAACTCGACAGAGGATAGGGACTGCACACATTGACGGTTGAAGAGACCATGCTGTCGCCCTATCTTACGCGACCAAGGACGGGGCGGAGTGAGGATATTCTAAATAAAAAGATGGGGCTATGTGGCAAACATGTTCAGTAGGCCCGCCAACGACGCAAACAAAGAAGAAGATACTGACTTGAGGGCGTAGGAGTTGGTCACGGAGAATGTCGGCGTTTCGTGTTGCTATCGGCCAGCAAGTTTAGCTTATGTCATCATCGTCGACGCCCTGTTCAATGGTGTCGGCGAGGGACTCGCACTTGCATGACATTAGATCCTCCGGGCACCTGACACATATGGCTGCTCGCATTGTTATACTTACTGTTGAATTCCTCGAAGGTACCGGACGCCCGATGGAGCTGTGGTTATTATGTGATCCTCTCTCTGTCCTCTCCGGTTAATCGCCATGTCTTCCTCGACCATAACGCCGTCTTCACCTCTCACCGGGAATTGCTTCTGTGGCTCAGTCAAGTATGCACTGTCTGCACCACCAGTGCTACGCGCGTACTGTCATTGCACACAATGCCAACGATTAACTGGTATGTCCCTTTTTCACATTCCCTACGGTATTGACTACATCCTCTCAAACGCCTTGTCCTCAGGTTGCCCGTTTATTCATACCGTGCACTTCTCCGCTTCTGCCTTCTCATGGACTCATGACGCCCCTGTCGACACCTTCGTCAACCCACTCAGACCTTGGAAAACTCGCACGCGCTGCCATGTGTGTGGAGTCACGGTCGCATCGCACAACTTGAAAACGAACAGAGTTAGCGTGTGGGGTCCGCACTTCTCCCGCGATGTTTCTGGACGTGTGCTACGCTGGGATGAAGTGCGACCGACTGCCCATATTTTTTATGGGACACGACTGTTGGATGTTGAAGATAATTTGGGAAAGTGGGAAGGATACGAGGGGAAGTCAGATAAGATTGCTTAAGCACATTTTCTGGTGTGCGGCGACTATTTAGCGTCAAGTGCGAAGTTTAGCACAAAGAGTCCACGAAAGAGATGTTAAGAAAGAAAAGCTCAGGCCACGGGATAAGCGGACCGGTGAAGCGCTCCCTTCCTCAAGATGGCGATGGGCGTGTCGTGTCAATTGATGCTTGAATCATGTTCCGCGCGTCCCCTTGGATCCCTTACGGCCCTCCAAGCGACAGTCAGCCTTCTCAACCAATGGACAACGACGTCGAAATGGACGCTCCCCAAATATCTACTCTCCATGACGAGGGCGAGAGCCCTCCGGCCAACGCTTCCCCAGCACGCACTGGTAAATTCCGCGTCAAGCTCCTCGTAAACGAAGCAAAAATGGGCACAAAGTTCATCACCTTTAATGGTGAAACCGGAGAGGAGGCAGGTGTCGCAGAAGAGGCCGACGAGGATGAACCCGAGGAGGACGAGGAAGACGAACTGATCGATGACGAAGAGGACGCTTCGACCCCTGCCCCTGCCGGCGCTGCAGGCGGCACATCGACCACAAAGTCGGGCACGAAGCGTCCTTTGACAAAGGCAAAGTCCTCGCAGGCGCGACGCAGGCCCCGTGTCAGTGCCCCCAGCACGGCTGCTCCGGCGGCGTTGCCCGCCGCCGCATCATCAGAAGCACGAAGCAGCCCCGCGAAAGACGGCCAAGATGCACCCCCGTCAGTCGAGCCTCCGCCGACGGTCCCACAGGCGAACCCCGCGGTCTCTGCCCCCACTTCCAAAAAGAAGGTCGTCCCAAAGGGGACGACGGCGGCGCAACGTGCTCCGCGTAAGGCGGCATCAAAGTAAGCAATCACGCTGTTTTTTTGGCCTCACCGCCCTCACCTTGGTCCAATCTTTCTTATCTGATGCAGACCAAAGACGGCTGCAGTCCTACTCCCCACCACCGCAGATGTAGCTGCCGAAGTCAGCGAAGGTGAGAGGCACTCCGTTTTTTTCGTACCTGGGTTTGGCCGAGTCTCAATGCTACCCCGGGGGGCATCCATAACAGGTCACGCCGGGACTGTCCCCTCCTCGCCCGCGCACGTCGATGCCCGCACCCCAGAGCCAGAGCCCGCACTTCCTCTCGACTCGACGTCCGTCTTTGCTCACCCCGCGCCCGAGCCTACCACACTAGAGGACATCGAAGGCGTCCCGCACCCTCGCTACCCGCTCCCGACGAAACCGTTCCAGGTGCAGCCGCCGCCCAAAATAACGACCGGCTATGCGCCCGTCATCCCGCTCGATCGCACAAAGAACAAGCCGCGCCACTGGCGCATGGCTCACCGCGAGATCCGCGGCATTGCTGGTGGCCGCTGGTTCGCGCGCTCCTGGGTGGGCGAGAAGGATTCGGAGCTCGCGGTTGCCACCGAAGCCGCCCTTTCCCTTCCTAAGTTGCCTGCCTTGTCTATCACTGCGCCTGCCGCTGGCACGCGCACCCCGGGAAAGCGCAAGCCCAAGGCGGATGCTGTCTCCACGGCGGCATCGTCACGTTCGGCGTCTGCCGCCCCTGAAGGCGGCGTCCCTACACCTTTACAACGTTCCGCTACGAAGAGATCTGCGCTGTCGACAGCAATCGCTGCCTCCGAAGTGGACGTCGACATCGACCTCGTGACGTGACTTGCGCTACTGCAACGTTTCATCTTTCCTCCCTTTGCCCATGTTGTCGCCACCGCCGTGTTA
The DNA here is from genome assembly GCA_022376555.1 of Russula compacta. Lineage (NCBI taxonomy): Eukaryota > Fungi > Basidiomycota > Agaricomycetes > Russulales > Russulaceae > Russula > Russula compacta. The sequence goes on from WTXH01000002.1 coordinate 773,212, forward strand.
CATTTTAATTATGCCCTGTCACACCCATGATTGTAACTTAAGAGAAAGGTTTATTGGATAGTCCACACAAGCGACGAAATAATGTAGCGTAACTAGGGCTTCACAGGAGTCTTATTGTCTTTTTGCGCTGCGTGTGAAGGTCGATCAGCAACATGCCCTTGACAGAGAAATTTATTCGCACCCATGGTGATTCTGTCGCCCAGCGACAGTGCTATTCCCTGTGTCTTGCTGCGAATGCGCACATGTCCAGTAATGGTACCGGACTCTAGACGTTCGATGCTGAGGTTCGCAAGCGCATCCTCGCCTAAGGGGCCTATCAGTGTCGCTGGACACAAGCGAGGCAAACAGACGCCTACCGAATAGACTCCGGGCATACAAGTTAGCAGACAAGAAGTCAGAGTCGCCAGCCATGGCGCCTTCAGGAGTGAGGCAGGACATGTTTGTCGACTTCATAATGTGTTTCAAGTATTCGCGCGGTTCACTAGCACGGAGGCATAAGCTGGAATGTCAACGGTGCGTGAGGTTCACGTACGACATCGCCGTGGACACATTGACACGGTTCTCCCACTCGAACTCGGTCCACATATTACGGAACTGTAATAGTGAAAGCACCCAGTCAGTGGTTGGATGTGGAGAGAACAAGAAAACATGCCTGTGCTTCTGTGCAATAGGCGGGCTTGATGTAATCCATGATGTCAACGTGGATGTCGCTCAAGATCACAGCCTGCTCAGACAGATTCGGGCCTTCCCAAAGAATGCTGCCAAAAATCACTCCCGTCTCCGTTGACGAGACTTTAATAGTGGCTTTGATATTCTGAAAGCCGTGTGGCGCGACCGTGTACACTGTTGGCCGTTCAACAATTTTGAGGTCCCCAAGCGTCGCGAAATCCACGCAGAGGTTTTGTAAGGTGTCAGAGGTTTGGTTGACCAATAGAACGTCTGTAAATTGTTTGTCAAACTATGTACTATAATAACGTGGAGTAACATGACCTACCGAGCATGATATCGAATCCGTGGACCTTTACGTACGCTTCGGCATATATGGGGTCCGAGAACCCTGTTGATGACCATGAGGAGTATGTCGAAGCGATCGTCGGACAAGCAATTACCAGTTAGCTGTGAGATTCGACTCAAATTGGATATAAAATCCTCATGGACTTCTCCTGCACCTGTTGCTCGCCCGACGTCCTCATCATACTGTAAATCCGGTGTTAGATTTGACTACGTTTGAGTCAGGGGAATACACACGTCGATCACATCGTCTGCGCCTTTCCTTGTGAATTGCCTGAAAGTGAGCAAGTCGTCAACCTGCACCACATCTTGCTTCGCCGCCTCGAGCTCCCGCTTCTCGGCTGCTTTTTTCTGTGCTTATTGTCAACCACCAAGTGAGCGGCCGGAAGTAATATATACCTCTTGCGCTGCAACCATCTTCGAATAAGCGGCTTTCGTGTCGCTCAAGAAAATACTATGCACGACAGGCTCGACCTCGAATTCACTCAGTGTCTGGATGCAGTTAAGTATCCGCTCGTTCGAATCTTCGTCAATAGAAGCCGAAGAGAATTTAGACTGGCCGACACGTATTGTAGATGTCATAATAAGCATCGCCTCCGCTCGAAGTGCGTTCGCCCTCTTCTTGTCAGGAGAAAGATCCGAAAATCGAAGGACAAGCTTTGTAAGTGCTGCAGCGAGAACAGCGCCAGTAAAGAAGTCACCGCCAAGGAGTAGAGCTAAGGAGTACCTAGTATCAGCTCACATTGTGGAGCCAGAGGACGAAGACATACACCGCAATGGGGGCTTATTAGCCGCTTTAACCGCCTCCAGCCGAGTGGAAGTGGTGCTTGAATATGCAGTTTCGGTAGCATACGTACCATCGGCAAGAACCTTTGGTTTAGTCGTGGCGCCTTCCTTCTTCTCGTCCACTTCCTTCTTTTCTTCATCTTCGACGCTGGATTCATCAAGTAGGCGTTGCTCTGCAGCAAGAATAGGAATATCGCCGAGAACTTTCCGCAGTTCTTGGAAAGTATTGATGATTTCATTGGCACTCTCAATGTACTCTCCGAGAATCCAAAGGATACCACGATAGACCTTTCCCGACTTTATCTCCGGTAGAGTACGAATCAGATGTTCGGTAATCGAAGGTCGCAATGCTGGAAATTTTTCGACCACTTCGCTGAATCGTAATGTCGATTCGTGAACAGCAACAGAAATGCGTGTTGGAGGGACGCTCACCGGACGAAGGCGACGACATCTAGGGCCGAAGGGTTATTGGAATCACCAAGAAACTCCATAAGCGCATGGACAACGCTAGCAGCAACTTCCGAGAACTTCACGGCACAAACATGAATGGACTGTATCAACAGCTGACGGTACTCTGGAGCCTGCACGAAGTTAATTCGCGCAAGAAGTTCCTACTGAAACCCTGGTACCTTTTCGTAATCTTGGTCCTGAGTTTTCTGCAGCTGCTTCTTGAAAAACGATACTACATCTTCTACATTTCGACTGGATGTCATGCTCAAGGCGATGTTGGTAGCCTTCCGACGCACTTCGATGTCGGCACTGCGATGTGTAAGCCCATGAATAAGAAAACTGACACGCGGAGATACCTAGAGAGAACTTGGAGTACGTCCGTGATGAGGTTGTCAAACACCTGACCATGTTTTGAACGGAGCGCGTCGAGTCGATCAAGCACTATCAACTTCACGTTGTTGTCAGACTCCTTCAAGACAAGGTTGATAAGGGTAGTCGCAGCAGCTGTCTCTCGTCAATTAGACATGATCATTGAGGCACTGTCTAGATGTACAAACCTTTAACGGCGGCTGCATGCTGTGTCAGACCTGTGAGAGTTGTGGCTGCCTCGTACTGCACTGCATGGGAAGACGCGTTCAGGAGTTCAAAGATACAGCGGATCCATCTTGGCTGGACGTAGACATTCTCATTAGACTTCCTGACACGAAACGATCTGGAGCTTACTCTATGAGTCGAATCGTGCTTACAGTCTAACCGGATTACATCTATTATGGCCATTTGTAGCAACTCATCGAGGCTCCCAATCTGATCGTGAACCTGTGCGACATACTCGACAGCCTTTGGCATGGCGCAATTTGCTAGGAATACAAATGCGTTGCGCTTGCAAGTCGCGTCAGATTCGGCGGCCAAGAACGTTTGGATGAGCTCCGGAGCATCAGGAATGAGCTGCTCATACTCCCTGTAGATGGTGTAGACCGCGAAGACAGCATTTTTCCGGACATAAGAATGTCGATGTTCAAGACACGATCTGCAGATGGGAATCAGAGGCTCGAGGAGTTCTTGGTCTCGTGAAATCTTTTGAAGGAAGCGGAGGGTCGCGCCGCGGATGTATTCGTTTGGGTGTTGCTGGAACACACGGAAATCAGGAGCGCGACGAGCGACGAGGAATAGCGATATACCAGATCATTCCGAATGGCGTTTCTGACGCGCAAACGCATTAGAAATGGCGTCCCAGGATACCCCGAGATGGACTCACACAACGAGAATCATCTCCTGTTTCAACTTGCCGTTTTCATCGTACTTTGGGCAGACTTCCCAGTAGAAATGCAACAATTTCTTTAGGTGTTTGTTGCGCGACGGCATACAATATTGGATTATAGGCATGAGCAACTGAGGCTGATGAGGCACCGTATAATGATCTCAGCACTCTAGAATCATGATATAATCACTGACATACTTGAGCGTTCCCATTGATAGTGAGGACTATGATTTTGCGCAATGTGTCGATCTTGACTTCGTCGGAGCCTTTCTGAAGCGCATTGCGAAGATCCTGTATCGACGGGGATTCCGAGCTATCCTCATAAACAATGGTATAGCACGCCGCCTCTTGACTTGACATGACTGGGTACGTGGAGGCGAAGGCGGGCGGGAGTAAGAATTGAGATGATGAGGGGCACGTGCGTTCGAAGGGCCTCCGCACATACATTTGCAATTTACTCTGCACCACTCACTAACAATGTCATCGACAATTCAATTACCTGAGGACCAACTCATAGAACTCCTTTTAGAACTCAAGGCGAGCAATCACCATTTTTTCTTTCCTGACCTTTGGTGTGCTACCACAGCCAACCGTTTGCAGAGGACCACTCCAGATCAGGCAAAGGCGATCCTCCACTCTCAACCACAGATTGCATATGCCTTAGTTGCCCTCATGGTCAAGATAGGCATCATTGATATCCCAATATTTCAGGTCCCATTCACGTTCCCTTTCTTTCACTCAATATCTAATTTTTCTTTCGCAGCAAACCTTAGCAACGTTTGCCCCTCAGCAAAATGGGCTGCCAGTGTCAGCTGTCCCTCCTCATCTGCAGGCGCAGAGTTCGCGCGGTGGAACACCACAATTCGCGACGCCCCCACCCGGAGTGTACCCAATTGGTGCAACACGTACAGGCCCAGGTGGATATCCACCATCCTACATCAGTGGGTCTGGAGGCACCTCAGTGCCTGTGGGCCATTACAATGTACCACCACCCCCGCAAACTACGAGCCAAACCATACCTGCAGCGCTGGCCGCTATACCGGAAAACCAACGGGTGAGCCCGCAGTTTGGCATGTAGACATGACAATACCAAAACAGTGAGAGCAGGAAGTTGTTCTAAAACTAGTCAACATGAGACCAGAGGAGATTGCTATGCTTCCCCCGACAGAACGCGCAAGTGTCATACAACTAGTACGTCTTGACCTATCATAATGGGAGGTTGGCTCACTGGAGCATGATGGCGCCAGCGCGCATCGTTAGGGATTCATTAACACTTGCTGTTATCGGCTTTGTCTTTGCGCTGTGACTTGTTAAGACGGAGATGTATTCCGGAGCTGTATATATATCCACTGGCTAATCTACCGAGACCCCTTTAAGACGCAATTCTGACTTTGCTTGAGATATTTCCTGTTGCGACAGAGTGTTGGGTATGTCCATCCACAGCAAATCAAGACACAACAAACTTACGCCCAGCAACTCCGCATGCGCCTCGGTGCATTCTCGAAACGTGTAGAGGCCCTGTCCGAGTGACCAGAGTGTGTATGAGCCGAAGGAGATGAGCAGCCACCACGGTAACTAGACGTAACTTGAGTTTATAGGATGAGGGCAACAGAACAATAGGACAGACCACTGGTAGTATTTGCTCAGTATGATCTTTCGAGAAGAAGGGGACTGGAATGAATGCGAAGAGAGCAAGGAAATATGCGACGACGACGACGGCCAACCAGAGGGCGACACGCGTTGCCCGTGTCATCATTTGATAGTGGCGGTAACGAAGAGAAAGCGAAGGGATGGTGATATGACCTAGGCTGTTTCCGTGCCCAATAACTTTCTCCGCATGCCACCACGTCTCTACGACATCCCGAGTGCGTCGGGGCGTGTGGAAACCGAGCAACTCACGCCCAGAACGCCTCATTCGCGTGCTGGCCGCGCAGAAGAGGATGTCACTAGGATTGAAATGGAGCAATTCGGCGATGGAGACGATCGCGAGCATACACTTCAGTCACAACAAAGAGAGCCACTCCTTGCTTCCTCTGCAAGTGCCAGCTTTCCACCCTCGGACTATCGGGCCAGGGGAGATGATGACTTGGCTACTCGAAGGAGGCGTCGAGATCCCCGTAGCGTCATACGGTGGTTGGCCGATAACTGGGGTCTGATTTTCGGATCTCCGCTGGCACTGGCACTCTTTCTGGCAACTGTCCTGTCATACAAACGTCCCGATATCCTCTTCTCAGCTATCGGTGTAGCTGAAACTTCTCCATCACCTACTCCGACCCCAAAACAAGGCGATACTTTTCTCCCCCACCCCGAAAATATCATCTCGTACGAGAACTATACGCGTTTCCCCCTCGACCCGTTAGAATACAAGACAGAGTGCCACAAGCTCATGGGAGATATCATGGGACCCGCGAAGTTCTGGTCAGGTGAACAAGACGTCGTCCATCACGATGAAGTCGACCCAGGAAAGTATCCCACTCCGGAGGGCTCGTCAACTCGAATATGCAACAAGACGATCACCTACATGCTAGATGCTCACGTCGGCTTACTGGCAGATCTGGCTCTTATGGCTCAGTCTGCCGGACTTGCACAGGAGGTAAGCCATCTTGAATACTTGACTCGTCCGCGCTCACGCTCAACTATGCAGGCAGGCAGAACCTTTCTCGTCGATGATACCTATTGGAACCGCGGGAAGTCAGTAACCTACTCCTAAGGTCTGCGAGCGCAATTTAAGTTGACTGAAGATGGACAGACCACTTCGAGGATGTTCGCGTACGCCAACCAGGACCTGAACCAGGGTGCCACCCGCCACCTCCGGAGGGTAAATTCTCATTTGACAAGCACAAAAACGAGTGCTGACTCTTGAACCTCAACTATCAGAACTAGTCGCTTGTCCGAGAAATGCTAGGTGAGAATGTGTCATATGGCGATGACAATGTGCTTATTTGAGCCAGGCACTGGGTATCCTCATCGACCTAATATACATAGGCAGTCGTCCATGACACTCTTCGTCCATCTAGGTCATTAACTCGCGGACCGCGAAATATCATTTCGGGCATGCCTTCTCAGATGAGTTCGAGGATCCGTGAGTTCGCGCGTCCTAAACACCGGTCCCACTCAATCGATGACAACGTGACTTAGGTATGGTCGGGAACTGAATCGTCTTCGAGGCATCTTCAACCGAGCACGGGTATCCTTGACCGAGGCCATCCACCCCAATGCGGCTACGGTGGCACTCATCCACGCTGCCAGAATGGAACTGGCATCGTTCCTTGGCCTGCACTACGACTCCCTGCCGGCTGATCAATATCAGGGTATCCATATTCGTCGTGGGGACGGGATGGGATCATCCTGGAAGTATCACGGCAAGAATGTCCCAACTGAAGAATACGCCACCGCTGGGAATGCCGCGTGGACCAGGCTGTTTCGTTCTGCCGGAAATCCCGTGCCACAGGCCGTTTATCTAGCATCTGATGACCCCGATGTTTTCGAGGATCTTCAGTCTCAGCTCGAGCCAGGCTCGAGGATATTTTCTCTCCCAAAGAGCGAAAACCCCGACCTCCAAAAAATTGCGAGCCCTGCACCCTACTTCCAGGACAAATTTTCTGCATTACCTGAAGCGGACAGGGCGCGGTTCACAAAGGGTATGATCGTGGATTTCGCACTGCTCTCTGGCCTGTGGGGCCGGCATGATGACCTCAGGCCTGGTGCAGTGGTCTGCGGACTCGAGTACGCCCACTTTTCCGGGTCTTCGTTAGAGCTTCTGATAATCTATTACCAGGTCCAATGTTTGTAAGATGGCTGCTGTCGCATTAGACTGGGACCGCGCCTTTGGATATGGATTCAGGGATGACTCTATTGGTGATGTGAATCAGGAGCATGCCCGCTGGATAGAGGTCGACGAGAAGGGAAGTATTGCGCCACCTTGGAGGCCGTTCCAGTTGTTCTAAGGCCGTTTTGTGTTATGCTGTCGTTAACTACGCCCATCACGAAACATTGCGTGCCATTTCTATATCTATAAATACGGCTATGCAAGGTCTCGGGAAGCGAATGAAATCCGATTTGCTTTGCTCGTGGGCCAAATCCACATCACCTATCGAATTCGCGGACTTTCCTCGATCTATATTTGACCCTCAATCATCAAGTCGTATACTGTTATTCGCCCAAAAAAGTCTGAACTCTCTTCGAAAACAAGCTTGATACCTTTCACCGGCTCCCCTGCGGCGAGATCAAATATCTGTGCGCGATTCACATCCTCGGGATAGATCCGTGTAAGCTCTTGCCAGCTGGTGGTATCGGGAGATTGGGTAGTCACTACGCAGGTGGTGCCGACGAAACCTCCTTGAAAGGTTAGCGAAATACGCCTAGGGGTGACCGGAGACGAATATATTAGTTGAATGTATTGTGGAAGACCCTAGATGAAAGTCTTAGGTAGAAAAGCGGCGGAGATAGATGCGGTACACGCCTGTTGAGAGGTCCAGCAGGTCTCTGGACTGCCATCGATAAGGCAAGATTTGCCGAGGGAGTTGTCCAACGTAGAGCTGACCCTACAGGAAAGTAAAATGATGAGGGAGAGTGAACAGCACTGAGAGGGGATTAGAGACGAGGTACGTACTTGATTCGGGTGTCTGTGGTGATGAGACGAGTTAACATTGATAACATATCTTTCATCTCGGCCATCATGTCCATATCCCATACACCAGTGCAGTTATGGCTTCAAAAAGCACACAATCAAGACCATATCAACAACGTCTGGCGAATACTCGCTGATCGAGAGCGCTCCCGCGTTCGAGCCAGATTGTTATCAGCTTCAAGTTATTATCATCCGCCGGCAGACAGCTCACCCACCCAGCATCCTAGTGCAAATGCTACAGATTATTACTCTGCCGCGCTCGGTCGCTCCCCAGAAAATCACATCTGTAACCGATATTCTGACATTCTGCCGTATGATCGTACGCGTGTAGACGTAGGCGGTCGCTATATCAACGCCAATTGGGTGCGGGAGCTCGCAGGGGGACGCTGGACCATCGCCGCGCAGGCACCACTGCCCAGCACCGCCCACGAGTTTCTCAGCCTCATCGCCGGAATCCACTCCCCCCTCAGCCCACCCCAGGAACCCGCTCTGAAGTATACGCACGTACGCACAATCGTGCAGCTGACGCGCAACGTTGAGTCTGGGAGGCAGAAAGCGCACCCTTATTTTCCTCACCAAGCTGGCGAATCCTGGGTCATCCGGCCCCTAGAGGAAACGCCTGGGCTACCTCTTCTCAGAGTTACTCTGGTCAAGAGCGAGGCCGTAGAGAGCGCGCGTTGCGTGGCAAGTACTGTTTCTATTACGCCGGTCGTAACTGGGGTATCACGCCCCGTGTTTTTCCATCATCTGCTGTACGGGGCCTGGCCGGACCATGGGATACCGGAACCGGAGGACCGAGTGGGTCTCCTGAGTTTCATTGAGCTCGTGGACCGCACAAACAAGGACCTGCGCGGTCTGGAGGCAACAGCGCATGCCGAGCCACCCATCATGGTACATTGTTCGGCGGGGGTTGGACGCACCGGGTCTTTCATCGCCATTTCATCGCTCCTGCGTGGCAACAGCCTCTTGGTTCCACTCACCTCGCAGCCTACAGAGCGAGACCCACCCCGTCCACCGCCGCTGCCGCAATCCCCGCTGGGCCCGCTTCGCGAGGATATTAGTTGGGATGAAGTGGCTCAGGAGATCGACTCGCTGCGCGAGCAGCGACCCAGAATGGTGGAGCGTCCGGACCAAGCGCAGCTTGTGTATGAGCTTTTGGTAGCAGCTTTGAGCAGGAGCAGTGGTAGCGGCAGCGGAATGTCGTGATTATTAATTACAGCGTCTCCAGAAAACCATGTCCATTCCCGGTAGTTACCGTGCCGCGGAGTTCGATTACAGCCGTTTTTATAGGCATGCTGTGCTAGTGCATAGGATTACCCCCTTGTCAGATAACATTTTCAAAATTATTTCATTTTTGGCCAGATAAGGTCCAGCCAGTAATACAGTAAACGCTGTAATAATTTGTAAACTAACTAAATTGACCGTGAGAATTAAGATCGCAACTCGCTCAAGCCGGTCCCGTCGCGTGCTCATTGGCAACGGGTCCCACCTCCTCTCAATTTTCACTCTCATCTCACCGCGCATGAACATCAAATCCTTCTCCTCCATATTCCTTTTTTACGTGGCCTTGACGCAGGCACATGAGGGCCATTCCAATTCCAAGGAGCCCATCTCTGACGATGCAGCTCAATATGCTCAGCGACATGTACGTGTGTCTTTCACATTCCCTTTTGGATAAGAAAATCAATCCTGCTAGATGGCGACGGAGCACCATATGTACGCAAGCACGTAGTATCATGCTCATTGAGGCTGACCCATTGCGACAGAGAGTCATTCGACCTCCCAAGTTTCTTCCAGTTACATGATCTTAACCGGTGTGTTCACAATCGCGAACGCCTTTTTTTTTCCCGTTCACTCTGATTACTAGCGATGGTGTATGGGACGCGGAGGAAGTCGAGGCGATATATGGTGTACATCACGTGTACTCTCAAAAGAAATCAAAGGTAACTTACGGCTCCCCCCCTTTTTTTTCGCATGTTAATTAACGTGCAACGCATAGGATGACGAGGAGCATCAGAAGAAGGCTAAGCTAATCGTTGATACTATTTTCGATGCCATCGACAAGGACAAGGATGGTAAAATTGCCCTGTCCGAGTTCGAGGCTGCGGGCCTCGCTGCGCTGCCCAGTTTCGAGAACCTTGGTGCGGAAGGCCACCACTATGATGTGGAAAGCGGTGCGTACCAATTTCCTTGCAGCCGCTCTTTCCTTATCACTTTCCAATAGAGTTTTTCCTCCACCACGAAGGTGCGTGTGATATGATGATCGCGTCACCTACCAATCTCTTATCACTCAATCCAACTATTAGAGCAATTCCACAGCACGCCAGAGACGCAGGACCCAGCGACCTATAATCATCCAGAAGATATAGAGCATTTCTCGCACCATGAGGTCATCGACCACCAAGAAGCCGAACGGGTAGCAATCTATCAGGGCATCTCCGTAGAGGAAGCGCTCGCCCAGCACGCTGAACCCGCACCCTCTGAACAGCCTCCAGTGGAACAGGCAAACGTTGATGACCGTGAAGTTCCCAAGAGATTTGAACGAACAACTCCTCCAGAACAGCAAGAGCCGGCTGTTCGCTTCCGGCAGGCAATGGCAGAGAGTGAAAGTCATGGCGAGTGGGGTTCTGGTGAGGGAGGGTATAAGCCGCCGAATGGTCCCTCCGAGAGGATGCGGAAGAATCTTCCATACAAGGTACCGTTCCTTTTTGTGCATGCCAAACTTCTGTTGGAGGTTGACATAGGAGCGTATGCAGTACAAGTTCCGCCGCAACTGGGGTGATTTCTAGCGTACAGATGGTATTGTGTATTCAACGAGTCTCCTTTCCTTCCTCCTTGATCGCATCAATATTTATCCGTTTTATGGCTTTTCGTCTCATTAGCATTATTTGATGGAAGCGTCTTCTGATAGTATGCTACAATATGGTGCTGAATCTAAATCGGCGGTGTTCATTACGGGGCTGCAAGTAGAGAGTATCACGATTGGGTGGGTGCAGCACAAGGCTCATCGAGGTTCAAACATATCACTCAACAAGCCTCGCTCAACTTCATCCCAGTCGATATTACCTCCACTCGAGTAGATACTCTCGTACGTTGCAACGCTCACGCTTGAGAAAAATGGTACCAGATCACGAATGGAGTCGATTTGGCGCAAGTGAGTGAGCATCGGGCGGCGGAGCATCCGGGGGTTTGACCCAGGCGTGGGGAGGACGCTGAAAGCAGTGTTTGAGGTGTTTTGCGCGCTCTCCTGCCGAGCATATAGAATATTAACGCAGGTGACTCAGGCTGGATGACAACGGATACTAACTTGTGGTGCGGGTAACCCTCCAGCAATTTCTGAAAGTTGGTCGAGCATTGCCTCTGGAGCAATCTCGTCAGGTCGATAAACTGCGTCAATCGTGTCCGTGATGAAGACCCATTGGTGCCTGGTCGCACCGCTGAGCTGTTAATGAAAAGATTAAGAAAGTAAGGTTTACATTTGGAACTCCTCCGTTTGAAGAACAAGGAGGAGATCGATGAATTTGCAAACTGCGAGAACCAGAGACAATGCTTCCGAGCCATCCGAGGGAACTTCGATCATTGTTTGCTCCAACAACCGATACTACCAATGGTTATGGTCAACATAACTGGCGGAATCAGATACACTGCAGTTTGCTGCCCACCATTTCTGACAATATCACAGGCCAGAAGCTGTCCAGGTTGTGCTGACTGAGTCTACACATGAGAACTCGCACACAAAGATAGACCTCAGCCTGAACGACCGGAGCAGACGTGTTCTTTAGAGTGTCGACCAGCTTCTCTTGGATTGTTGGAAGCGATGTTAGGAACTGATTCTTCTCACCACAGAGCAAGATATATGACATTCTGCGCATGTTCATGGATCGAAGCTGATTTTCGGTCTCTCGGTTGGTAAAGATATTTGTAGAGGGCGCCGAGGTCACTTTCCCTACTTGGTTTTAGAAGGATGTAAAATAACAACATAGGCTACTCACCAAGAAAGTCCACAAAAACACTCTTATCTGTATCAACCCAAGCCTGAATAATGGACCGGAAATCCATCCCCGCATCCACTGAACATGTGAAAAAGCGGCTGTCATTGATAATGTCAGAAATCCCGCCTCGCCAAGCTTTGATTGCGACGGAGATACGAGTCATTTCTCGCAAAATGACGGAGATCGTAGGATCAAAATCCAGTGGCCTGATATGTTATCAGCACTGTGATGAAGTTGCAGCAACATGACCGTCCAGTACCGGCTTTTAGTCTTCAAGGCTGGTGACACTATATAATACATGATGTTGATGCAAACCGTCAGGACACGGTCGTTGTCTACGAGAAACTTGCGCAGCCGAGGCAATGCAGTGTCACCTATGTATTGAACGAGGTGCTGGGTCTAGGAGAATGAATATAATGCGGGATTAACTGTAGGTGAAACGTATACCTGGTCCGCCCGGTCGAAACCCAGGGGCGGAGATGTGGGTCTTGAGATCGGTTTCTCGTCTAGTCTTAGGTCTGAAGGGACTGCCACGACCATGAACCTAGAATTCACAAAGAGGCCACAAACTCACTTCTTGGTATCGGGGAATCCCGACCGTTAAGGCCGTCTTTGTTATTTCGTCGAGTCCAGTAATTTGCGTCTGTACTCCGATTGACGGATACTACTGTAGCGTCAAGAAGTTTCCCGTAGGTTTCCTAAGCCAGAAAAAGTCAACCCATCTCCACAGAGCACGAAGCGAATATACCTGAAGGTCTTTTCGGATGCGTCTATCCTCCAAGGCTGTTGTCTGCGTTATCTTGTCTGCCAGTACAGAAACACATCTGAGTGATTATAGTAAGAATATGCGGGTAACTGACGACGTGTGGCGCACCGTAAGACGGGGAAAACCTGCGGCCGGGAGTCTCTGATGTTGCTTATGATATCCTTTGCTAGCTGCAAGAAGCGATGCCAAACTTGGACGGCAAGTGGTCCTTCCAGTTGATTGAGATAGCTCTCCAAGAATCGGAATAATACGCTGTCTGATCTAGTTGCTCCTCAGAGAAGGAAAATATCCAATTACCGAATGAAGACATACAGGTTCGGATTAATGACTTGTTTTCTATTCCTGTCGGAGTGAGCATTGATGCGACATGAAATACTTTCACATGTCATGTTAACAACGTTGTGAGCACTGGCTGCAAGAGCGTCAACGAGTTCAAACGCTGGTATAATCGGCACCGACGGTGCCTGTATGATCCGTGAGCATTGTGGTGCATGACAGTTGCTACTCGAGCCTACCAGTCCTTCTGTGTTCCAACACTCAACGACGGATTCGAGAACCTCCGCAGACTGGAGACGGAAGAAGTGCTCAAGTACTCTTCGACAACGTGTCCGCGTTTTGGCACAGATCAGAGAAAGCATCGCATGCTTGGGGGTGGATGTGCGTAGCTTGGCTGGTGCTGTGGCAGCCCAGACGGCGTAGAGGATACGAACAGCCTCATGCAGAGAACGATACCCCGGTGAACGGACCTGAGACGAATGATTACCTGATCAGCATGAACTCTAATGACAACGCACCGTTAACTGCTCCTCTAGATTTGTGGGTACGGATTCGGATGAGAAAACACTGGTCACGATCCCTAAGAGTCCTCCAGGTTCTGTTCCCGGAGGCTTCTCTGCTGGGATATCGTCTTCGTCTGCGTGACCAGTATCATTTGTCGAGAGACTGAGAAGAACCAATCGCTCTAGGGCATTGAGCAGCATGATGAATTCGGCATCCGTCGTGTTCGACCGGAAATCTTGGTGATCATGGCCCTCTCTGAGAGCCCTGCGAAGATCGTCCAGGCGAATGCGCAAGTTTTTGCAGACACAATCACCCAGTGGGGAAACCAGGGATTGCAGAGCATAATGGAATTGAGGGACAGCCATAAGAACGAAATCCAGCCAATGCTGTAAGACGGCACCATTTGAAGGGAAATTGATGCCATCCATTAAGGTCTGCAAAAGAAGCGGGTGAATAGGAAATGCATGGAGTTCTTCTGGCCTGTCAGGAGATTCCATTGATGTGTCGGTTGCGACTACTTTATTAGGGTGTGGGACACTTAGATCCTGACTAGCTGTCATGGCAGAGATAACCGAGTGTAGGAGATGAAGAAGCTTGTTTTGCAGCTCCAACCGTTGTGTATGGACAGAAAAGTACAATTTTCCAACAACAGAGGCTTGAACATTCTGGAGAGAGGATGAGTCAATCTCACCGCGCGCGACAATGGCTTGCAAAAGGTCGATGGCCGTGGACTGTATGAGAACATTCGCAGGTGTCATAACCTCAACGCGCTTTATTTTACACTCCGATTGCAGGAAACTAGGGGAGTATGAATTCAGTAAATTATAGACCACGATCTGGCACACACCGAGTTAACACCTCTAAAAGGACGTCTTGATAGGTAGCATCGGGATCGGTCAATCCGGCTAGAAGTAAAAACACGTCAGACGTAAGACTATTGAGTGCAGAGGAGACGGAACGCGCCGGATAGTATTCGTTCAACAAGCTCAGAGCTGTGTGACCTTCGGACCGAACTCATGCGTGCAGTCTTTCCAAAGCCTTGGCCCCGAATTTGATGACCGATAGCAAAGTCTCTAGGAGGTAATTAACATACGACTGGTCGAATGAACGCTCATATGAGAAGATTTGCAACTCCTTTCCGTTGATCTTAGTAATAGAAGAGACCCGTTTTACAGAAGGATCCAAAAGATCATATAAAATGGGGTCGAGTACGCTAGAACAATAAGACAGGTCAGATGAAGGTAAATGGGAAATAGATATACCGTACCGCAGGTAGGACCGGAGGCTACATCGCATCCATGTCTCTCCAATTCGACGGAGGCCAGGATCATCACTCTTCAAGGTGTCCAAAATGATCATAAGTGGAATTTTTAGTGAGAAACCGGGGAGGTTGTTGTCCTCTATGCAAATGTGTCAAATGACCACCTAAAACGTAAACAGGGGAGAGCGGACTACCTGTTAACCTCCACAAAGCTCCAAAAGCATGGCACGAAGCTTCTCTGTCCATAATACGGGGAGAGGTGAGAGTCTCGGCGATTATTGATTCTACCTGCCGATGCGCAGAGATTCTCTCAACTACCCATACAAGGTTAGCCGCGCGTGCATGATACATTGAATAGTCTGGGCGCAGATAGTTGAATAGCTAGCATTCCGAGGACTACTGTGAGCTGGGTGCCGTACCAAACGTCAGTGGGCTTGTGAACGTACGGTGCGCAA
The DNA here is from genome assembly GCA_022376555.1 of Russula compacta. Lineage (NCBI taxonomy): Eukaryota > Fungi > Basidiomycota > Agaricomycetes > Russulales > Russulaceae > Russula > Russula compacta. Next base: position 788,601 of record WTXH01000002.1, read on the forward strand.
CAATTTGGGTATCACAGTTCGTTGATTGATCAACAAAGCCGGTTGTAGCCCAGGGGTATTTTGAAGTGAGACAAGCGAAGTCGTCACTTGGTCAACAACAAGAAACGTGGTATCCTTCGGAATAGGCAACGGTGTGCATTAAGAGGTGATGTGGTGTGTGATATAACGCTTACTGCAGTTTCCAAGGCTGCGACGAGACAAGATACCCAGTCTGACGGACTCCAATCAACAATCAGGGTTCTTTCTCTCTCCGAGGTGGCAGTGGTCACCAGATCGTTCAAAAGAGACAGAGATCGGATCAAAAGATCGCGGAATGTCTTTCTGTGGTCCACAGAAGTAGTTGTTGCGGTAGCACAGACGGCACTAAATGAGACTATATCTTCGAACGCCGTTATGAACGGCAACTTCGGAGCTGTCCAGGCTTTATTGAAGGGTAATTGGATGTTTAATCCATAGAAATTCAGTGCAAGTTCTAATGGGCCTCGGGCATGTGAAAGCGAATCATCCACAGAGAGTTGGAGGAGCGAAGATGAAGGGATGTCATCTCTTATCGCATGCAGGAGTCGCAGAGTGTCGGACATCACTGGTAGGGACCCTCTCGTCGTATCACGTATGATCTGAACCTGATATGTACATCATCAGTCAGATCAGGGGCTGGCGATGTGAAAGTATTGCAACCTGCAGGGCTTCGCAAAGGGCGGAGAATACAATTGGTAAGTGGACGATCTGAATTTCTTCGTCCCTGACATGTATGGTCTTCAGGATGAAGCAAGTTAATCGGACTGCCTGTGTCAACCGAAAGTGAGCATCAGGAACCAATCTAAAAGTGGGATTCAAACCTCATTCTGTGACCCGTTTCCGATAAGTTCATTCAGAATCGCAGCTAACAGCTGTCTCCACACAATATGTGGCTCCACAGCTTCATAGAGTGTGCTCGCAGTTATCACAGCCTGGACAGTTATCCTTACACAAGAAAGGACGCGAGAAAAACAGACACCTACGTCTTCATTGGATGTTATGTCCGACTCAATCAAGGACTTGAGAGCCTTGAAGGCATCCAAAATGATTGCCTCTGTTAGGGCACCGCCTATTTCCCATTTATCTAACAGGGAAATGAATATTTTGAAAGGTCGGGATTCGGGGTACTCCGTGGACGGAGAGAACATCTCTGTCTTTAGAGATGTATGAGCAATGACAGAAGGTCTCCACCGATGCACCTACACGTAGAGTCGTTTTCAGTAGCTCTAGTGAATGAGAGCGAAGATAGGCAATCTGCTGCTCTGCATTCTCATCCGGGCCCAGAAGCCATGTATAAAGGCGACGGTTGAGAGAGAGATCCCTTCGCATAACAACACTAGTCGCCGCTCGCATGATTATGATACGATCTTCGCGGGCCGCCCTTTGAATTGCCACCCCATCCAAGCGAAGAACTTGCAGAATAAGATCAAGGGCATAGCGACGAACAAGTACGTTGTCATCCTCCACAGCAGCAGCGAAAGCGCGAATCATGAGACCGACGTCATGTCCAAGCATTGTGGCGAGATCTGTTGTGGACATCAACCTCTGGCTTTAGAACTAGTTCGCCTGAAGACATACCACTTTCGGCGACCAGCCTAGGCAAGCGGCGAGATACCAAGTTCAGAGCTGTACCCCGTGCCGGTGGAATCGTCAGCAAGATTAACCAGACATTCTCTAGAAAGAATGATAGAGACACAGTAGTGGACAGTCGATCAAGCAGGTTCAAAACCTGTCGATGTATCAGATTAAAACACTCCGAATAGAAAAACAAGCTACCTGGTCGAAAAACTCCCCAGTCTCCTCCTCGAGTCCGGGAAGGAGGGCAAGGATGAATGACTTCATCACAGGTCTCAGACTGTCTTGCAGGGGTAGAAAATGTGTGTCATAAACATTAAGCAACGTGAACTGGTGAGAGAACTGTGGGCGGAGGCGACTGTTGAGAAGGTCTATAACGTACCTTCACGGATGTTGCTGAATATTCGAAGAACGGGAACAGACCCGATGTCCACAGGAACAGGTCTCTACGCAAACCATCCGGCTGACAGTGATAGAGTTAAATTTCTTCAGGGAATAAACAAGAGTCTTACGCCGATGACCCCAAGGATATGTGCATAGACATCCAGTGCTCTCTGATGTACACCGGTTGGCAAAGCAGGATTCAGGCATTGCGAGAGACGTTTCGCTACAATGACCCTGCGAGGAATTTCTTTGAACTGCATGTAAGCTTGTAGTGTCTTTGACAGGTAAAGTCAACCAATGCCCGTGATGTTGATAATACCACGCACCTTTAACAACTGCTTGAGAAATGCGGTAAAGTCCGCCCACTCGTGCACGCTGTCGAATGAGTTCAGGCATCTATCAACTTGCTGTGTATACTTCTTGTATTTCGGATCCGAAGCATAAGTTTGTTGTGCCAGTACTGTTATTTGAGCGTACATTAGTTATGCTATCCAATGGTCACGACAACCACACCAACCGCGTTCCTGAACAGAAATGGCCAGGCTTGTGGGGCCTTTCATGCCAAACTGAGGGGTTCTTTGACTGCTTGATGCCATGTGTGCACTTCTGCCAGTGGTCAAGGACCCCCACTTGAAGGAGCAACTAAGCTAGTCGTGGAGTTGTGTTGTGGCGGCACCGGCACGCCTACCTCTATGACTGAGGGAGCCCCAAATTAGGGTTCGGCTATCAACAAATCTTCAATTCATCCGCTCAATACAGTGATGTTTGAAAATTCAGGAGAGTGAGAACAGGCAATCGACTACTTCTAAAGGTTGCGTGTACTTAATACCCCTCATCGTTATCCTTAACGGATATGCCGACATCTTCGCGCCGTCGTGCGATAACCTCATTGAATTGTTCCTCGCACGCAGCGTTATCGCGTAGTATACGAGAATAAAACACTACTTACTATCATCCCTTTTGGTATCGGAATATCAAGTTGAAGCCGCTGGTCAGCCCGCAAAGCTAGGAAGTCATGGAGTGAAATCTGGCTGAGAATGGCTGCGGCTGCAAATGCATTCATCCCATCAACACCCGTGAGATGGCGCTCCTCCTGGGAATGGCCTTCTTCAAAAGGTGTAGCGAAACGGTGATGCAAGATGTACCTCTTTCTCGTCCACCTCCAACCACAGGCGATCGCCCCAAGGACCGAGCCGAGACCGAGATTCTGCCATATCACCCAATATACGTGCCGTTATCGCAGCTTGTTCAACAGAACGAACAAAGTACATCTGAATGATAGTCTGCGGTCGCTTTGTTGCATACGCCTCTGCAAGGGCCAGGTCCCTTTGAAGTTTCTTGATGGACTTGATCACCAGAGAACATAGATTTGTTTGTTCTTCCTCGTCTTGAGGAAGGTGCAGACCAGAGACATCAAGATCGTACACCTTAAAGACAACGGCAACGTGAATATACCGCCAAGACAGCAAACTCAGCTTGTTTTTGAGAGAACCGAAGCTAGAGGGAAGTAAAGTTTGAAACGACGGCGCAAAGACCAAAGCTGTATCACAGTCAAAGACAATGTCGGCGCCGTCAAGCCACTCCCTCTCGAGCAACTCTATACGAAGCGAATCAAAGTGGAGAGCACGCATGAGAGGGCGGTCTTGTAGCAGCTCAACCGAAGCAAGGTACCGATGGTTGCAGTGGGGCGATACGTTTAAAGGAGGTAAGGGAGCCGCTAGTCTCGAGAGCTCGTGGAGTAGCCCTTCGGTGTCGACGGGCCAACTCAAGGGTCTTTGTAGCTCAGAGCGAGCTGGTGGTGTAAGGCGCATCTTGATGTCGACTCGCAACAAAGGCTGCTTGGCGAGTACATTTAGGTACCCTGGTAGAGATTGTTCCTCACAAGTCTCTAGCCGAGGGGTTGCCGTGACGTGGTAGCCATCAGTTCTCGACGGGTGAATCCAGTCGGGACAGGAGCTATTAGGACCCTCCAGACTCCTGACTGAGGCAAAGTTCGGAGAAAAGCCAGCAGGTAATATTGAGACGATCGATTCCATAGAAACCTGCTCGTGTGATGCAGAAATAATGTTGTTATCGGCATCAAGTGCCATATCTGCCTTGCGTACAGGGGAAGTGCATCACAACGAGCTGCGGCACTGGCATGTACTCACCTTCTGGGGGATCGGAAAGAAGTGCTCGTTCGCGGACTAAGGGACTCGAATCCACCGAGTCCGACCGAACATAATTGGTACTTCGCTTATGGTAGTCATCCTGAAAGCAGCTAAACGACGCTTGGGAGCAGGAAAAGATAGTTGATATACCTCTGAAGCTTTCGATCGTTCAGGACTCTGGGATTGTGCGGCACGACCACACCCACCCCATAGTTCACAGTCTCTTTCCAAGCAGGCTCTAGGCAGCAACCTAGACTTATGTCTCTCTGCTCTAGTTAGCAGTACATTTGAGATTTCATAATCGAGTGAACTGAGGTCATGAGTGACAAGATCGAGGTTTGTTGGGGGCTTCAAAAACGCTTGGAGCTTTCTCTGATTCTCCTCTTTGATAGAGATAGAGTAGGTCAAAGGATCCAACCATTTCAAGAGTCCACCGAGTTGAGCCTTGGCCTCCCCTTCAACTGCAATGGAGTTGTGAAGTTCCGAAACTCCAAGTTCCTCAAGGGTAGGAATTGATTGTTCAGAGTTATAAGGCCTACTCAAATTTGAGCTAGTTGAATTCAAACCCATACGCTGGCATCATGGAAAGCTGGCTTGCCTCCATGTCAGCTCAAAATTCAAAGATTTGATACCCTTGGCCACATAAAAGGCGGAAGAGCCCTTATAGGTAACAAGAGAACTCATATCATTGGGCCAGACAGCATTGCGAGCATGCACGTTTGGAGCTGGTAACTGAGGAACTATAACATGTCTTTTTTGTTAGCTGATAAGTCGTCGATAAGCACGACGCACCATCCATCAAACCACTCCTCATATCCACTGACTGATCTAAAAGAATGGTATCCATCGCTTCATCGGCAAAGTCAAGTGCGAGACGCTCAAGAAACGCGTTTTCCAAGTCGTCTGAAGATCGACACATATTATTCAATGTCGAAAAGGCACCCACACGGTGGACCGAAGTAAGCGGTGTGAGTATGGTATCAGATGCTGATGACGGGGTGGTGGTAAGGTTTGGTTCTCGCGTCATGTATACGACACGGCCAATAAACTCGTGTAACCTAAACAAGTCGTAGAGTAAGAACAAACTCCAGATAATTTCGAAGAACTTACAGCTGGCCTTGACCAGGCACCTTGAGAGCTCCGCGAGACCCTGCGACGCATGACTGTCTAGGCATGTAGAACACATCTATCCAAACCCATTACCAGTGGCCCTTCCAAAGCTTATTCAACCTACCCATTTTTGCTGGGAGGAAGTCATGGATAGGCTCCTGCGATTCGGAGGATGGCGCGAAGATTTCATCCTGCTCGCTCGTGCCGTCATTTAGGTATGGTGTTGGTGGTGACAACGTTGAGGATGCGGCTACTCCTTCTCTAGCAATGCCACGAGAAATAAGACATAATCACGTACCCCACTCGTCACTGATAGTTGCATACTCAGGTGTTCCCTCGTTGTGGTCACCGTTGATAAGGGGTGCTACGAACGAGAGATCAGACATTGAAACAGGGACGTATGCAGGTTGCTCTGGTGCCACATTGGTTCTTGGAAACAGGGGTGGTGTTTGAGGTAAAGGATCCAGGGGGGGAGGTGATGGCGTCCGGCATAAGAATTTATTACGAAGTGCAGACTCTGTTCCACTTGGCCCTGTATGCATAATTGAGAATGGACTTGCTTGGTACGAGAACAGAATCTCTTTCCAGGTGTGATTGTCCACAGCTAATCGGGAGTGACTAGTCCAGTGGGTCAAATAAACGCAAAGCGGGATGTCTGCGAGCTCACAAAACGTCCTTTCTTCGAGCGTCAATGTCTTCATTCTCTTCCTCCGATGCTAAATCCCTCGAGTTATGGCTAAGGACTTCTCTCATGTCTATGGGGACAAAACGAGGTATTTTTCTGTATCCGGGCTTTGGAGTATGCCGGATGGAATGAACGGCAAGCACTGAGGGGTCTGTAAAAATGTCGGTACTTTGAAAGTCTATCACGAAGAAAATGAATTAGTGACGCGTGTGGAAATCTGGCTGATTATCAGGACAGACAGCAGCAGGAAGTATCCGGAAATTTGCTAGTGAAGATCCTCTCAGACGGTGTTGCCTTGATAGAACGATAGATGAGCTCTTGTGTCTCCTTGACTGCCCTAAGCCTCTCGCACATGTCCTGCGGTTCGATTTGGCAATGTTCCTGGATGAAATCGATCAATGGATTAGAAGGGAGTACTAGAGAATGAGGGTCGTCCACAGAGACCGGCAGCAGAGCACCACTGAGTGCCTTGACATTAGGAAAGCAGTCAGTCGCCACCACTGTCACTAAGGCGATACTGACCTGATAAACGTGGAACTGAGTACAGTCAACATAGGAAGTAGTAAGGTGTAAGGCAAAATGCTCGTCTAATAGGCGATGTATATGCGCATACAACGCCTGTACATTACTCGATGTTTTCGCGGTCATATCCAAGCTGATTTTGGATTTCCGAGATCGAGATCACAACTTGGAAGTCATGCAACTTCCGGCCCGGTCCAAATGGACGCTGAACATGAGCGTCCCGTCCCGTCTGCGCAAGAGACTTGCCTACTAGCATCCATCGCCCATGTGGGAAAGGACACTGCAAGACCTTATACGCGGTCTACGTGCAAACAAAAAGGATGAGGCAAGATTCATCGCACAAGCAGTTGACGAAATCAGGCAGGAGGTCAAGAGTAAGGACATGGAGCTGAAGGCCGGCGCAGTCCTCAAACTCACCTATGTAGGTCACACCGCGTCTGGAAGACTTCATTTCTGAAGTGCAGATACTGAAAGCTGGAAATGCTTGGTTACGATATGTCTTGGGCATCCTTTCATGTTGTGGAGGTCATGTCATCACCCAAGTATCACCTCAAGGCCGTTGGGTACTTGGCTGCAACTCTGTCATTTGGACCCGACACTGATGTTCTAATGCTCACAACAAACCTCTTGAAGAAGGTGAGGTCAGAAACCTTTTTTTGTAAATCCCAATCACAGAACTGCATACAGGATCTAACTTCAAGCCCCAACGACACTGCCGTCAGCTTGAACGGGCTCTCTCATACCATTTCGCCAGACTTGGCCCGTGATCTTTCCCATGACGTCGTAACAATGCTCAATCATTCGAAGCCTCATATACGCAAGAGAGCGGTCATCGCAGTTTACAAGGCACTCGTGAAGTATCCCGAGGCTACCCCTTTTGCCCTCACACGACTTAAGGAGAGGCTGGAAGACCAAGATCCTGGTAAGTAGTTGATATTAAAACTCAAGTGAACCCACGAGTCATCATCTTAGGCGTTGTCGCTGCCACCATCAATGTTCTTTGTGAGATGGTTCGAAGAGAGCCAACAGACTATCTTTCACTCGCCCCTCAGCTTTTCCGTTTGATGACCACATCGTCTAATAACTGGATGCTCATAAAGCTGATCAAGTTGGTGAGTAGTCGCTAGATTAGTCACACAGTCTAGGTTAACGAAACCGTAGTTTGGCTTTCTTTCCCCACACGAGCCTCGCCTGGTGAAAAAGCTCCAGCCTCCGATCACGGAACTCATATCCACAACGCCGGCTATATCCCTTTTATATGAATGTGTACATACCTGCATCGTCGGGGGGATGCTACGGCACGCATCTGGGGACTTGCTTGCTGAGCTATGCGTTACGAAACTTGCAGCATTTCTCGAGGATCCAGACCAGAATTGTAAGAGACATCTAGCTCAGAGTTGCCTCAGTCTAAAGAATCCCTTCTCAAGTGAAGTATATTGCGCTTTTAGCGCTCGTCAAAATAGTTCCAACACATCGTAATTTAGTGGCGAAATATCAAGACATGATATTGTCCAGTGTTAGCGATCAGGACCTAAGCATTCGCATGCGTGCTCTTGATCTACTTTCTGCCATGGTGTGCTCCGTTTTATACCTTTCTTTTGATCAAGCACTTAGCTATGACACCACCCCAAGGTCACAAGAGAAAATCTGCAATCAATTGTGCAGCAGCTCCTGTCCTACCTTGTCCGCCCAGACTCCTCTTCTTTTCCAGCGGCAGCTCAATCGCTTATGCTTAATATTACCTCATCTACCTCTGATGGGGCGGGGCCAATCTTTGCCCCGACCCAGCTTTCCTCTTATCGCCTCGCACTCGTCCAGCGCCTTCTCACGATGTGTTCATATGACACATACGACAATGTCGTAGACTTCCAGTGGTATCTGTCCGTTCTCCTGGACCTAACCTATGTCGCATCCGTCAAAGTGGGCCAACAGATTAAAGACCAGCTAGTCGATATAGTGGCAAGGGTTAGAGGTGTCAAACGTTGGGCTGTCGAATTGATGACAAGGTTGGTGCGGGATGATGCATTTCTCGCAAATGCGCAAGAAGAAGGCAGCTGTGCGGAGGTTTTATGGGCTGCGGCGTGGATTTGTGGAGAGAACAGCAGGTGGTGCACCTCTTCTTTGTCTGCATCTAGGCGTTATAATAATCTACCGGACAGAGAGATTGCTGAGCCACAGAAGCTTCTTCCACATTTACTTCAACCGAATGTCTTACTTCTCGCTCCGGAGACCATTGGGGCCTATCTTCACGCTGCGGTTAAACTTTTTAGTGCATGGTCAATGGAACTATCCCAGGATTGGGACAGTGACAAAATACAGGAGGTTAGGGAGGTTGTTGACACGCTTATTTTGCGACTCAAGACTTTCACCTCGCACTCCGACATTGAGGTGCAGGAACGGGTGCGTCAGATGGGTGCCTTTCTTTGCATCGCATCGAATATGATTCTTTTAGGCCGCAAATACAGTGCAACTATTCACCTTTATCTGTGCCGATCTTGCATCGTTTCGTCCGGAGGAAGACTCGACGGCTAGTCTCCCGGATAATGCGACCAGCCAAACCCCTACACACCCAAAGAGCCTGCTACTGATCAACCCACTCTTCTCTGTCTATGAGCTCAATTCTGTCAACATCGCTGCCCAAGACAGTATTCCAGTTCCGGAATCCCTCGATCTCGATACTTGGATTGTCCCTCCGCCGCGGGAGTTCACAATATCTGACGTAGCTGTTGATGACGATAACCAGGGGGGTGAACGCCCTACGATTAAAAAAAGCTTAAGAGTAAGGGTAAGGGTAAGGGCAAAGAGAAGAGCTCGAAGGCAGCAACTCATGGCTCTCAAACTGACCCCATTCCTTCTGCGGGGCCATCAGAAACGGAAGATAGGATAGAGCGTGAGAAGGCAAGTTGATCAGTCAAACTAGAGTCCCAATGCAACTGACTTCTAAAAGCAGCGACTAGCAAGGATGGAACTTCGTCGACACGACCCATACTATATCCAGGACAGGCCGCACTCAGCCCCATCTGCCGATGACGTGGATTTCATACCAGTTATCCGTCTCGATGACCTGCCACCGTTGTCACAAGGTCTGCACCGTCGTCTTCCCGTTTCCCAAAACTGATTTTGTTTCACAAGTCACGGAAACTCAATATCCCAGTCTGCTGCGTGATTCCGCATCCCTCGTACCCTCCGAGCCGTTCGTGGTCGATAAAAATGGAGAAATGCCAGAAGGCGCAGTACCTCTGCCCTCCTTGAACCCACATCCTACTCCGCCAATTGTCACTCCCCCTACCGACACTACGCACCAGGTGCCCCCGTCATTTCCAGCTTACGTGGTGCATGAGCAGATTCCTCGCACAGGAACCCCAGAACCCATAAAGGTGAAGCGCACCAAAAAGAAAGGGGTATCGTCTGCGAAGTCAAAACGGACAGTCGCAGAATGATATGATGACAAGCGAACGTAGTTACTGTGATAGGAGTTTTCAATTGTACATTCCTTCACGAGGCACATTAATGCTTAACTTTGATACATCATTGTGCGACAGAGGTAAGGCATCTTCGCAGTGGTATGGGGAAGAGATAGTGTAGTTCATAGGGTAAAGTTAATGCAGTTCGGGCAAAGAGCAATTCATCGGTCATCTTCAACATGCTCCACCGAGTCCACAATTTCATTAACTAGCTCCATTGTGACACCGGGTATCGTCCGCTCGGCTTCCGTGAAGGCTCTCTGCAGGGCGCTTAAGGCAATGCGTGCTTCCTGCGTGGACACCCGGGGGAAGAGCTAAAGGAAGAAAATCAATGATTGAACTCGTGTCAGTCTAAAGCTTGTCTGCCTTACCGAAGCAATTGCAGGCAGAACGACAGAGTCCAGCATGGTTGTGTCAGGTAAATCATCCTCAGGGACGTGATCCTCGAGGTCATCGTATTCATCCGACGGCTCTCGACGTATACCATTACTTTCATTGCTGCCTACGAGTCCATGGCGGACAGTGGCCTGCTGGTCAATCTTGCGAGAGGAACTTCGGTCCGATGACGACAAAGCTGGCAGGCGATCTGCCCTGGCTGTAATAGAGGAAGTGACGGTGGTGTCCGTTTCCGTACTTGGCTCTCTTCCTGGTCCATTGGCGCTCGTAATAGAGGCTCCTGACCCTGAGGATGCGCGGGAGCGGGTGGTATTGTAATCCCATGTCAGCGGCGGACCAGAGGCCTGGACACCGCTGGCACGTCCTATTGTACTTGGCCGCGCGGTAGTTTTGACCGTGCCGAAATCCCACAAATCTTCGGGATCCGTGGTAGTGGATCTAGTAGGAACCATGCGCTCTTAGACTCTTAGAATTAGAAAAAAGATCATCACTGACAAATCCTCAACCCTGTCCTGCATTTCTTCCTCAAGGCGTTCCCCTCCTTCGGCTTTCCACCGTTCGTGCCGTTCGATCAACTCAGTCAGGTAACTAGTTTTCCTCGCCATTCTGATGAACTTATGCTTCAGCAATTCGCGAGCGGATGGGCGCTGTGAAAAATGGAGATGAATCCCTGAAATTGAGGAGTGTCTGAACTTACGTCGCGGGGATCTCGCTGAAGGCAATAAGAAACAAACTCCCTGAAAGGCTTCGAAAACATGGTATCGAGCTGCGGAGGTGGATTCTTGGGGATCAAAAACAGAACCTACGAAAATGATCAGAAGCCAGGCATGAATCAATATCACGGCTACATGAACGTGCCTTCATAGGATGGAGTTCTGCATATGGCGGCTCGCCCTTCGCCAATTCTATGGCAGTGATTCCAAGACTCCAAATATCAGCTTTATGGTCATAGCCACTCTGTTTGATAACTTCCGGCGACATCCAGTATGGTGTGCCTACAAAGGTATTCTTCTTTGCGGATAACGTGCCGGACAACTGCCCAGAAACACCAAAGTCGGCAAGTTTCACTTCCCCCCCAGCGGAAAGGAGAATATTTGCAGCTGCCGAAGGGCACTATGTTAAGCCAGAGGAGCGAAATGGCATGACCGGCCTACCCTTGATGTCACGATGTAGCTTGCCTTCCGTGTGGAGATAATCCAATCCGCGAAGTAACTCCCGAAGGATGATCGCAATGTACTCCTCCCGGAAGACACCCGGCTTCATCTGCGCAAGCTTTCAGGAACTGACAGGGAATAAGTAACCAGGAGGCCCACAAGATCGGAGCAGGAACCGCCTGAGCAGTACCTGTAAAAGACAATCAAACGGATTGCAAAAGATTGTCAGTGACGCGAGAGTACTCCATGACTATCCAGAGATGGGATCCTTTGAGATACGAGCCATGATACCTGCAAACCTGAATATCTCGACCAGAGACGGCAACGGTAAAGAGACAAACTTTGTGACATGAGGAGAATCTAGCTGAGATAGTATTTGAATCTCTTGTTGGATATCCTCAATCTCATCTTCGGCACTCTCGAGGTCAATGATCTTGATGGCGACAGTCTTCTGCGTGCGCTTATCATAACTGGATACAAGTGTGAGTAACACGTGCAGCAATGTGTCAACGAGTAACGTACCCCTTAAAAACCTCGCCGAATGAGCCCTTGCCTAACCTATACTCAGCTCACGGATCTGGCGCGTGGCGCTGAGAAAAACATACCGATCCTGTCCTGCTTTACATAAAATTCTTCTGGGTCTGAGCGGTGAGAGTCCTAATTTGGATACAGGGAGAAGGTAATGTATGGTATAAACGGTGGTATCGTGGAGTATTGTGTGGCGGATCTCACCATTGGTGAATTCGGCTAGGTACGCAAAGGATATGTGAGAATGCAATGTAGTATGTCGTTGGGAAAAGTTCCAGCTCGAGCGATGGAAAGAGGTGAGATAAAAAAAGGGTGGTAATCGAGTAGAGAAAGAGAGGGTTGAAAGGAAGGAAAGCGGCAGAGCAGAGCAGAGAGACTCTGAGGGAGAGGCAGACTGGGGAACTGGGCCCGCGCGGCACTGCGCCTGTCAAGTCAAGTCAAGTCAATCTCCCAGTCACGTGCTATCTATCACCATTTCAAATGCGCCGCCGCCGGTTTCTCTGGCAACTCTGAGCCATCCACCGCCAACACTCCACCTTGCCCTTGGCTAACATTTCGCTCCGCATCCCCAGCTCGAGCTCTGTCCAATTTCGCTCGTAGGCGGAGCTTCACTGGCGGTAGTGCTAGCCCGTAATGCCGGACAAAGAGCCCCAACAGCGTCGCGAGTAGGAGCGCAAGCGAGCACGCGACGACAACGTGAAGATATTCCTCCAGAGCTAGATTGTAAGCAGGGGGCTGGTATAAGGGCTTGGCGATGATGACTGTATGGTTTCCGCTTCGATATCGATCAAACGCCCCTTGCGGATCAACGTCATCGGGGCTGGGTGGACTATCAGGGCGAGCATTTGATCGTGGAATTGAGAGGAGAAAGGTGAGAGCGAAGATACGGTATTGTTGACTGTCTTGGTACATTGACATCTTTTACGCTGCGGACGCGATGTGATGCTGTCGCCGGGGAATGAGACCTCGACGTACATCAACCCTACATTGTAGGAAAACCCTCTCCTTTGAATGTCGCCTGGCAGTCTAGTCAAGGTCTGGTCTAGCCAGCTATACTACTAGTACGAGTTCTGAAACCAACTACCGCTGGACTTGCTGTTCGTTCCTGTTAGAGTGTCCGAGGGGACTCCGGACGCGAATGTGCTATGGGCAGGGGTCATCCGGCTGATCATGTGCAAAACCAAATATACGTCATGCTGGCAGCAGGAGTACTAGTCACATCGCTTTCAAATAGTAGTAGCAGGTCAGGGCCACCGCATGATGAGGCTGACGTCCAGTGTCATGGAAGCAGCTGGAGGTAAGGTGCCATGGTAGCTCACAGTATCACACCTCTGGGGCCAGGCATTGTCAAATTCCCATCCTTTTTTTTTGCCACCGTAGATATTCCGCTCGACTTGCATGTACTACACCCTCAATGCCCCAACAGCTAGGGGTTACCGGGGATCGTCCCACTTCACGAGACCGACCTGGCTGGCGTTGTTTACAAGGCGATATGCATTCGAATCCACAGTTGATGCGAGCCACCAACGCCATGTCATATAAATATTCATACTTGTTCGTCTGGGAGGCCCGAATGAGGAATAAAACTCCACAAAGCAGTCACACACTGAGGACGTTCTGCGGAATATCACACAACCGGGTACCCATCTATCAACTAAACGATGAACAATACTACAAAGAAATTTCGCATGTGTCCCGTAAGGGAGTAGTGAGCCGTATTTCGTTATGTCGTCGTGGAAGTGTGTAAAGATGTACTCATTAGACGTGCTTTCGATGTTCCTGTAGATACTGGTGTGAGAGAGAGACGGGAGAAGTAGTCAAGCTGCTAACCGGGATATGTGTTGTCTCGTGGTCGACATGGACGAATGCTCTTCCGACATTCGGTAGTACCTCTATCCTATCCTGCAGCTGCTGACTGATATCATGTGCCTTCCATAACGGCGTGTTTGCATCCATTACGACGTCGACTTCGACGAAATAATCCTGAAGAAAACCATCAGGTTTCATTGCTGAGTACAGAAGTGCCCAAACGAACAGGGCCACTCTAAGATAGATTTAATGGGGCATCATAGAGCAAGACATTAAATGACACACATGGTAAGCGCGAACGGTATCTATTTTCTCGATATCATCGCTAAATGTCATGGCCTTATAGATGATAAGCTGAAGGAAATCATGAGGAGCCGATTTCCCCGCCAGCAGCTCAAACTGAGCATAGATAGTGCGAGTCCAAGCCGTAATGACTACAAGGGCAATCTGTGCACAAATGAGCAGCGTTAAGCCACTTGTGAGACATGTTACTCACGACTATTGCTCCAAGCGGATCCAGATCTAGATTGCGCGTGTTACTGAACGCCTGAACCCAAGACTCAAGAATGGAGAGCATACACCACGCTAGTTTGCTACCTCCAGCTGACATGAGGAGGCCTGAGCACAACGGCATCAATGTACAATCCGGTACGAGGCTAGCAAGAATTTCACCAAAGGAGTTTATGAACAAGTCGTTGCGGTGGTCTTCCCAGAGCACCTCAACCTGGCTTGACCTGGAACGTGACGAATAACAGTAGAGAAATAGAAGAAATTTGACTCCTTCAAGTTGATTAGTGCAGCCAAAGCGAGTAATGGACAAACCCACCCAGAGCAGCACCAACAGCAACAACGGAGGGTATATGAAACTGGTTCAAATCCTTGCCACCATGCGTGATAAGATCCCGTGCAGATTCAATGATTACGACAAGGTTCACGGACCCCATGCTAACGGTAAGTCAGGACCGTCTCAGCGCACAGAAAGGATTAACATTCGCACAGAAAACCTGAAGAGAAGTCAATGAGGACTATGAAATTGGAAGGTAGGTCATACCGTAGATTACGTTTCCGATTGTCTCCAAGCGCGCACCACCCACCGGCCACTTATTGACATCCATCCTGCTTGCCTTGCGATGTATGTAGTACAGGAGGAAATTGCTACCGACATCGAATATAGAGTCGATGCCGGTGGCCACGAGCGACAGGGAAGCCGATGAGATAGCAGCATACACTGCCAAAAAAAATTTAATCAAAATGCGAACGACGTTACGGAAAGTCCTAACATTGTAGCACAGCGAGGGCAATATTAGCGAAGAGACTCGCACGCACTGCAATTTTAACCTTATCATTTTTAGTTACCGTGACTATTCACGATGATTGGCACGGGCTTACGGGGAGCCGAGAGTGATCCTCTTCATTCCTAGCATCCTCTGTGTGTTCCTCCATGGGTTTTAAAAGAGAAGCGATGAGCTGTGCACGTACGTCAATGAGATGGAAGGGTCAAGACGGAATAAAAGGAAGAGACACCGACATCGTTCTGTCTTCGATGATAATTGGCGAGGCGCTTACCTCGCTTGCGGCTGCGGAGTTCTGCGATTTCTTCATCTGACTTGAGTCCATGACCGAAATTGTAGGGATCCTTCGAGGTCGTTACTCGTGGTGCGGTTGGGCTTTCTGCGTCTGCATCCGCGCCATACGCTAATCGAAGATCCGTTACCACACCCTCGGGCAGCTGCGGAATGACACAATTAAAGAGATGTGGCGAGAGAATGAGTTGGTACGAAAAAAAAGAAAAAAAAAAACACAAACTGAAGCGGGAGGCTGGGCACTGTTATCTGTGGAAGTGAAGATCGAATGGGAGGCCAAGGCCATCTGTTTCGACTGGTCGTTTGATTCGAATATTCAAGCGGAGCGCAAGAGAGAGAGAACCAGGACAGCGGTAGATGTGGAAGAGGCGGTGAAAAATGCTTACAAATCAAATTTACCCTTACCCTGGTCATTTTTCCCGGTTCCGAGTGCTTGGTTGTTCTCTTCATGGAAGTTCTCATCCTCGCTTTCTTCCTTGTCGCGTGCGTATGGGTCCCATAACTCATCAAGCGTTCACTATCTCACATTAAATCTTAAATTAGTTTCTTCGCTCTGGCCCTCTGGTGCCTGCTATCATTGAGTAGACCCTTCGTTCGGTCGTTCTGGGATCTATGGGTTGCCAGCGCACGCTCCGGTACCGGTATGAATCCAGGAAGATATCGACGTTCTGCTCCGGAGAGGGAGATATGGGAGATGGAGATACGAAATAGGTCAGCTTGAGTGTCTAGTACGTCAAGTCCATGTCAGTACAATCCCAAATCTTACCGTTGGTTTCAAACAGTTGGAATCTATGTCTATGAACTGGTCAATATCCGATATCTGAATTCACGGGGTTTCTGTCCCAGTTCTGACCGGTCACGATCAATTTGCTTGAGACTGCTACTTCTCGTATTTAAAGCTCGCAATGGATGACCTCGAAAGCCATACCCCAATCCCGATTCCTACTCCACTGGTCACTCTTGACGAGAACCTTTGACCTTTCTCCACCACCTAAGATATTCTTCATGAGATTACCATCGAGCTCTTCCCTTATTCTTGCATCGTTGGCGGTGTCGTCATCATCATCATCGCTTTCTGCTCTTGCTGCTCCTACCAGTGATTATTCAGAGGACTCATCGTCATCTGTGCTAGTTCCACTTAGCAGCGATGACCTGGCGAGTCAGTCAAAGAATCTGCTTACACGTTCTACTCTAACACTGGCTCAGTTTATCAGCAAAACAAGGGTATTGTCGGCGATATCAGCGATATCATTGCAGCTTTGCCATTGCCAGAAGCCCTCGGTTCAGTTATCAAAGAAATCATTGGCTTAAATGCAGCGCCTTACGACACCAAAGAAGCGCGACAGGAACTCCCTCCACTTGTTTCCGATACGCTGCTAGCGCCGTTGACTAGCAACCTCGCTCCCACTGGGGCGACAAGGCGGGCAGAGGAGAGCGGAGCGAACGATCTGCCTCAAGATCCGCCTACGCGGCCACCTCTGTCGGAAGTCCCTTTACCTCCTGCAGCTGCTGTGAGTTCGGATGATAACACGAAGCCCCCTGCCGCTCCTGGAGGTAACACCCCATCTCTACCCCTCCCTGCGCTTCCTGTAAATCCGCCCGTTCCCCCGCCCCCGACCGTGCAGTCTCCTACAGGTCTGCCGACTCAACCTTCACTGCTAAATGGTGCGCCTGGACGTCGAGACCCAGGTGTTGATGTTTCCAAGCTGCCGGTGGTAGATGAGATATCCTTGCCCCTCTCCCCTAGGGACACACCCGATGCTCCCGTATTACCTATCGTGTCCGGCCTCCTGTCCTAATCAGTGAGGCCCATTGACGATGGTATTCATTGTCTCCACCGTTCACGGATATTTGTCACATTGTTCATAAACATATCAACAGTTCAATAGTGCTGCAGTGCGCCATACCTCTTGTTTGTCTCCATTTTATGTTTCTACAATGCTTTGTATTATCGTTCTTTGGGCGAATGTGTCATTGTATCCAAATATAATTACCACGCTATCTTATTCCGATGTCCGATTTCTTGGTGATGGCTTGTAGGAGACACAGCACACAGCACGCTTGAATGGTTATATGTACGTTTCTTCTCTTTCTTCGGCCCCGAGTTGCGAGTCCTGGGCGTGTTCGTTGGATCTAGAGAAGAGCCTTGACACCATCTTTTTTGTGCAAGGCTTGGAGATTGTCGTTCCCTGTCAATGTCACTCATCTCAACAGACTGTAGCGGACAAACTAGCGTTTCACCCACCGCCGATATGCTTCTGGTCTGGGAGAGGATATTGGCGTCAAACAACGTAAAGTGGATAGGCTGCTAGCTCACCAATGAAGATATTTGGCACAGACCGCTGGTTGGTCAGCTGTGAGAGGTATCCCTGAATTTCAGGGCCATCATCCCGGAGATCCAGCCTTGATGAAGCGTATTCAGAAGTTGGCTTCACGCTGTGCAACTACAAACGCACGACGTACTCCAGCACCTTGACGTGTACATCCGGAAACCTCGTCGCGAACAAGTCCTTGGCACTTCCGCAGTACGGACAAAACGATTTGGAGAAGATCACGACTTTATTTTCTGCAATAGTTTGCTGCACCACTTGAGTGACAGAGTTCGGAATTTCTCTTTTCCCGGCTCAGATACCCACATTAACGAAATCCTTGACGGCCATCTCTTTGAGCTGCCTGGGAGATGGGTTGGACGAAGAGGCTGGCGATGTGGAATACATGGCGGAGAAAAGAGAGAATGCTCGACGCGACGTCATGGTAAGTGCGAAACGGGGGACCATTGCATTATCCGCCCCACTCACCCACAACTCACTGACTTATGACCCAGCGCTCACTGACGTGGCCGTCATCACACGTGACCGTAGGTTGCAAGACGGCCATGGCTGAAGCTCTAAGAGGTGGAAACTCGGATGAAGCTATATGCAGATGCAGACCGTGACCGTGAACTGTGAAGGCACGAGCCTAAGTACGAGAGAGGGCCAAGTCAGCGGGATCACGCGGCCTTCGGATCTCTTGTTCACGAGGTCTGCAGTTGTTGCACAAGCTACAAGCTACAAGCTCAAGCTACAAGGCGTTATACACACTCCATCGCGGTAGTATTCCAACCATGTCAACGACAATTGCCAGATGTGTGAGCAAAATCATGGATCGCATCGCCCCTCTTACCCTCGCAGAAAAATGGGACAACGTGAGCTCTCTCCTCATTCACCCCAAGTTCTCGTACTATATGTTCCTCCTCCGCCATATTAACGGCAGCGCATCAGGTCGGACTACTACTAGGTCCGAGAATCTATCGTCTCACTTATGATACCTTACGACTGAAGAACCCTAACTGAATATCAAACAGAAGCCCCTCATCAGCGGCAACATGCAACCCAGAACAATATCTTGCTGACGATTGAGTGAGCCCCCTCGCCAAGCTTGTGATCTAACCGATGCGTGCCCTCCTCTGACTCGCGCCCATCGAAAAGCCTGACTACACGCGTCACCGACGAAGCGCTATCGCTTCCCGCGTCCATGATTATCGCGTACCATCCACCGATCTTCAAACCCCTCTCTTCCGTAACCCTGTCCAACCCGATCCAAGCATCCCTGC
The DNA here is from genome assembly GCA_022376555.1 of Russula compacta. Lineage (NCBI taxonomy): Eukaryota > Fungi > Basidiomycota > Agaricomycetes > Russulales > Russulaceae > Russula > Russula compacta. Next base: position 807,571 of record WTXH01000002.1, read on the forward strand.
TGCGCTGCGCCGCTGCGGGTATCTCTGTCTATAGCCCCCACAGCACACTGGACTCGGTATACGGTGGCATCAATGACTGGCTTGCGTCTGGCCTGGGTGATGGCCACCTCGACTTAATTGGAGGCGAACATCCTAGTGGAAGAGGTGGGAGCGGGAGGCTTCTGAAACTCAACAGGAAGACTACCTTGTCAAGCCTCCAGGAGAGAGTCAGGAAGCACCTAGGTCTCGCTCAGTGTTTGTGCACTTACTCGCCGTTTGCCCTGACTCTATCGAGTTGAGCCATCTCCGCATCCCGCGCAGTACAGGTAGCACGAAGGACAGACAGTCCTAGTAACGAAGTTCAGTCAGTGGCGATCTGCGCTGGCTCGGGAGGTTCCATGTTACTTGGAGTGGATGCTGATGTTTATTTCACCGGGGAAATGTCACATGTGAGGCCGTCTTTCGCTCACGAAGTCCACAGGATCGAACTTATATATCCACAGCATGAAGTTCTCGCCGCAATCGCAACAGGAAGGAACGTCATATTGTGTAAGTCCTCGGATCGCACTCTTCGAAAAGAATGCAAAGAACGCTCAGAGTACGTTTTAGGCGGCCATACAAATACAGAACGAGGCTACCTTCCGGTGCTCGCATCTATATTGAAGGCGGAGCTCGGGAAGCTTGAGGGCGAGGAAAAAGTGTTTGAAGCGACAAGCGTTCACATTAGTCAAGAAGATAGACACCCTCTCGACTTTGTATAGAGTTGTGATGGATAAACGCTCTACATTTAACATATTTGTGGGCCCTTTTGGGCGGCAATACCTGCAGATACTGCACCCATCGATGCCTATCGATCGACTTCTCTGTAACAGGCAATGAGACATGAGGCAGGAGAGAGATCGAACACACTTGCCCGAAAACGAGATCCATGGTCCCGATAATGGCGACGACGTCCGCAATAAAGTGCTGACAACATGGCATTAGTCACTATTATACTGATAATGGTCATCTTACATCTGGAAAGAAGCCGTCAGTCAAATCGAGGACATCCATTGCGTCAAGGGTACTCACGTCTCATCATGAAATCAGCGCCAGCGAGATGGGCGAACCCTGGGGCGCGGATACTGCAGCGATATGGCCGATTGGTCCCATCACTGTCGAAGAAAAAGAAGAGAAGTTGGCGGTAGCTAGATGACAGCATTGGGCGACTCACGAAACTAGATAGACGGCCATTTCTCCTTTGGGTGCTTCAATAGCTGCATAGGTCTCGCCTGGGGGCACAGAATATCCCTCAGAGAATATCTGTAGAACATCGATCTTGTGAGAAAGAGGGCTAGGGGGAAAAGAAAAGACGAACCTTGAAATGATGAATAAGAGATTCCATGCTTTCCTTCATCGAGGCGCGTGGGGGTGGAACCAGTTTATGGTCATCGACCTTGACCGGACCGGTTGGAATCTTGTTCAGGCACTAACGAAGCATAGCCGGGGTTTCGAATTGGCCCTGACTTGCGCACGGTTCGGATCACACTTACTTGGCTGATGATTCGCAGTGATTCTCGGAATTCTTGCACTCTGCAGAGGTACCGATCATAACAATCACCATTCTTGCCGATGGGAACATCGAACTCAACCTGGGTGAGATAAGCAACAAGAAAGGCGGCGAGCCGGTTTGCGCACCTCGTCATACTTGTCATAAGGAGAGACTTTTCTTAGATCCCACTTGATGCCGCTGCCACGTAGCATGACGCCAGAGAAACTATAATCCAGGGCTTGTTGCGCCGTGACCTTTCCTATACCGATCGTTCTTTGTTTCCAAATTCGATTGCCAGTTACAACTTGTTCGATCTCATCCACGCGGGAGCTAAATTGCGTAGCCCATTGGAAGATGTCGTTCAGCAGACCGTGCGGGAGGTCAAATGCCACACCACCAGGGCGGACGTAAGCGGCATGTAGGCGGGCGCCGGACACACGTTCGTAGAACTCCATCAACTTCTCTCGCTCTTCGAATCCCCAGAGAAAGGGCGTGAGAGCACCGACGTCCATCGCGTGTGTCAAAATGGCCATCAAATCTAGAACAAGTCGAAATGACGTTGAGGAGACGTCTCAGGCAGTAGAGCAAACAGAACACAACGATTGAGAATGCGGGTAATCTCCCCGAACAGCGTTCGGATCCATTTCGCGCGCTCTGGAACCTCGATGTTAAGGAGCTTCTCGACAGCGAGTGAGTAGCAGAGCTCATTTGTCACTAGGGAATCCTGGGGGTTATTCTTGGCATTATCTGGTGCATGGGCGCTCACTCATGGAAACATAGTCCAGACGGTCGAAGTATGGCAGGGCTTGAGTGTAAGTTTTGTACTCAATCAACTTCTCTGTGCCTCTGTGCAGAAGTCCGATATGCTTTGGAAGAAACGTCAACGCATATACGGTGTGCAGCCCAGGAAAACCACGGACTGGATCGGCTCGGAGTATCTCCTCTCCATTAAGTTCTAGTATAAGTCTTAGCACGCCGTGCGCAGCGGGATGTTGAGGACTGGGGTGATGATGATGAAGTTGAAGGCATAAAAGGGACCTTGCCAGAGCAGCTCACCCGAAGTTGACTGGGGAGCGATCGTCAGTCATTCGGCTCCTCTAGCAGCACTAAAATTCCATTTTTTTCCTCACCAGTGAAATGCCTCATTTGCGCATCTTTCCGCGTCCCCGACTCTGCCAGAATCTCACTCGCAGAAACACCCTGCAAGTCCTCGGCTATGTGCCTGTTGAATACATTGTTACCACCAGGCGTGGTTGCTGATGGGCCCTGTGGTGCTGCCTGGGCGAGAACTGACGACGTAGAAGAAAACAGGCGGCGTTGAACGAAGCTTATGTTGTGCGCCAGCCGACGCCGAAACAATATGCTGGCCATGTCGACGACGGAGCAGTCTGGCCTGCGCGGCACAAGGTGGCGCTCTGCGGTGCCGTCCGAGTTGCTCCCACGCTCTCGTGCGTTTCATCCGCTCGCCGCCTGTACCAATCCCTTGCTTCTCCGTCCTATTCGCAATCCGAGATGATTGTCTAGGTTGTCAACGTATAGCCACAGTTACCAACTATACTTACTCGTAGAAGACAAGGTGTCAACGAGAATCAACACGCAAACACAAGAGTCGGACACTGACACCACGCTACGCAGTCATCACTCCGCTCCCGGGGCATGAGCCTTCTGGATCAACCAATTACACTATCCGTGGACAATTTTCTCAGTGGAACATATGTGATCCGAACATCAAAGGCTCCACATCCTAGAGCATTCATCTCATTCAGCCGACATACTGTAGCCTCATGTACACCACCATCCATCGAACAACATGCCTGGGAGTCTTTCGGTAGCCTGCAGGCTCCAACCTATCTTCTGTGCATGTTCCGTACTATTCCGTGTTTCAGTCACGATGTCGAGTTCGCGCAGTCGGGAGTGCAATTTGCCCATCGCAGGTGCCCAAAAGGCGTTTCAGTGTGGGTGTCATTCACTGATCATGTGTCCTGTCTACCTCCAACAACGTGGCATATGGGGCCCTCTTCTTGCGGGCGCTGCCTACCGCTTTGATCTGTCCGCGTTCTCATGGTCTGGTGTGGATGCCTGTAGGCAGACTTTTTGGAGCTTCTAGATGTCTTGATCTGGCCCGATCTGGTCGCCTCCCAGTGCTCTGCCCTCTATTTGATCATACTGTTCCTTGCCCAGGGCACACACATTTTTATTTGCAATATGTATCTAATTCTATACCCACATATGCATGCACATAATTTGGATCATTTTGTCATCCTGCTTTCGGAAGACAAATTCGTCCAGGAGATGATATAGGACATCGAGACTCATGTCCTTACGTGAATTCAACCCCATTCAGTTCCATCCATAATGATCCCCTGACCCGAGCAACTTTCCCTGCCGAACGTCTATGCCTATACGTACAGTACTCATACGGTCACAGTTAGGGCTGCTAATATAGCCCTCTGACAGCGCTTTGAATAACAGCGCTGCAGTCAACGAGTCGACCTCGGCTTGATCCGGGGAATTTATCGGACGCGGTTGGGATCCCAACAAGAGACCTCCTATGCTCCTACGCTTGCTCTCCCCTGTTCTATGATACGGATGCGTGGCTCACGTAAAGTAGCTTGTACACGCGGTGCTATACAAATTCTCGTGAAAAGTGTCCAAAAAATGTCCTGATATATCAAAGTATGAAAATCATGGCATTGTCTACATGCACGCGACTAGTACGCATGTCTAGCCATATCTGCTTCAACGTTCGTAGAGTCCAGAGATCGAGAGTCCGCCAACGGAAATTAAACAAGGACAGCACCTGCAACAATTCCTACGACTGCCACCGCCATGGAACCGATATGACCACCGTCAATGTGACTTCCCAGAGCACCATTACTGCCGTTGAAAGGACTCGGAGAGGTGGAGGAGCCGCTCGACGACGATGATGCCGAACTACTCGAGCTTGAGGAGGCTGTGCTGACACTAGAACCTGCCGAGCTAGCAACCGAGCCAGACCTAAAAACAACAGCTGTGAGGTGCTAGGTGAAGCAACAGGAAATACGCACGATGAGGAGAGCGGTGATGACGTGGACGCAGAACTAGTCGTAGTCACGGTTGCACCAATGGAAAATGTGTTGCTTGTGGCGTATACCTCGTTGATATTACTTCATATTGAAGAAATTGAGGATCACATATGCACAGAGTTCTGTCTGCTTACCTGACTTGGACGGCCTCAAGTGTATAACCATCACTGTACACGACATTAACCAAGCACTGGAGTAAGGTAACAAACTGTCTTACGTGGCAGGTACATTAGGGAGATTAACAGTGATGGTTCCGAGGCTGGTCTGAACGTTATTTCCGATAGCGATTGCGTTGTGAAATTGCGAGGGATTCGACAGCTCGAGTGAGAAGGTCTGGGGGTCGCTACTAGTGGCCGTCCAAGTAATCGTAACAGAACCACCGGACGCGGGATTGGCGGAAATGGATATAGTGAGGGCAGACACCAAGGGGAGGAGGAAGAGAAACACGCTAAAAGGCAAAGTGATAAAGAGAACTGCATTTACAAAAGCAGGTGGACGAGTACCTGAAAGCGGGATGCATTAGGTTGAAATTTGAGATAGTTAAATGTACGCTAAGGTTGTGAGAGTAGAAGAAGGAAGGGAAGGGACGAGTGACGGTGACGGTCAAGTGTTTGGGGATGACGGTTGTTCATACTATACTTATACTGGCTCCCACGTGTGTAAGCGTCGGCTGCGGATATCTACATTTAGACAGACGGCAGCCATATTGGCAAGACAAATACCAACTGTGACACTCGAGGTCCGTCCATGTGATTTGGGTGAGAGGCAGCCCTACTAGAGATGTTTCTTTCCTAAGCCAAAGTTTGAAATCGGATCCATAAATGTCACCAGTCCCTCCTGTCTTCGTGGCACGTGAATTGTTGCGTCTTGCTTAAGTTTTAGCTTTAATTATTAATTACCAGGTTGACACAAGGCTATTGATAGACGCCTCGGCACAGGAACTACTCCTACAAATGCTTAGTACACAGGAGCGTCTCGAATGTATGTGCTAACTAACTGATGATCAAGAAGCCCTGGATTAGACGTGGGGGTTTCCCGGATAGGCCTAGTGCTTAACCTCTCCTTCCCTAGCCATACCTGAAGATGATAAAAGTAGTCTTTTGAATGACCGGACCGGTATTGATTTGTATATCATCCGCATCTCTGGGCTGAAACAGCATCCCATTTAACTTCTGGAAGTACAGATTCCTTGTTGTCGTAGCGATGACAAGGTCGCAGCTGCATCATTTCCATTGCACCCCCCGAACGACCATCCGATCTACCACGGGAATTATGGGCTTGGACGAGTCGCGTCGGAAGTCGATTTAGGCGCATCAAGGTCGAAGTATAGCGCGCCTGGAGATCGACGCTACCATCTGGGCAGCCCATCTATTTGGTCCAATCAATTGACGGAGGCAGTTATACGCATTTTGAGATCGGCTCCGGCCGAGAATGCTTGGCGCTTGGCTTCACCTGTAAGATAGCCACATGAAGGAACGCTCTACCCTGGGGCCCACAAGCTAGACCGGCGTAATCAGGGACCTCGTCCTGGAATGTCGCTTAACGTTGAAAGATTTGCGCAAATTCCATGGTCAGAAGAAAATGCCCCATGGGGACAGAAATTTTTAACTTCATCTGAGGGAACTGTCTGTGGGGTCCGGGATGGAGAACAATGAGGGTGGCTTAATCGATTCGATCTTATCTCACATATCTGTAACGGAATAGGCAATTGTCCTTCGGTTTCATACTGGCCGTGTTTTGTGGCTCCATTTGGTAATAACTCCTGGGACCGATCGATCCGTCCCCGTAAACAACGACGTCACCTGGTGCTACGCGGCACAGCATCCCGCTCCCCATGACACCCTCGGCCTAACTAGGCCTGACTGCCACTAACATATTTCAAGAATCATCGGCCGAAAAAAAACATGTCGTTTGATCGATATGATACAACAATGAACGTCCCCGGTCCGGAATTTCAACTATACCCCTCGCTGCTTCCATGACCGCTTTCTTGCGAGGCCGACTCGATGGATGTTTGGATTAGCATTATTATGGTAGGGTCTGCAGAGAGCGTCGAAGGGCGGGTGATAGTACAGAGAGAAGATCGCAATGCTGCGTATGGTAATGTTCAAAGCGATTCAACTAGTCAGAGGTGGGAGGAAGAGGAAATACGCACGACGCGAAGATAGAATGGTCCAGCTCAGTGGCGGCCGCTGCTGAATGGGCAATTTGGGGAATGGGATCCACGATAACCACAGTGGCAACACTGTGGCGCACTAAAGTTGACGCAGGAACTTTCAATATCAGGTCCTTCGCGGGTATGGATGTGGGTAGACGATGGAGGGTGACGTTGAAAGGTAGTGGGTGAGGACATGACTGGGACAAAAACGTCGGAGACGGAGAGGTCGCTGGATGAGATGGTATGGTATGTGGCGTGCATGGTATGTGAACGTGAGATGGGTACTTGGAGAGCTGGTGCAATGAGGGCTACCGCCTGAGCTTTTATGTCCCCGGGTCATGGGCGACTTGGGTCGCACCCATCAGACCGGATCGGGTATAAAGGGATAAAAAGGAACAGCTGTGTTTGACCAGGGTCATGGACAAGATCAAGGAACGACCGGAAAGAAGGTTTGCCAGTGGATATGCGGGCGCGGATGGAGAGCCAGGGGAGGTTAACCATATGTGGAGGTGTGCAGTGCCCACTGTAATAATAAATAATAATTCCGCTGATATTCCCAACCAAATGGGTGACAACGCGCGTCACTGCATTACTGTAAACAGGACAATAAGCGGAATGTGCCTGATAGGGTGGTGGCGCCCGGGCTGCGAACGAGCGAACGAGCGCGCTTCAGGCGCTTCCACGTAGACGATGACCCCGCTCGTCTGAATTGCTTCGATCTCTTCTGTCAGTGATTCAAATTCAGAGCGCCATGTGGGGTTACTCTGTGTCCTTTGGAAGCCACATGCATACCGAATCGACTAACCTAACCTGATGCGCCACATCATATGCTCTCTCTTATTGGTGTCAGGCTGCCTCGAGGCATATTGACATCCAGTCACTCGGTCACTCGATCAGATAATAGCAAGCTGTGTGGCCGCCAAAATCATACCATTACAGTCCGGTGTTCACAGGGTGATGACTATTTAGTAGTTATTTGGCACCAGTTGTACTGTACCCACACAGAACAAAGTCCGGATTAACCAATTTCATCTATTATGGATAAATCCCTTCCGATCCTCGCGTCCGTCCCCACGGAGGCCACGGACGAGGGGTCACCGGTCACCGCGAAGGTACCCTCTTCAACGTGAGGAGGATCACGGACCAACCTCTCGTCCCAGGTGCCAAGTTTGGTCTTACGAGGTCCTCAAATTCTGCAACACGCCTTCCGCGATTTTCGTTCCGAGATCGGGAAGACGAAGCAACGTCTTCCAGGTGATGTTTTCATTTATCTGCTCGCTTATGAGGTACCGGCGTGCATCGATGGCCATAAAGGGGGGGTCATGCAGGCATCTATTCAAGTCAACTTGATCACTAGACGATGGCAGCTGCGTTCTCTCGAGAAAGTCGCCAATTGCTTCTGGCCAGGTTCCGAAACGAACGGGGTTAGGGCACCTGATTTCCGGTAGTCCCTGATGCCAAACACCGGGGGCTGACATTCGCTGACACGCTGCTGGCTGACATTCACCCCCACCGAGCTAAGGCGCGCCTGCCGGAGCTACAGTACAACGCGATGGCACGATCACATTTTGAGCTCTACAGCCCCATCGTGTTTTGAGGAAAAGGAGGGTCCACACGTGCCACCATCGCGCAGCGACAGTTATTTGTCCGAAACCGCCCCGCCCGTACGATTGTGGAGTACAGAGAAGCGCTAATGAATTGTTTGCCTAGTTCCTTTCGAGCTAGCCGCGATCTCCCGGCTTTAAGAATAGCTGATGAACAGCTGCGTAGTACCATCTGACCCCCCCTTATTCTGGAACCCAGTTTCGAATATCAGAAAAGTGCGTGGAGAGTTCGGTTGTGGTGCAGTTGTAGATGTTTCTCCCGCGTCTGATCCTGATGTAGCACTTCTATCTTTGCGGATTTTGGGAAATCCAGGTCATGACAAGACTCTAATACTAGAACCAGACTAGGGCCACAGCCCCTGGTGTAGCACTTCAAGTTTGTTTTGCCTTGTGCTTAGTTCTCTCTCCTTACGACATCGTACAGACCTCCACCAGCATGTTCTTCTTGGCTACTAGTAGCATGTTCTTGGCGAGCTTTCCTCGGGATGCTCTCGGACCCAGGAGAAGGGATTGAGCTATATGCAGGGCGCAAGTCCCCAAGCTTCAAACTTCAAGCTATTGCCTTATGCCGGGATTCCGAGGTGATGAAGTTGATTGACAAATCCCTGCCCTGAATGCAACTGCACAGCCCCACATTTCTACCAAGTACCAAGTTTTATTACATGCGTACTGCGACCTGTCGGCGCTTGTCTGGCCTCGCAAGGTCTTGTTCAGCGTGGCTCATAGTCCCACCGAGCACATAGGCGCGGGTCCTAGCCTATTGCGACCCCCATAAGTGTATTTCGACATCGGCGATAGTCGGACGTATCTATCGCCTCTGCGGGTAGATGAATGTTCTTGGGTGAGACGAAACTAGCGCGGTGCTGAGTGCCGTAAACTTCTGGATCACACAGATAATCTCAAGAGACACCGGCAACTGAGCCCGAGGCTCGGGTATTCCCCGCATTCAGCGATGGTAGACGGTAGATATACCACTAATTCATGCCGTGTAACCCCTTGGATGCAACATGAGGAGACAGTTATGACTGCGATTCATTGCGGGTTAAGGAAGAGACCGTGACCGCGGCCTTTTCATGCTGACCTCTTCAGAACTTCGCAGAAGTCATGCAGGCACTGGGTGAGGCTTGGCCGAGAATACTCGGAAATGAAAGAGTCCCTCTTCGACTCACCTGACAGCTGCAGCTGTCAGATCTGGGCTAGAAGCATCTGTCACGGTCAGTCTCAGAGACCTACAGAGCCCCTACAGTCCTACAGTAAGCTTGGCACAGGGCCACCCTCAATTTTGTTTGTCTGGAAAGATGGTTAGTATTACCTAGGGAGCAGGGTTCAGTTTAGAAGCTAAAGCTCTCTGGGTCAAAGAGTCGGGACTTGGATGATGGTGAGGGGTGCACATGATCAAGCCTGCGGGTACAAGACGGCCGGAAGCAGAAGCGCTGTCCTGTCCGCCGTTTTAAATTTGGAGACACGGGCACCACTTTTTACGTCGAAACGTCTTTTGTGTGAAAATACGGAGATCTCCAATGAGATGACTTGGCGAAATAACCCCCCGCGCTTCGAGCGAATGTTCTCAGATATCGATCCGAACAAGTGGACCATTGGGAGGCATGCTGATTCGGAGATGTACCACGCAAAGTGCCTCGGCCTCCGACTGTTACCCCTATTTTCTTTGGAGATCCCTGACTGCACAATCATGGCATATTGATATGCACAATGCGGAGCTGTAGCGCCTCAGGAATGTTGATAGAAGTGCACCGGGGGAGAGCTGAAGACCTTCTACAATGGCAAGTCTAAAATGGCAAAGACTAGAAGACGGACCGCCAAGTTGTAAACGTTGGAACCCCTTCGAGGTCGGCAGGCGGTACCGAGCGCACAAAGGTATGGTCGAACTCCATAGCCTCTGTGCTATGCGGGGCGCCTTTATGCCTCATTCTCCGGAAACAGGGACGGATGCCCCGGAATTAACTTTGTGATAAATGGATAGCCGCTGGCGATGCCCGTGACAGGACCGATGTTGGTCCACTCCCTAAGATAGGAGACGATAATTGCGGTTGTATAGAGTAGGGGTGTTCACCGTTACTGTTCGGATCTGCGAAGCCAAGCAATGTGCTAATATGCTCGTAATTCTGACGGTACACTGGGCATCTCGCAGGGTGACCTGCATGGTATGGTCCAAATTCATGGTCAGCGCCCACACTCTGAGTCGAATGAGGGAGAAAGTGAAGATAATAGCATTTTGAGACTATTATGCGTTGATGGAGACCAGACAACGAGATTCCCCAACGGGGGCTCAGCAACATGGTTAAAGGAGAACGAGAGCGCACATAGCCTCAATCCACTACACGGCCGATCGGTGTCCTACAAAACTACAGGTACTTTGGATGAGTTGATTATGGTGGCCTCGTGCAAGATGGTTGTCAATCAGTGAACTGAACGGACTGACATTAGCGTTAGCGGCTTATGCGCTTAAGCCTTAGGGCCGGCGGACACGTCCATACCGCTGCCGCTGTAACAACACTACTGTAATTCTAACATCCTCATCCTCCCATCCCTCAAACCTATCTGCACGCCTGAGGGTGTCAGCATGGTGTGCTACCTCTTTCTGCGTACTTTTATCCTTCGCTGATGTTGTGTAACAAGGTCGTTCTTGCCGCTTCAATATGTACCAAGGGGGGTAAAGGTGCGCAGCTAATTTGTTTGATTCACCAGCATAAGAAACCTTCCACTCATGACTTCAACATCAGCTGTGATCTCTCGACAATTCAGGGATATGTCCCGAACTAGGATTGATGCTTTGCTGGCCTCCTTTCCAAAGCTCATACCCGCCAATACGCAACACACTTCTATCGAAACGGCTGAAGTTCGATATGTCTACCAGCTGCTTGAAGACCTTTACATTGTTCTTATCACCAACAAAGCTTCGAACATTCTGCAAGATATCGAGACGCTGCATCTTTTTTCTCGCGTTGTGTCAGATATGTGCCGTAGCGCGGACCAACGAGAAATTGCGAAGAACTCATTTGAGTTACTTGGCGCTTTTGACGAGATCGTAAGCCTGGGCTACCGAGAGCAGGTCAACTTGATGCAAGTTAGAGGCATTTTGGAGATGGAAAGTCATGAAGAGAAAATTCAGGAAATTATTGCCAGGGTATGTTCGGTCTACCAAGCAACTTTTACTTCGAGTGATATCCCTTGCAGAATAAGGAGGCCGAGGCCAAGGAGGAGCTGAAACGTAGGGCTAAGCAGCTGGAAATGCAAAGACGCGCTGCCTCCGCCGGCGGCGGGCTAGGCGGCGGCGGTTACCTCGGCGGCGGGGTCTCTGGCTATGCGCCGGTCCCACAACGGTTCGATGCCCCTTCCCCTCCCGCCAGAACAGCATCACCTGCTCCTTCTTCGTTACGGGCTCCGACATTCAAAGGTTCAGGGATGAAGCTTGGCAGCAAAAAGACAAAGCAAGCCGAGCTCTTGGATGCTCTCGGCGGAAGTGCCCTTCTTTCAGAGGAAATGTCGCTTCCTAATACTCCCGATGCATCTACCCCCGAACCCAGCATAATGAAAGACCCAAAAAATCCTCTTCCGACGGTCACTCGTGAAAGGTAAGTCTAAGTCCCTTTACTATCGGGTCTGGATATTCAGCGAGTCCCTTCGGTCAGCGTCCATATCACAACAAGGGAAAACATTTCCCTGTCTCTGTCCCGCGAAGGTGGTCTGGAGTCACTCGAACTGAAGGGGGACATGAACCTTCACGTGTCAGACCCATCGCTCTCCAAAATCAAAATCTCCCTCCTGCCATCGCCTTCTGCATTGGGACCGGAGCTTCAGTTTAAGCAACATCCGAACATCGGGAAGTTCTCTGCGAACAAAGAAAGAAGCATTGCACTGAAGGACTCAGCACGTGAATTTCCTGTCAATCAGTCTCTTACGGTGTTGAGGTGGAGGTATACGGGAAAGGACGAAAGTTATGTCCCACTCTCTAGTGAGTGCACCAGCATACTACCATCTCTCGATATCCTGACAAATCCTGGCCTCAATTTGGAAAGTCAATTGCTGGCCAACGCCTTCCAACGATGGCACTTGCAATGTCAATATCGAATACGAGTTGGAGAACGAGAATGTGGCACTTTATGACCTCGTTATCTCCATCCCGCTTCCGTAAGTGGTGATTTCGACTCTAATTATCTTCGCTATAATACTTGATACTTGTCAGCACTGGTTCTTACCCGACTGTGGCGTCTCACTCTGGCGAATGGCAGCTCAACCCGTCGAGTCACCATCTTGATTGGACCACCCCTCTCATTAATGCCGAGGACCGATCAGGGTCTTTGGAGTTCTCAATCAGTGGCAGTGACGTTAACGCGTTCTTCCCTGTCCAAGTATCCTTTGTGGGGTTGGGGAACACTGTCGGTGTTCGAGTGGGATCCGTCTCGCGGGTGGATGACAGCGAGAATGTGGTATTCTCAGAAGATGCAAGCTTTAGTGCCGACAGTTATCTTGTCGTATGAGAACTGTGGTGCCGAGCGTAGAGTCACTGGAGTGTCATTATCACGTTGTGACTCGCACATCAGGAAAAACCGAGCCCTGAGTCGGGGAAGGTCCAGTAACAGACGAGACATTAGCAATGTGCACCGCGAGCCTGTATGCCAGACGAGCAGTTTATAGTGCTTACATTAGAGCACGGTGGAAGCAATGAATAATATCGGATGATGAGATTGGCTTGCCATGGCACTGGTACCATGGTCCACTTCATTGAATCATAGCGTTCTGCCGGCCTCACATCAGATTGCGCTGTGGAGATGCCCGCTTTTGTTTTCATCTCTGACTTGTCTCCGTACAACAACAGAAAGACCGCCGAGGCGGGCTTCATGTGAACCGCGCGGCGTGTCCAATCACCTGAAGTTGCGTAATGGGGCTTAACTTTACAAGCTTCGCGCGGCGGACGGAGCTATAACCTAGGTAGTCGATACCTTCTGACTGACATTGTGACTGCCTGTCTCCGTCACCATCGTCATCATCGAGTCCGCGTTCGTTGTGGTTCTAACATGCGTATTTGTGTGCCCCGTTCTCAATTTCGTTGTTGTTTTGGTGACCAGTTTTGCTTGGTGTGTTTCAAGATGGATGTGACGGGGTAGAGACCACCATACGGCTCCTAAGTTGAATGACTAGTCGAAGTTGGAAGTTAGGAAGGGGCTCAGTCATTCGCTGCAGCCGAGAGAACAACTTTGCGGGCCTGTGTTATTGTTGTTCGAGTCGGCTCCGCGGACGGGAGCCCAGTGAGACGGTCAGAGTACCCTCTCAATCTTGTTGGGGGACCTACCTGAACCGAAGGAGGTCCATTAAGTACCGACGTCCTTCGCTCAGTTTGCTGTTAGAGTAATCTGGTCAACTTGTCTGGCTAGAAGGTATGACCTGAGATACTTAAAGGCAGCCTTATGGGGATTGATTCATCAAAGCGGTACGGGCTACTTGGCAGAGCGTACACTAAACATAGATGGATGCCGGAAGTCAAGCCTGTAGGCTGTAGGTTGTAAACAAAACGACGACAAAGCAAACAAGACAAAACGCGGGTGTGCAAAGCGTCCAGGGTGTGATCATGTTAGGGTTTGGTTATACATGGAGCATATGAAATTAATAACGACAATAGGTCCTTGGATTGAATTGTAGAGTCAGGAATGCTGTAGCATAGTTGTCCGGCTATCCAATAGTTGCATGAGCAACCTTGGTGCTTAGGGAGTCGGCGGCGTCTTTGGTCCGCCCTTCCTCATCGGGAGCTCCGGCGTTTGGGTACATATCACCTATAGACAAGCGATTCGGGAACGTTGGTGAGCGGCGTGGCATCGTGAGGCTCTCCCCTGTATCGAGATGCGGAACATGAGAGGAGGACTGTGATCTTGGCATGGTGGCCCCCGCCATCATGGGAGGGGTCAACATGGGAGACAGTAGCGGCAGCGAACTGTGGGTTGTACTTCTTGTGAGCGCCATACCCGCAGACTTCATTCGTGGGGGTGGGACCTGGGTGTTCTTGGGGTCCACCAGCATCTGAAAGACCAAAAGACAAGCAAAGGCGTCGTTCCCAGAGTTGTGTAGGGCGAAATCGAGAAGAACATGAAGCGAATGAAGGATGCTACGAAGGGTGAGTAACGAGCTTGGTTGGCGAGGTAATCCTGTTTTCGCATCGAGCATCGCTCCGCGAAGTCCCGCCTTGAATAGACAACCCTCATAGACAGGGACATCAACTATCAAAAGATTGTGAGGCAACTCTAGTTTGAGCAGTCAGTGGCAGCAGGGGCTACATCTGAACTGACAGATGATGCATACTTATCTTCATCTCCTCCAATCGGCGAAGGTCTTCCGTTGCAGAGTGGGTTACCAGAACGAGACTGTTGACCTGGGTCTCGGAATCGGGGCTGGCGAGACTGCTATGACAGGCATATCAAAAGAATGTAATTTCGAATAAGTTTGTCTCACCTTATGACCGCCTGGATAATCTGTGGTATTTTAGCCTTAGACACCACTTGACTTTCACCAAACTGCGAATGTACATTATGGCTTGGTGAACTCGAGGAAGACAAGGGGGAGGTTATCTTACTGCGTACTGCCACATGGGAGTTAGCAATTGGTATGTAGGGGGCAATTGATTGACGCTTTCTATCCTACCTGCCAAGGAAACGTCGGGTTGTACTTGTTGCGTGCCCTGTCTGCATATTCACTGACAATATAGTGCCCCCTTCTACCAATGGAATGTGAGAAATCCAGTTCAAACAGACGTATGGATAAACCCTACCTGTAGTTCTCCTCGGGAATTGGCGGCCAAGCTCCTAAGCTAAAAGTAGGCCAGTTGGGTGGGCTCTATTGGCACATAGTTTCCTAACTTACGCGTCCAAGTGGCCACAGCGGACTGCCGCGTAACCCCATTCAAGAACCGAAGCCACGTTCCGCTCCGAGCTCTCAAAGTCGATAGCAAGAAAAGACTTGTCCTGAAGGTCCCAAAGCTCCTGGATCGCCCTCGGCTCACCAAGACGGATACGAGCTTTGAGAGCGGAGAGATGAACGGCGCGCAGTGTCGCATGAAGCTTTTTGTACGAGGAGTAGTCGGAAATAGTTCGGAGATGTCGTTGGTGAGTTTCAAACGGATGTACTTTCACGACATTGTCCACCACTGGCAGTGTGTCCCCAAACCTCGTCTTTATCATCTTTACAAATGCACCAATCGAGGTCATTCTCGTGACAATATGAGCTCTCCCTGTGTACGCATCTGTGGCGGTAATAACAGGCCACGAAAAGGACAAGAAAGCTTCAAAGGTGTTAAAGAGATGGCCCCAAGAGCGTTCATACCTGTGCCGGCATGCACGACATTAGGGGTGGGTCCTTCGAAGACATATGAACATTTCCGCTCACCAGGGTATTCCGTTGAGCTGAAAATATCCCATATATGCAGCGTACACCTGTCGAACGGATGTAAGGACGTGATAAAAAGATGATCACTGTGTGCGCGTACAGATTGTAGGTCGTACTCCCATCCTTGGCTGTCGACTAGATGAAAATCAGACATTTAGTGCGAGATCGTGCACCGTGTTTGGGTGACAGACTCGCACGAACTTTGCCGTCTACCGGCCGCGCGCTAAACGGCTAACCAAGTTTGGGATAAATTCATTTTAGTACATAGTAGACCCAGTACAGTCCCTGCACTGCAACACCAGAAACGTGCTAGGCAACCGACGCTTATTGCCCGCTTACATGTCGTGTTGCATCGCCAATGAAATACATACAAACAAATCTTTAAGGGACCTGATGCCACTACATACACAACTGTCTAATGATCTGTGCAGCTACAATGTCAGCCATGAAACACTCTGCGCAAAGAGGAGTACAGTTTCAGAGACTTGAATCGTTCCCGAAGGGAAAATAAGCTCAACGTGCCAAAAACACATCGCGTAGAGAAAGTTCTGCATCCCAAGGGTAGGTCGAAGGAGAGCGACACTCACGGTAAATGGCACACATATAGTATCCCAGGAACACGCAGACCCGATGACTTCATGTCACAACTTCGAGCCTGGAAGAAGAGAAGGATCAGAGAACCGTCTGGGTAAGATTCTTGCTGACATTAGTCAGTGAATGTATCGTATTTTGTTTCTTATGCACATTGGCATCAAAGTGAGCTGAGTAACGATTCGTATCATCAAGGAATGGGTTGGATATGAATCCAGGTGTTGATTGACAGTGATAGGAGATACTCACCAGACAGACACCAGTCAGAACAGGCGTGAGCCAACAAGGTGAAGCAAGAACAAGAAAGGAAAGATGGTGGAAGGAACGAGACCACGTGCTTATAACTGTACAGGCTAAGAATAAGGTTTATATTCAGCTTGGGGGATGGCCCGTGTTGTTGGTCCTCATCGCGCTCGTAATATTCTCCAGTGAGTGACAAGACAAGATGCAAATATTCGTCAAGACCCTTACGGGCAAGACTATCACCCTCGAGGTGGAGTCTTCCGACACTATTGATAATGTAAAGGCGAAGATCCAGGATAAGGAAGGGTGAGTCCTCCTTTCTATGCCAGGACTGGTATTACTCAACTCATTCACTTTAGCATTCCCCCAGATCAACAACGCCTTATTTTCGCTGGCAAGCAGCTCGAGGATGGTAGGACATTGAGTGATTACAACATTCAAAAGGAGTCGACTCTCCACCTCGTTCTTCGGTGCGTACCCTCTGCATTTGCGATAGGCATCGAATCCCTGCTTGTTTCTCATGTCACCCTTCTGAAGACTCCGCGGTGGACTTATCGAGCCCTCGCTTAAAGTGCTCGCGAGCAAGTACAATTGCGACAAGCAGATCTGCCGCAAATGCTATGCTCGTCTTCCTCCTCGTGCTACCAATTGCCGGAAGCGGTCATGCGGACATTCCTCCCAGCTTCGTCCGTTAGTGGTAGACTTCTCAAACTTGCCTGTCGCTCCCACTCATCTTTTTTTGCAGGAAGAAGAAACTGAAGTAGTCTATTTATACGGGCTGAGCGGGTAGTTGTCGGCATGGGCTGTCTCGGTGCTTACACTTACAGTTGTGTACCTACGCGACGGAAATGCTTGTTCCTTGATCCCGTAATACATACATGGCCTTCATTATCACGTGACAATCTAAGGCTGCAACAGGTTTGGGTTCGGTACCAGTCACCAATGCGCCGACCTCTAAACATGTTGAGCCTAGCGAGGACCGTCATCTATTGTTCAAGATCCAAAAGAAGTTCATCAACCATACGTGCAGGTTAATATCATTTTGATTTCCTTCTCTTCATTAACATACACTCGAACAGGATCTCCAAGCGGCGGCCTTTCGCGAACCCACGTCTCCATATTACATTCCTGAGGGCTCGCAAGGACCCGCTTCTCCAAATGAGCAGCCAACAGCATCATCTGCAGCGGAAGAGGGCCGCATGTACTTCGAGGACCGTGGGTTTGATCCCAGTAGCTTTTGGGAACAGCCTATAGTCTGGGGAGATCATGATGCCTTCCAGTATGTGATCATCTCCATCGTGCTCTCCCTCCGTTGCAGAACGTCTCATCTTTTACCCTCTCGCTTACTTACTAGACACGTCAATAATGTCAGATATGGTGCATATTGACCCCACTTTACGGTGCATAGCATGGCTCACCCTCGCACTCACGCAGTTCGCTTCTTCGAGTCCGGCCGTATACGTTGGATATCTTCCATCGGTGAGGAGCTTGGCGGGCCCGCACAAGCCGACGCATTCCTCCGCGCGCGAGGCATTTCCTTCATTCTCAAATCCATTGAAGTCAACTTCCGCAGGCCTGTGCAATATCCCGATACAGTGAGCTTGGATTTTACTCACCTGTCTGTATATTGATTGCGAATCATGAGAGCAGCTATTGATCGCCCATAAACCTGCGCCAGAGCCCGACCCAAAGCGTGCAAGCACACAGTTCCTGCTGCACGCCCGGGCCTTCTCGTATGCGCAACGCGCGATCGTCGCAGACTCGACGAGTGTGATAACATGGTACGACTACGACCAGCTCGCAAAGTGTGACCCCGGGGACGATTACTGGGCCCCCGTACTTGCACGTATGAAGTAAGGTGTAGAATACGATAACCAGTACACTACATTGCTTGTGTTTGCTGCGTGTCTGCAGCACTCGCTTGGTTAAAACGCAGCCGCATATCTCAAAAGCAAAAGAGAGACTCAAAGCCGTCGTGTGCGTGACTTTGTCCGGCCCGGCCCGGGGAGGTTTTCGAATCTCGTACATTCAAGTCCAATTCATAACGATGGTAAAACGTCGACGCTCTTCTGTTGCGCCTCTCTCTTCACGCTCCTCGACATCTAGTCGACGGTCTAACCATCTCCGGAATTCTGCGCTGTCGGATGTATATGAATATCAATCCCATAAAGTCCGGAGGGCCCACATTCCACTCTCACTTGATAAAGAAGAAGCGCGTGAATATGGTGCTGACTCTGACTCTGACACAACCCCCGACATACGCAAGCCACGGCTCATCGGTGAAAGCGTAGAGGATGAAGATGTCCCTTCAGAGGATGATGAAGAACTCGATAGTGATGCTGCATTCGAAGAGAGTGATGAGGATCGGTTTGCTGGGTTCTCCTTTCCCAAGGTGCGCTCTCACCCCCTTCTTGCCCATATGTAATGCTCATGGTCTGTGCAATAAGTCTCGCAGTAACATCTCACGTAAACCACCGGCTGGGGACGCCTCGGATTCCCTAAAAGTCGACTTCAACGATGGTGATAGTATGGCGGATTCGGAAGAGGCTGATGACTCCGGAGATTATATTAATGTCCTCGACGTCCTCGATGGTGGTGCCGATTCTAACACAGAGGAGATGGACCTTGCGAATCAAGCTCACGCCAAAAGTCTGGATTCTGGATCGAGTGCCAACATCGGCGTAATGGAGGAACGGGACACAAAAGGTGAAGAGGAAGGAGACGTAGAGGAGGCACAGGAGGAGGACGAGGAGGACGAGCAAGACTTGATGTCGTCCGCGGACGAGGACGTCAACCCAAGTGCCCTCGAGGGCCTCGAGAAGTTCGTCTCATCTTTGGAAACATCGAGGAAACGAAAAGGGGAATGTGATCTCACAAATAATTCAATCCCACGTAAGAAAAGGTTCGTGGAAGAAAGGACGGCTGTTGGAGTAGAAGGTGAATACACGGCTGTGACATCTGGTACGTCTGACTTGTATACATCCGATACATTATTCTCAATTTTTCTAGGCCAGCAGCTTCGATTGGATGATTTGCTTGCACCACTTGCTTCTCATTCGTCAGCAGTGCTCTCCCTTAAGAAGTCTGTCAAAGTCTTAGACTCCTCACAAACCCGTGGAGCTCTCCTTCCGGCCCCACTACCCCATCGAACGCAAGACCGATTAGATAGAGAGGCGGCATACGAGCAGACAAAAACAGAGGTTGACAGATGGAACGAGACAATGCGGCAGATCAAAGAGGTTATCCTCATATCTCTTTATCTTACTTTCACTAATTTCTTAACTCAAAGGCTGAGCACCTCTCCTTCCCGTTACAAGCAGAACCAGTGGGAAAGGTATCCAACCTTGAACTTACGGCGAAGTTCAAGGTGAGATCCATCTTTTAACACGCCTGCGCGCAATTCTAGTCCTCCGTTGACACTTCCTCTACAGCCATCTACCGAAATGGAAAAGGCCGTGGATCAACTTCTCAAGCGAGCTCAGATGAAAGATGAGGATCTCCAGAAGACTGAGGAACTTAAAATGAACCATCTTTCAGCTGAAGAGGTTGCCGCCCGTCGCGCAGAAATAATGAAGACTCGCGAGCTCATGTTCCGCGCCGAAATGAAGGCGAAGCGAATTGCTAAGATCAAGAGTAAAACGTACCGACGCCTAAAACGTCGGGAGAAAGAGAGACACCTCGGTGAAGAAAGTGGCTCCGAAGGACCTGAAGCCTCATTGAAGAGGGAGGCGAAGCGTGCCAAAGAGCGAGCAACTCTCAGACATAAAAGCACGGGAAAGTGGGCGAAGATGATGCGACGAAGAGGAGAGATGGACGCTAATCAACGTCAAGACATGGTGGAGATGCTAGAGAGAGGGGAGAAGCTACGCAGGAAGATCCAGGGAAGCAAAGGGAGCAGCGACAGCGACGACGACGACGACGACGATAATGCCGATAGTTTAGCACAGCTAAAAGCTCGGGTTTTCGATGAACTAGCCGAACTTAAACGTGATGACTCGGGCCCGGGCAAGGTCAAAGGGAAGAGCGTCTTCGACATGAAATTCATGCAGGACGCAGCTGCGCGCGAGCAGCGAGAAATCGATCAGAAGGTTGACGATCTGATGGAAGAGCTCCAGAATTTGGATGCGCCTGCCTATGAAGATGAGGCTGTTGGTCCCGAGCTACCTCAGGATGATTGCCCCGTCGTTATTCAGCGCACAGGTGGAAGGGTTTCCCTTCGACCAAGCGGCGTAGGTAGCTTAGACCGCAACAGTAGTCACGCACTGACCGTTTCACGCAGCTAACGCCGATCTTGATGCAAAGACCAGCACCTTCGGACGCGTCAAGTACCACCCTGAAGTCTACAGACATCCATTCTCTTCCCACGACAACTCCAACTATGTCGCCCGTTGACCCTCACATTCTGTCTGTTTCCCAGAGTCAGTTCACCCAGCAAACCGGCGGCGACTATAATCCTTGGCTCTCTCGTGACGACAGATCCTCGCACACAACTCTCAAGAAAAACGAGATTGCTGTCAGCAAGGATAGCTCAAGTGCTGTTAAGGGAAAGAATAAGCTCCGAAAGAGGCAAAGAGAAACCCAAGAAGCAGTAACAAAGGTTCAGGACGACGCAGTCCTTGAGATCTCCCCTGCGGACTTGCTGGTGGCATCTTTCAAAGGCAGTCAGCAAGCGGAACCTGGAGACAGTAGTTCCGACGAAGACGGCGAGGTCGAGGAGCAAGAGGAAAGGCTCAAGCGAAAAGACAAACCTCCTGCAAGAGCGTATCATGCATTCGAACAAAAGGAACTTGTAACAAAGGCCTTTGCCGGGGACAATGTTGTAGAGGTCTGTGGATAGCTCGTGTCAATTCGGTGCGATTCTTGACACTGGTTAACTTTAGGAATTTGAGGAAACTAAGCGTCGCGAGGTAGAGTCGGATGCTCCACAGGAGGTGGACACCTCGTTGCCTGGCTGGGTAAGCTTCCTATGTCCGACTCGCCTGTCTGTAAATCAGCGGAACTTTCACAGGGCGCTTGGGGAGGGCAAGGAACACGCAAGACCTTACCGAAGCCTCACCTACTAAAGGGGATTGCGGGCATAAATCCTCAGTCTCGTGCTGACTTTGGCAAGGCCCATGTAATCATATCGGAAAAACGTGACAAGAAAGCGGCAAAGTACTTGACGAAGGATTTACCGTATCCGTATACCAGCAAGGCACAGTTCGAGCGCACCCTAGAGACCCCCATAGGGCGGGAATGGAACACGCGTATCGCGTCTCAACGTGCGACTTTACCCAAAGTTACGAAAAAGGTGTGGCATCAGTTTCAGAAGTCACTTCGTCGGGGCTTACGAATAACTGTCTCGTCAGATGGGGGCAATTATCAGACCGCTCGAGAAACGATTCTAGTCCCTACATTAGTTATCCCTCAGCGTACTCCCTGCACTTAACTTATCCACGAAATTTAAAATCCGACAGCCCGCGGCCGCTCAAGAGCGAACCATTCCACTCACTAAGGAGCCCCCTGCACATGTACCGGGGAAGTGATGCTATGGAATGGCACACGTTCAGGAAGACACCAAGATAGTTATTTGGTCATATCCTAGCCTTGATTCTATCCCAACTCACCATAAGATGCAACTGTATGCGAGTCGTGCCGAGCGTTACGCCACATGGTATAGCAATGGCACATAACCGGGGATGCTACTGACCTCTATACTTGGGAGTCAGCGGTAAGCAGTGGTCTGTAGGCCCGAGCGTGCATGTCTTAGCAATATCGACCATATTGCGCCTGGGATGTTCCTACGTGCTCCCATGCTTGACGACTGATTAGGGCGACCAGCGATAAAAGAGCTGCGTTACGGACCCGTTGCTTGTTCCATATGCGTATACGGTTGTCCGGAAAATGTCTGATAGTGTAGTCTCGGTAGTTTTGCGACCCTGAGTCCGAATCTGTAATTGCTGCCAGGAAGGCATTTTCTGGGCCCCACCTTGCGGGTTTTGTCTTCGCTCTTTTCCGGGCCTCGGAAATCTTGGCAGTTAGGTCACAAAAAGCGTTGCCTACTAGTACTTGAACATTTGGTCTCACGAAACAGTGCATAAAGATTCACACTTGGGTAAGGAAGTGGTCGAGATCGGATATAGAATAAAGAGGGAGAACAAGTGTGTAAACCTGTCTGACAACGATCAAGCATTGTGTGTGCTGGAGCTAACTAACGTGGATGGATAATGTTCCGAGTCACAACGGAAACCCGCGTGTTGTTCCAGGCTATGAGATATATAAGTATGGTATCAGGACGAAGCCGTGCGTAACCGAGAACACCATAGATTTAATAACGGAGGACGGGCCAATGCCGAGGTCGCGACCGGATACATCAAAGGAGCACGACCGGGAAATGATATATAGTCATCAAATCCGATTCAACCGTCGATTCGCCACACATATCAAGGGTTCACTCGGTCTTGAGCCTCTATGTAGACGATCCTGAGTCAGCGCATCAGACTGGAGGGCTAGCTCATTAAGACATGCCTTTGTCACCCGTTGAACCATGGTTCTTTTCTTGACGTAGTGATACATGCCCACAATGTCAGGCCACATGAACGTGGGCGCGACAACAGACATGACGGGAAGAGCGATAATCCAGAAACTGGGAAATAGTTCATACAACCACGGAGACAAATGCGGGGCGAACACATACATAACGTCACTATGCCCATGATGAATAGACCACATGTTTTCAAAGTTCATGCCCTAACAGAACTCAGGCTAGGTTCTTGTAGAGGAGCGGGACAAGCTTACAAAGTATCCGGTGAGCAGTGTCAGCGGCAAGAACACAATGGTACACAACGTCAAGCGGCGCCTGTATAAACGTTCAGTGACGGGTTATATAATTCCACAATTCCGAAGCGTACATCACTACATTCATCTCGTAGGAAGTCATCTGAAACCATAATCCTTCAGCAAAAAGCAAATAAGAACCAGGTCCCATGACATACATTGAAGGTATAGTTAATCAAGTTCTCGGCCATCGCCGAGTACATATCTAGGCTAGACATTGCATACTCCATGTGGTCGTACACATCAGCCTGCAAAGCGAGTACGTCAAGCCAAGCAGATTATGAAGAGGAGGGACCAACGAGATATATCTTGGCTTTATGAGACATGTACCCAACAACTTTTTGATCCCCAGATATTGACAAGTCGAGGGATGCTGCAGTTCTATCAACATCATAGTTTCTCAAGGCATGTATCAAGGCTTTGACAGGCCCAAGAGTGCGCTTATGTAAAATCAAATCTCCAGAAAGAATGTGGACTGGAAACGTGGTATGAATCTCAGGTGGCGAATAGAAAGTAGAAATACGAACGACTCCTGACGGTTGCAATCTTTGACTTTATGAGAACCATGCGCTCGAGCACGCTAAGCCGCGCATGGTACTCGTCCACGATTTCCATAGCAGCGTCGACAACTAGTCAAGATCATGTTAGACACACTGAGGGGCTCGAGAGCAAGCGACGTACCTAGATCGAGTAGACTTTGAACGAGTAGAGATGGATCGGCTGTTGTTCGTAAGGTACTGTCTTGTTGACGAATACGTGTAGCGATTGACTCAGTCAGATTAAGGTCTGGTTTCGAGTTGAATGATATGACCGTGCCTAAGAAACAACCCCTGGTAAGGGGAAGGAAGCAATGCGGATGAGGCAACAAGAAATCACCATCATGGAAAAGGAATATACACATAGGCTCGATATTAACATCGACGCTATCTCCCTTCTTCAGCTCATCTAAGGTCAATTTCGCGGCAGCACGCCTACGCCGACGAGCCTCCAGAGGCAAGAACAAAAGTGTAAGGAACTCAGAATGTTGCGAAGGAAAGGTCTTAGGTCTCGTACCAGAAACGAGGCCCTGCGGCCCCCTATCTCAGGGTCAACCAGCGTAGCCTTGTCAGTTTCGAACTCATCAGCCATCGGATTGAGATCATCTTCATAGCCATTCTCATATGCGTCTTCACCTGCCGTGCGAAACTTCTCATCGAGACATTTGGGAGAAGCAGAACGCGGTGAGTTCGTGAATAGAGGGCTGGAGGACATTGTTGCAGGGCGGCCGACAGTGGTCTCGGAACCCTGTGACACGCAGGTAGTGGAACCAAGAGTATGACATAGGACGCGTATGAACAGATGTTTGGGATAGTAGTCAGCCTTGGAAAGCGCGTGGCCGCCCCGGTGGAGCAGATCCTCAACAGATAGTGGGTGCATGTCTTTTCAAAAAGGATCAGGACCTGAGAGGATGACCGTGCGACCGTGGATTACCATATTTTAAAGCAAGCGCACTGATGACATCCCAACTAATTCCCCCTACGTTGATCCAGCGCACTTTGACCCATGGCTCACGGATGGGCGCTTGGTCGTTTTGAAGGAACTTGATGAATCCGCTGTTCGTCATGCGACCAAAGCTGCATCTGAGCGACGAGTAGTCGATGATATCAATAACACATCTCTGGCGTACGTTTCTGTACGCGGCGAATGTGCTATGACGATGAGGGTCGACGCCTGGTTCCGCACCCAGACGCCTATGCAAAACGATGGTATATGTGCGATGGACAGTAATGACCTTTCGGACAGCCGCACGAAAGCGGTCTTTTGGAGAGAGCTGGGGCGCGGTGGGCGTGTGGTCTGTCTTGGGATTTTCGAGACTCTTTCGTTGGGCTGAATATGAGCGACGCCTATCAGTACCCGTCGAAGCTGTTGTATGACCTTGCGAGCGTGCCTCGGCTATCTGAATTTCTTGGTCCGGGGAAAGCATTTCCCCCCCAGCACCTGAGAGATCCCCGGACATAGCAGCGTAGGCGACAAAGATGAGGAGAAGAAAATCGTGTCAAGCCGCGATGTGACGTTGAATAGAAACGTTGCAACGCATGGAGACGGCGTCACGCTCGCCGCACGCATTAGATTTGAAATGATGGTCGTGTTACAGTATGGGAAATTTTTTTTTATTTGCCTGGTTGAGCTCGAGCATTGAGGCAAGGGGAAGAGGGCACAGTACTAGGAGCGGGGAATGAGTGAGCGGCGTACTCAAAAGGTTGACCAGAACAACAACATGTCTCCTCAGGCTCCTCGTTGGTTCACCGCACTTGAACAGGCCGCTACTCAGAACCCGAATTCGAGCCGTGAGCGTTCCCATTGGAAAATCACCATACGTCGTGCTCTCGTCTCAGTTACGATGCCATTGCAGTGTTTCAACTAGCCACCATTGATGAAACAGGCAAGCCCCATGTTCGCTCACTCATCCATCGTGCCTTCCTCGTGCCACCTTCTAGTCCCGCACTGCCCCTCTTAGTCGCCTGTACCGACATTCGTACTCCGAAGATCCAGCAGATAGCTCACGCAAACGACGTCGAGCTCGCCTGGTGGGTCAATGCTACCTCGGACCAATTTCGCATCTCCGGACCCGCTCGCATTTTCGCTGCACCCGGGCATTCCAATTCTGTTCCTCCTCATGCTGCCCCAGACTGCGCGGGAATCAAAGCTCTCGAGGTCTCCGGCATCGACTGGGAGGCGAAGCGACGCGAGCTCTTCGATGCCGTAAGTGAAGAGCTGCGCGCTAGTTGGTGCCACCCAAACCCTGGCAGGCCCCTGGAGGGCGGATACGAGGCGATGAACAACTGGCCTGTCAAAGTGCCCAAGCTGAGCGAGGCAAAGACAGAACGGGAGAAGGAGCTAGCTGAGCTTGCCCTTAGCAACTATGCTATCATCGTCATCGAGCCGTTGAATGTTGATTGGGCGCAGATGGCCATCAAGCCGAATCGAAGGACGGTCTTTACCCGTGAGGGAGTTGACTGGAAGGAAGAGGCAGTCGTCCCGTGAACTCACATACGTGCAAGTCGATTGATAAAGTCGGTATCGTGGGTTCATCCATCCCTGGTAGAGTGCATGGCATCTTATCTGACGGCCAATGTGCTAATGTTCGTGTACGCAATGACTGAAACGCCCATAACCAGATTTCCATGTTCCCGTCCATGTATTGGTATTCGGCCTCGTTGTATTGTATTAGAGACGCCCGCCAGCTACCGCATCACGATGTTCGTAACAAGTACCTCTCGATACCCGTGTCTGAGTGTTTGTTGCGGGACGCAGTGAGATAATAATTTACACCAACTGATCGAACACGACAAGAGTGCTTCACGTTGCTATGTTTCGGGTTTAAGTTCGTGCTCGTTGTTCTATACTTTAGGCTTCTTCACGTCCTGTCCATCGTCCTCTTTCCCATCTTCTTCCTCCTCGCGATCTCGGCGACGTTTCACAGAGCTCACAGCGGTCGAGTCCTTTCCATCACCTCTGGCATCATCTGAATCATATTCGTCGTCGTCGTCCTCATCGTCGTATTCCTCCACTTGGCTCGGACCCTTCCAATTGCAATTTAGCAGCGTTGCGGATGAACAGAAAAACCGTCCATCCACTTACCGTTCCCTTAGCTAGTAGTAGCGCTGTCAAGTTACTATTTGCCGGTTGCTATTAGTCGGAGTGCTCAGCATATGGAATATCAGGGAGATATGGGATAGCGCCCACTCCATTCTGCTCTTCTTCCTCTTCGTCCTCTTCATCATCGTCGTATCGATTGGCCCCCGCGGCATACTCCTCATCGTCCTACCACGTATCTTGTTGGCCAAGATGGGAGGAAAAGTACGAACCCATTACCGCCTACCTCGATGTCGTACTCGTCACTTTCCTCAGCCTCTGCGTCTTCAGGGTCGTTGGGAACGCCTTGTAGGGTTGGACTGTCCTCTTCAGTCGAAGGCATGGGTGATGGCCTTACGGAATTATTGCTGTGCCTGCTTGACAACCAAGGAAATAGCCTCAGCTATCGGCCAAATTCAACTCCGTGACGCGCGCTCGACTGACGGATGAGAACGGAGACATCACCGACCGCTCGAACATCCAGAGAATTAACAAAGTGGCATTAGTAGATATGTCAATAGTGGCATATATATACTATTTCACATCGATGAGAACCGAAAGCCGATCCTAAAGACCTGACATGTCTGATGCCTCACGAATCTACAACCAACCTTTGGAACCGGTCGGCTTGTTCTTACATCAATTTGGAGCCGTAGATGCGCACTATCACAACTTCCTAAGTGATTGCTTTTAGCTGAGTATCGGTTACGTACCTGTCCCGTCGGGGCTACCAACCCCGTACAACATTTCAGTTGGGTGGAATACGAGGGAGCCCGATCGTGGTATATACTGAGATGGGAATCCCCGGGTCGGAGACGTCGTCAGACCCGTGCCCATACTCGCGGTAGAGAGGGTGGTCGAGTGTGATATTGAATGAACAACAACGCGCTGATTCCGCCAGTTCGAAGACGACAGGGCAGAAAGCCTGGGGGACCTTTGTCAGCATCGTAACAGATGTTTAGGTATACGAGGGCCCATACCCTGCAAACACTCCGCATTGTGCATGAACATCAAATGCGGCCAGCCCTCCGTGGAAAACATCCCATGTCTCTACAGCTCGATCGGAGCCACGGATATCCCATAGTTTGGCTTCGCCATTCATACTAAAACAGTACCTTAGACATCATCCAGCTAGTTACGGCGAAGCTGATACTAACCTCGCTGACAAGAATTGGTTCCCAAAGTGGGGTTGCCAACGAACGTTCTGGACCCAGTTAGTGTGTTCGTTAAATGATCGCACAACGGCGTCCTCCTCTTCTAAACGTCGATCAAAGACTTTGATGACGCCGTCGGCAAAGCTAGCGAGCAAAACGGAGGACGGGCCTCGTTCGGAGGCAATCGCCGTAACTGGGCTATCAGAGTTGGTGTCTAGATCCTGTAGATGTCTTGTGTTTTTGGTTCATGGGTGAGGTCGTATATTCACGTACGAGTAGTTGGGCCTCTGTATGGGCATCCCACACTCTGATGATGCGCGAATCACCTCCAACAAGCAAGAAACCTCCGGCTTGTTTCCAGTCCACTACCACACCGGCTCCACGACGCATGCTAATGATCTCGCTCAGCCCACGGAACGCGCTCACCATCTGAACATCAGTGCTACTTGTTGCAGGATCGTAGTTACGGTAAAGTCGAATCATGCCGTCAGCTGAAAATAATGTCAATGGAACTACGAAAAGAGCATGGGAAGTGGCATGTTACCAGAGCTTGTCAGTAACATGCCGCCAACATCTTGGTTGATAATCTGAAGCGATGTGATGGTCGCCTTCTTGGAATTACCGTTAGGAAAACGCGACAGCTGCCGACGTCGCGACCAATCCCATACACTATCATCGTACGATTTACCATCCACAACATGCCACTCGAATCTGTATTACCGACCTGATAATGTCAGCTTCATTTGCGATAGCGACGTGTGGGTCGTATGCGTGGAATGCTATTGACAACGGCACACTGTGTATATGCAGGGTGGTGACTGTTTTGTCCCAGGGGCGATTGGCTACGATACTATCAACGGCTGATTAGCAATATGGAAGGAGAACACAAACAGGCGATCTCTGCTTGATCCCGAGTCTCAGAGAGTACCTGTTCGTTGCGTTGATGGCGCCAGGCTTGGTAATTGTACTCCAAGCTTCCTGGCTCATCAGCTTCGGCTTGCTATAGGGGTTGGGTGCTCAGCACGGGACAAGCAAGCTATAAGATTAGTCACTTACGCGCATCTGCGGTTCCTTGAAATATTCACAGCACCAGTCGAAGAAGCAGCTCTTCAGTGGCAGGATGTCACGGATGCCCACGCCCGTTCCCAGACCGAGTATAACACTGCTCCCTGCCGAGTCGCTAGAAAAGGTGCTGTCTGCTGGGCTATGAGGCACGGCACCGCGTCCCCTTGTGCCGTGCGCAGCTCTCCGCCGTGCACGCAGGCGCTCCATATCTTCCTCCATCAGCGCCTCCATCACATCAGAAGGCAGGAAATCTGTCGTAGGATGTGAACGATCCTCCGTCGAATGCCGCGCTGAGGCGGTTGGTGAGGCTGGAGCACTCTTTGATGATGCCTGGGCTTGCGGCGATGTAGGACGGGAATATGGGGATGCGTATTGCGCGAAATTGAGGTTTGGAGATGGAGGCCGTGAGATGCCCTGCTTTTCGAAGGAAGGAATCAAGGGCACGTGAGCATGTGAGGTGCGATGAGGAGAAGAGCGGCCATCTTCGACAGAAGGAAATGCGATGCCTCCGGCCAAGTTCTTGAGGGCATTCGCAAAGGATGAAGTACGCTTAAGGGTATTGCTCATCCCGGATGATATCGTGCCTGTCTTGGTGTCGCTGTGGGGGACAGCAGGGCGAGGTAAGTTCGGTGATGAAGGACGAGTCGTGGAAGTTGGCGAAGATGTAAGGGAGGATCGCCGAGACCGGGCCCCTGTGGGCGCACGCCGAAGGGGAGGAGGCTGGTGGAAGGAGCTAGATTCCAGTCGAGTAAACGGAGACTCAAGAAGAAGCGCCATGATGTAGTCGACAACGGTTTGGGCATTTGTCGCCACTTCATGGTACGGGTCCACTGAAAGCTCGAGCAGGACGGAAAATATTGTGAAGAACGACGACAAAATAACCCGATTCTCCTCGCGAACTTCTTCATCCCCGAAGCTATCTAACCATTCAGAGATAGCCTGGCTAGTCACGTCCTCATCACGAAATTCAGTAGTAGCACTGAGCCTCCATCTTCTGTCTTCTTCCCAGTACACCCAGGCGCAAACGGCAAAATGTCCCCGCCACTCCTTCACAAGACAGCTGATGAGGATTAAGAGCTCTTTGCGTACCATAGGACTAGCGTCTTCCTTGATCGCCAGTGCGCTTCCCGTGACGACAGCAACCTCCATTCGAAAGTGGACGCGCTCCTCTAGATGATGCATGGTTCCTGTCCCTCCTCCACCCGTCTTCGTCGGGATTCCTGATCCAGATGCGCCCATGAAGGTCCCCAGTGCGAAGAGCACGGCGGCACGTACTTCCGGGGAATCATCTGTTAAAAGGGATATGAACTTATCCTGAGTTCCGTTGTCCACACCGAAGATCTTGATGTCGTCGTTTCCGTCCCACATTTGCCCGATACATAAGGCTGACCATTGTCGTAAAAGAAAGTCACCTTCATCCAAACGTTCGAAGCAGGAATGGAACACCTTCTCGCGCCAACACGCATTCTGACCGTGCGGGTAATCGCGCGCGATAGCTGCTAAAACAAACGCGCACATGGCCTTATGTTCTGAACCATTAGGGATAGTAAGGTGTTGAGAATCGTCATGTGCAGCAAGAATATTTGCAAAGTATTTATAACCCCCATTACTGTAGAGGTCAACCTGGCACGAGGGATCGACGGCAAGTATGCGAGACCATATGAAGATCAGGACAGGCCGCAGATCTTGACCGCCTGCCTGGAGTAACTTGGAGATATATGGAAAGATTCCGATGGCAAGAGCGAGGTGGACGGCCCACGGACCAAGGTCGACGAATTGAGAGAGAAGGACAAGGGCTCTCAAACGGTGAGGCTGTGACAACAGGACCTGGAGGACGATGGGCAACTGCTCCGGCGGCTTGCGTGGAACCAGATGGTGGTCCTTCTTCGTTGGGGTTACTGAAGATTTGAGGCTTCCGGCCGTCGGATCGTCTTCGGCCTCAGGCATGTCATTTTGAAGAGGTAATGATAAGGGCCCGCGTTTTGTCAAGGCAGAGCCTCCACGAGAAATCCATACCTCGAATGCCGTCAACTGATCTGCAAAAAAGCGACTAGGAATGTATGTATATAGCTTTTCCCCATGACCCAGTTTATCTTGTCTGGGTGCCGCGGCCTGCGCCTGCGCCTGCCTTCGAGCTCTGATGGATGCGCTACCCATAGCCATGCCAAGCATGTTCGTGTCCGTATGCTTGAGTAACTCTGGGAGCTGGCGCAAGCAAGAATCAACAGCAAGATCCCATGCCGCCCATAATGGATGTGTGTTCGTGGGAGGTAAGGAAGGGGACGTATGCGGTGTACAGTGGTAATTCTTCATAATACGCTCAGCCAGAAGAAAATTCCTAAAAAGTGAAGCAATTAGGAGGTCCGACCGATAGAGTCGAGTGAAGAGTTCTCTTGAGAATGATGTCCACGCAATGGTGTCGGTAATAGCAGTGAATATCCAGTTAAGCTCTCCGAGTGGAGTGCGTCTATCCTTGAGGTCTCCGGGGAGTTGCATGACCATATCTGCGGTGATGTTATTCGGGAGCTGGTTGTGCATGACAAAGTAACGCAGGGCAATATCGATGGGGGATGTGAGGCATGAGGTAAAGAGATCGGCTGGGAGTTCCGGGCATGAAGGTAGTTGCTCGTTTGCGGCGCATCCAGCGAGCTGGATTGACTCTGAGAAGGGCGGAGCACCGTCCTGTCGACCAGCATTCTCGCTATCACGTCTTTGAGCGTAAATATTGAAATTCAGCAACAGATTCCCGGCAGCCGAACAATCCCAGATGTACACACAAGGGGTACCGAGCCAATGTTGCACCTCGGCCAAGGAAACGGGTATGTACTGTGTATAGTTTCTGTTGAAGCACCATAGCTCGCCACTGGCGGTTGGTTTAGGGACGCCATGGCCGTTATAGTAGAACAGGACGGTGTCCTCTTTGGCCTGCTTTCTTAATGTGGCGCAGAAACGACGCAGATCTTCGTATGAAGGGTCTAAAATTGGCTTGTAGGATAATTTCGGACTTAGACCCTCGAATTGATGCTGCAAGTTTGTTCCAATAACTTCAAGGGCCTTGTGGGAAGGCATAGTATGTGGGTCTACCCAACACTCGAGCACCGCGCACGGATTTGTCTTGACGATGTCCGGGGGATCGACGTCTATGTTCAGACATAGAACTAAAGCGGCGTTAGAGGTTTTGAGCTTTCCTGGAGAGGACCTCCAAGGAGACATTTTCGGTGCCCAAGGGGGAGAAGGTGTCGGGTTTCCGCAGGTTAGGTGACGCTTTGCGGACCAGTAAGGAATGATAGGAATTGGGTCAGGAGCAGTGGCCACTGAGCCATTTGCCCTCCCGTCGGGTTCTGAGCTGCCGGCACGACCATTGTCTGGGTTGGTCTGCGCGGATGATGGTTCTGAGAGAGTAGTGTAGAAGTGCCTTCCTCCGCGTTCGGTGTCTGTATCCGAGCCATGACTCTGTCTGAAGGAGGGACCGGGACCGCCAGTGACACCTTGAAGGGAAGGAACGAGATGAACGGATCGGCTGCGGGCAGCCTACGAGACGAGACGTACCATTTAAATGCCCATTTTGCGTTCCGGTGTGCATGGTTCCGACTAAGGCTAAGCCGCGGTGCAGAGGCCTGAGCGGTGGACCTGCTGCAGTGGGATGGGAGTTGAGCCTGAGCCTGAGCGCAGCCTGAGAGAGGCGGGAAGGGAAGCCGCAATCCAGATCAGATCTGTGTCCCGATCCGACTGCCACGACCACGACTGCCACCCACGGACTACGCGGGGCCGAATACGAATATCCGAATCTCACTACTCTCTCTCTCTCAATAGCGCGATCGTTTCATTAGAGGTCGCGTCTTTCGACCTAGTCGATGGCTTCAGCTGTCGATATCCCTAATGGCACCCTTGTTGACATTCCTCTCGGTCGCGGGGTCGTTCGCTTTTGCGGTACAACCTCCTTCTCTTCAGGCAAATGGGTTGGCATTGAACTTTCCGAACCTGTCGGAAAGAACGACGGCTCTGTTCAAGGGATCGCATACTTCTCCTGTCAACCCAAGTATGGTGTCTTTGTGAAAGCTAGTCAGGTCAAGATTGTCGAAAATACACCGCCTTCTGGCAGCGTGAGCCTCACACTTCTCTTCCTCGTTATCCTCGGTCGTGCTGAACCCCTACATAGCCAAGTTTGCAGCCAGTAGCTCGGTCAACCCTCGCCCATTCAAGACCGCCTAGCACTGGCCTTTCGCGCGTATCATCCTCTCGTTCCATCCCTCCTTCCCCCCGTGCCACGAGCCCCTCCAAACTTGCGCTCGGTCAGAGTACACGTGGTAACACAAGACTTGCTGCTCCATCTCCTACTAAGCGTAGTCCGATTCCGACTACCCATCAGCAAAGTGCTTTGAAGAGGGCTGGATTGACCCCGAGACGCTCATCTATGAACGAAAGTAATGTGGCCATCAGCGGACCAACGGGCCCCTCTCGCGGTGACTCCCCTGATTCTGCGTCACTTGTCCGGACATCGCAACTCCGGCAGGTCTCTTCGCCTGCGCAGCAGCTGAGAGGTCGTGTGCTGCCAGGTGTTGCGCAAGCTTCTACCACCACACCTACTTCCAGTCTACTTCCTCCCCAGCCAACATCACCATCGGAATCAAGAGAACCGGAGGTTGGGTCTCCCAATCTTGGTTCTGTGGCGACGGATGTGAAATCAGGGGTGAATGACGAGGAAATCCAAGAACTTCGAGCAAAAATCCGCGTTCTAGAGATCAAGCGCGCTGATGATGCTCGACATGTGAAAGAACTCGAGAACAAGCTCAGCGAAGCCGAGACATTTGTCGCTTTAAGACCCAAACTTCAAGCCAAGCTCGTGCAGCAACAGACGGAACTCATCGCTGCGCGCAGAGAGCTAGCAGATGCACGACAACTTTCTGAACTTGCGGAGACGCGAAATTTGGATACATTAGAACAGCTGGAGATGGCTATGTTGGATAGGGAGGTTGCGGAAGAACGTGGGGAGGCCGCTGAGTCCGAACTTGAGGAGCTGAAAGAGAAGTTGGCTGTTGTGGAGGTTGAACTAGAGGTCCTAAAGGAGGGTGCATGTTAGTGTGCCCCAGTTGGTTCCAAGGTTGCGAAGTTGCGAAACTGACTTGTTCAAAGCAGCAGATGGCGCCGGCTCGAACCTGACCGGCTCCTTAGATTATATCCAACTGGAGAAACAGAATGCTCGTCTGAAGGAGGCTCTAATCCGGTACAAGATCCCTTGATATCTTGCCGACCCATGATCTCACATTTCTCCTTAGACTTCGCGACGTGAGTCATGAGACCGAGCAGGAACAACGCAGGCGGATCGCTGACATGGAAAAGGATGTAATGAGTGTTGAGGATTTGTCGGGTAAGCATCTTGTCATGTTGTCCACATGCTACTCGGCAACTAAAACTCATCAAGCACAACTCGAATCGACTCTCATCAAGCTCGCAAATGCGGATACTCAGATCGAGGATCTCAAAATACAGCTGGATGATGCACTTGGTGCAGAGGAAATGGTTGTGCAGCTCACAGAACGAACCCTCATGCTCGGAGAGGTAACAGTTATCCTGAGAGCGAACATTCCATTATTCTTACAGGCTTCATGCACAGAAAATTGAGGAAATGCGGATTACAATTGAAGATTTGGAAGCTCTGAAGGAGCTTGGTGAGGAGCTGGAGGAGAATCATGTTGAGACCGAGAGAGCGATGCAGGATGAAATCAGTACGTGTTGTCTCATCCATCGGATTGCACATGGCTAACACAGTTGCCGTGGCGTAGACGAAAAAGATGTTCAGTTGGCAGAGCGGCAACAAAGAATAGAGTCGCTAGAGGAAGCCTACCAAGATATGGAGCGAACTATCAATCGCTTCCGAGAGCTTGTCATCCAACTGGAAAGGTGGGTAACATCATGTTTCAAACACAGTGGGTTGATCGAACGAATGATGTAGTGAGCTCGAAATGCTTCGCTCGGAAACGCAGAATGCGCAAAATGAGTCGGCCGTAGCAACATCGCAAACGGCTGCTATCATGTCATTGAACCTCAAACTGCAATCGGCAGCTACCAGAAACCAGGCGAGAAACATCGACCATGAACTAAAGAGGATTGAAGCGAATGAATCCAAGGAGATGCTCAACATTGTTCAGGTAATGTTGTATGCATTCGAGTGCAGGATTCGTTGACCGCAAACCACGTACTACAGCCGTATTTGCCTCAAATATACACCGAAACAGACGCCGATGCAATGAGATGTTATATCTTTTTCCAGAGAATGGGTTCGAAAACAGACCTCATAAACAGTATCACCGCCCAAGCCCATAATCTCCCTGAATCGCTGAATGGTTCGGTCTCTGAAACCCTAGTTGGAGTTTGTGAGGTAGCACTTCTTTGTCTGTGCTGATCAGAATGTGGTGGCTAACCATGCGTTTAGATGAGGGGCGCAATCGCAGTGCTCTCAACGCTTTGCAAGCGATTTGCAGCCATCCTTCGTTGTTGCGATGTCGAGTCCTTCATAAATATAGGTAGACTTTTCCAGGAGATTGCGCCGTTAGAAAAGCGAATCGATATGCACATCGAGCTGCTGAGACGTGACGAATTCCGAGAAATGGAGTGCACGAGTGACATTAATAAGTATGTTTGATCCTGTCCTATTACCGAATTCCTGTCTTAACTGGCTGTGACAGGATCCAGGCACAGTTCAATCACTTGGCGGAGACTTATTTCAAGGCCTTCGATTTCGACCTTGGTGAACGTGAACTTGGTCTCGTGCTGTCATTAGATCACGATTTGGATGTATATGCATCCTCTATGGGATTGACGAAGACAGCTGTCGGAGCCATTTTGAACGACGAAGGTGAGTTGTTTCGAAGTTCAAGATTGCCTCGCAGACCACACAGCAATACTAGATGTCATTTGTGATGTCGATGGTATGGAGCCTGAGAAGAGCTTCCTGGAACCAATTCAGAAATCACTTGACCAATGCAAGAATGCCAAAGTTGTAGCAAGGTAGATCCATCTACGCCATTGAAGGGAAGGTATTCATTTAGACCTACAGGAAACTAGTGAAACGATTGGAAGAGCTTACCCATGAATCATCGGCATTGAAAGCCCATCTTATTCCGCAACTTGGGGCGCTCTGCAGTACAGTCTCTGAGATGGTTAACTTTGGAATCCAGGCCAGTAGATCAACCACTTGCCCCATGTATCCGGGCTGAGATCCTTTCCAGCTTGCCCAACAAACTATGCCCCATATTGATGAAGTACGCGCCTCCAAATCCTCTTTCCAACTTAGCAAGCTGTTATCATTTGTCAACAACATCGCCTCATCAACGGTGGCAAAGATATGCAAGGATACCAAATCCTCCTGGGCATCTCTCGGTGAAGCAATTTCCGAACTCGTTGCACAAACAAACGCGCTATTCCCAAAAACAATGGACCATGAAAACGTCATAAAGAGTGGGCCTGATAACTTCCTCCTGGGAACTATAACTGATTCTAGACGAAGTCACCGGGACGGCACCGTGGATTGTTCGTATCGATGAGGTGAAGGCTGCTGTGGCCGTCAACGTCGAGGCCGAGCGGAAGGTCGCGCAATTAAATGAGGAGATGCAAGGGCTTGTGCGCACATTGAAAGTCAAAGACCAGAGTATCCAAGAGTCCACTGTGAAGATAGAATTAATGGAGCGTCGGATGGAAGCGGTGAAGAAGCAAGCGGAGGCAGTCACCGAGCTAGAAGGACTGGTAGGAAAAGCGCAAAAGCAGGAGAAGTACTACGTCGAAGCCATGGAGCAGTTGCAGTCCGAGTTCGATGCGCTAGCCAAAGAAAACAGCAAGCTCAAAGCCACTTCAACCCCTCCGGAAAAAGGTGAGAATAACAGTATTTACTATGAGTTCATGCGTTTATCTTGTATCAGCCACTGGGGCAACTACTGCACCATCACAACTCGTCCTACATGCCGACGGTAACTTGGAGACGACACATCTCCTGGAACAGGTATGCTTCCGCTCCTGATGGTTCTTATTGTATTCTCAACTCGCAGCAGCTTGAAAGCTTCAGGGGTGCCGTTCGCTTCCTGAGAATGGAGAACTCATATCTGAAAGGCAATGACTTGATGCAGGAGCTTGGCGAGCTCCCCTCACTCTCAGTCCCGACGTCCAGCCCTCGACTCCCTACGCCACCGTTGGACGCATCTGGCCTCTCAGATACGGATGAGTCTGACACAGAATCCAGTCCCAAAGTGCCCTCAGTTCGTTCCCTGACGACAGAGACGAAGACGCTGTATAGGGAGGTCATCAAATTTTCGTCAACGCCGCGTGTTGTAGACCTCTCTGCGACGAAGACTAGCGACGGCAACACCAAAGCATGGATGCCGAAGAAGAGGACTCCTACATACCAAGTTGCGGAGCGCAAGGCTCAGGCCGAGCGCCTCAATCGTAGAGTGCAAGGTCTCCTAGAGCGCATAGAGGCTCGGATATGAT
Organism: Russula compacta; assembly: GCA_022376555.1. Lineage (NCBI taxonomy): Eukaryota > Fungi > Basidiomycota > Agaricomycetes > Russulales > Russulaceae > Russula > Russula compacta. The sequence goes on from WTXH01000002.1 coordinate 845,265, forward strand.
CATGATTTGATACCCCTTAACTTACAAGTAATTATAAATAAAAATGTAATGATTCGGATAGCCGAGTTGCCGATAATCGGAGATCGAAAGTGAGAGGAGGATGAAGGACGCGAAAGGGGACGCGCCACCGCTCTGCCACATTGCCCGCCACAGCAACCTGTCTCGCCAGCCACATCTAAACGCGCCCGGTCCTATTCAGAATTCAGTTTCTCATGGTCAGAACCCAGCTTAAACCAACGGTGAGCTCCCGCTCCCGCAGCAACTGAACTCTCCCTCTGTCTTGGGGTATCAGTTAACATCATTTATGCGCCTATTCGCTAGCCAGAAGAAAAGAAAGAGTCTCAGAAGAAGAAATCATCCTCTAAGAAGGCTGAGACTGGTATATGGCCTTGCAAAATAAACGGTTGCAACAAGGAATTCGCGCGCGAGGCTGACCTGAAGCGTCACCAGAGGACGACAAAATTACATTCGCAACCAGGCTTGTATGTGATCGTCTGTTGCGGAGCCACATGACTAACGACTAAACCTTTCACTTTCACAAGCGCATGTCCACAATGCGAGGCTACATTCACACGGGTGTGTCTCTCACCTCTGTACAATTCAAGGCTAGTTTCCTAACCCCTTCATCCCCAGACCGATGCTCTTAGACGTCATCAAAAGTCACGGTGGGCCTCGCGTTATAAAGTCTGGGTTGAGGGTCTAACTTGTCCACGCCAGTCATAATGGCATCATAATTGAGCCTGATAGGACAGGACAACCGCCTCTGGGTGAGGAGGGTGTAGGAGAAACATCTAGAAGTCGCAGTTGTACACCAGGATCCAGGAATAAAGTACATCCACCTCCCGCAGTGCCCCCAGCTACAGGAGCCTTCCCAGGCTATTACCGCCAGCAGGGAATTAATGCAGGTGATGCGGTGATACGACTTCTCACATAGCACGGAACTAATGCCTTCCGTAGAATTTGTTGTTTTCGTCCCGCCCCGGACGCAGGGTGTGATCGTCGATCCGAACTATCCCGTCGGCCATCCCACATCTGCAGCACGTCTGGCACAGCCACCATGGATTCCACCCCCGTGGGCTGAGGGTGCACATCCTGTTCCCCCATATCCTATTCCAGGCCCTCCACCGCCAGCATATTATGCTCCTTACTACCACCCTGGGATGCCACCCCCACTACCCCTTGCAAATGCTCAACTTCATCCAAATACCCCAGGCCATCCATATGCCCCTCTAAGTAGTTCACCTGATAATGAAACCTGCACGCCCTCGGATGGCGAAGCCGAGACTACAGTCAACCCAAAGCGTTCGCCAGAGCAAAAGGTCGGCCGTTTAGACGAGCCAAGACCGCAGGGATCTTCGGTTCCTGTCATTGATCCCTCTCTCGAGACCTCGGAAGCATACCCCAATGGAAAATCGCCGGTGTCACTCGCGATCACCTCCGCAGCTGTGCAGGCCGTTTTTGATGAAACGCGGCGGATCGAGAAGCAACGGACTGGGAGTGTTGTACCTACTCCGGAATCAAGAGAACCGTCACCCCGTGCTTATGCTGTCTCTGAGAGTGCGACGGTCAAATCGATCGCAAACGCAGATTCTAGCGCCTCTCCGGACCCTTCGACTAGTGGCAATCCTCTATCCACTATGCTCACTGAAGATGGCGAGACGATGTTGCATCCTGGTAAGTATTCACTCGTACGGATCTCAATGAGGTACTTACCAGCGCTCCTCACCTTCTAGCGGAACTCCTGACGCAGGTTCGTGATTTGCTCCAGTGGACCCTTACACCCTTCTTCTCATGTACTGTCACAGGAATCTCTTGCTTCACCCCCACCAGCAGAGGACGAGGACGACTGAGCCTGGCTACTATGCCGACCACCGATTGTGTGTATAGTTATTCGCTCTTCATTCCTCGTCCAGCCCAGATTTTGATCCATACATTGGCAAAGCCTCAGTTATGTATCGTAGATTCCCCACATATGGGTAGTATATTTTGTATTGCAAGCTGAGAAAAGCTTAATGCGGGGTGATAATTACATGTATTGTATGACACTACTGCTGCCTAATGACCGCTGTTGAGAGCAGACAATGGTTTCAAAGCCCTGTTGGATTTACAACACAGCAACCTTGGGCCATGGGTACTGCGGTCCGACCTGCAACTCCTTTGAGACAGCATAAAGCAAGATAAGCCCTGAAAGTGCTCACCAATTGAACGCACATGCCCCCTAGTTTATGTCCTGCAAGGACGGCCTCATCCACAGATTTACCGGCAACAAGTGCACCCAGGAAACCGCCAGCAAACGCGTCGCCAGCGCCGTTAGTGTCGACAATTTGACTGTCCTCCAGGCGGTCAACGGGGAAAACTTTCGGATTGTCCAGATCTGCTGCGGTAACGACAACTGTCGACTTGGGGCCCTGTGTAATAACGACTATGCGAGGCCGCGAAGGGTTTGACTTCGGAAGCTTTGCGATCGACCTAGCGATAGAGGGGATATCATTTTTATCGGGTAGCCCAGCGGCGCTCGCCCAGGCTGCAGCCTCGCTCTCGTTGCCAATGACAAAGTCGCAATACGGGAAGACCTGCTCCAGTTGAACCTTGAAGAATTGCGGGATGAAAGGAGCAGAGAGGTTAAGAGCGAAAACCTAGGAGGATGTGAGTATGTTGCGCAGTCGGGTGCTGACGGACAAACGAGAACGCACCTTTCCGTTGTCCGATGCCTTCTTGGCAACCTCTAGGGTGGACTCGAGGCCGTGGGTAAGGAAGAAACCCTCGACGTAAAAGAACTTTGCGCCATCGATTAAACTTGCGACATCAGGGGTAGACAAGTGGGCTTTGTCGAATTTTTCTGCAGCACGAAGAGTGGTGACGAGAGACCTGGAGAGGGAGCGATCAGTGGGAGAGGTACGTAGAGAGGGTGGAGTGGATAGGGGTTGGCGTACCTGTGATGACCTGTAATAACGACAGCACACGCTCCCGTCTGTTCGCCTTTCTTGACGAGATACGCTTCGGTGAGACCCTCCCTTTGATTTGCTTCTTTGAGCTGTTGGGCAAGCTTGTCATCGCCCACGCAACCGGTATAGACGACGGAATTGGGAGGCAGCACGTACTGAGGGAGAGGGTGATTAAGGGGTGGGAAATGCTAAGGCGAATGGGGAACGGAACATACAGCTGCACCGCGGGCAGCATTCTGTGAGGCGCCACCAGCAACGTAGACCACTTTGTGATCGTTGACGATCTCATCGTATCTTTTTGGGTGGGAAGCAAGCAAAGGAATGAGCATCAAAAGACTAGACGGTGAGAAAAAGAATATGCACATTGGTAGATGTTTTTCGTCTGCGAGGATCGCATCGTTAGCGTTGAGATTGTACTTTTTGAGGAGCTGCTCTCCGTTCGTGACTTGGATGTCCAGAAGGGGATTCCCTATACAAAAGAGGGCGTATGATTGTTCAGGCATCGTGATCGTAGTCGTGGTCGAGACGAGGGAACCAGTCGTGGGAAGGGAGTGATCAGTGATCTCATCGCTTGTTTAGCTTCGCTCCTCCTTCGGCTTAGCCCTCATGGCGAGCACTGGCAGGACTGTCTTTCGTATCGCCCTCCGAGGCGACGCTCTTCTCACAACTCCCCACTGGAATAAAGGCACTGCGTTCACGATGAAGGAACGCAAGCAGTTTGGGCTCATCGGACGTCTCCCATACCAGGTCAATACCCTTGATCAGCAGTGTCAGCGCGCGTATGATCAACTCTTATCCCGCAACACGCCTCTGCGGAAGAACTCCTTCCTGCAAAGTCTCAAGGAGCAGAATTCGGTCCTCTTCTATCAACTTCTTCTTCGTCACCTCAAAGAGCTCATGCCCATAGTATACACTCCGACCGAGGTTTGCGTCTGTTCCGTCCAGTACTTTCTAGGCTATGAACCAAAACATGCCACAGGCAGACGCCATCGCAAATTACTCGCACTTGTTTAGACGGAGTGAAGGCTTATATCTCACCTTCAGTAGTCAGGATTCTATGGAAGAGGATTTTCTCGAACAGATCAAAGGACGCGATATCGACCTTATCGTCTGCTCCGACGCTGAGGCCATCCTAGGGATAGGCGATCAAGGCGTCGGTGTAATTCCATCTTATTGCCTTTCCTGACTTTTTTTTTCTATTTAAATCGATCCCTCTAGGGCATTGGGGTATTCCGTGTCCCATTGCTGCTTGAATCTCGTCTGACTATATTACTGGCCAGATCTCGACTGCGAAATCTGTTATCTACACGTGAGTGTGCTTACCTTGGCCTGGCGAGTTTGACCAAATTTCTTAAGCCTGCTTGCTGGTATCGATCCTGTAAAGTCTCTGCCAGTGGTGCTCGATGTTGGAACAGATAATGAAACCCTTCTAAACGATCCACTATACGTTGTGGGTCCATGCCAGATTTCCCACACCATTTATCTTACATGAGTGCACAGGGATGGCGTCATGAGCGCATCCGTGGGGACACCTATGATCGATTCACAGACAAGTATTTCATCTGAATATCCGCAATCTCCGTCACATTATTCACTCAGCTTGCCAGGTTTGTTCAGCTGGTTCGAAAACACTTACCTCATTCCTTGCTGCACTTTGAGGATTTCGGAGTGACGAATGCCCAACGCCTTTTAGAGTTATATCGTGACAAACATGCTGTATTCAATGACGATATGTGCATCAATCGTCACTCACAATTATGCACGTCTCATTTCCTGACAGTCAAGGAACTGGCGCTGTCACTTTGGCTGCTGTTATGTCAGCAGTAGGCGTCACCAAGAGTACCCTCGCAGAGCAACGTTACGTCATTTATGGTGCTGGCTCTGCTGGTCTCGGAATCGCTCGCCAGCTGCGCGACGGAATCGTGCAAATCGACAGGGTCCCGTCTGACAGTGCAAACAGGCAGTTCTACCTGATCGACAAACATGGACTCATCAAGGAATCCCTCGGTGACCTGATTCGTCCCACGCTGCAGGAATTCGTGCGCCCCAACGAAGAATGGGAGGGGGTGCCGACCAACGATAGGGGTGAAATTACGCTCCTCGAGGTCGTGAAGAAGATAAGACCAACCGTGCTTATCGGTTGCTCAACGCACGCAGGAGCTTTCACGGAGGAGGTTGTCCGGGAAATGGCGAAGAATGTGGACCGCCCAATCATTCTCCCACTGTCCAACCCGAGTCGCCTTGTCGAGGTTGACCCGGCAAAGGCAAATGACTGGACGAACGGGAAGGCTCTCTTGGCGACAGGAAGTCCATTCCCTCCGGCAAAGATGCCTGATGGAAAGGATTATATGTAAGTTTGCCAATATCCCTTATTATTACAATCTGAGCCTCGCGGCCTCGATACAGTATCGCTGAGTGCAACAGTGCGTCATTCCTCCTTGTACCATCTTCTGTAGCTGATTGTAACTCCAGATGCGCTCATTTATCCTGGCCTCGGCTTCGGCGCGGTGCTCGCAAAGGCTAGATCATTATCAGACAGCATGATCCTTGCTGGCGCTCAGCGTCTTGCCTCACTGTCGCCTGCTCTTCAAAATGCCGATGATGCCCTGCTCCCCGACTTCGCGGAGGCCCCTGGTGTGAATTTCGAAATTGCTGTTGCTGTTGCAGAGCAGGCCATTTCCGAGGGCATTTCGAATGTGGAGTGGAATTACCAAGAAGTGAGAGAAAGGGCAAAAGAGCTGCAGTGGCTTCCGATCTATGGAGAGTATGTGTACGACGAGAATGGCGAGAGGTGAGGCGTGTTATCTTGATTACAAATACAACGTCGGGAATCGCCGATGTGTCTCCGCTCTGTTCTCATGTTATGTACTGTCGAGCGAGTTACCCGCTTTATTGCTTAACGCCTCTCAATGTCTGACATCAACCTGGCATCAACGGCTGTAGACACAACGCCCAATGAAATCCCGATTCCCATTGACGCCATTGTAGCCCCAGCCTCGCCATCTAAACCTGAATTTGTTTCGGAAACACTCTACATTCAAAATCTGAACGAGAAGATCAGGATCGATGGTTCGTCGCCTGTAACCAACACAGTGTGGCAAACTGACCACCTTCCTTAGTCCTCAAAGCATCTTTGCGCGGTCTTTTCAAGTCGTACGGTGAGGTACTTGATGTGGTCGCGCACAACAACCTTCGCATGCGTGGTCAAGCATTCGTCTCCTTTGCATCAGCAGATGCTGCCAAAAGGGCCTTGAAGGAGGTCAAAGGGTTCCCTTTGTACTCTAAGCCAATGGTGCACATCTCCTTTTGCAAATATTACTCATTACATCCCCTCTGACGCTCGCGACCAGCAAATCTCGTTTGCGAGGACCCGTTCAGACGCGGTAGTGAGGCGACTTGATGCGGAACACTATGAAGAACATCGGCAGCAGAGATTGCAGCATAAGAGTATGTATCTGCGCCTATACTCTGTCATGCTAACTCGAATTTGTATTCTTTATCCAGAGACTACCCGCTACACCAACCCCCTTAAACAGAAGTTCCGCGCTCAGCGTCTGGCCACGGAGGGTGAGCTCTTTGTGACTTTCGTTCCCCTAATTCCTCTATACTTATAACATCCCCAAATCACAGCCGACGGCCCTGCAGCCTCTGCTCCCAGACGACCTGCGGTCCAGATGCCCGACGAGTATTTGCCCCCGAATAAAATCCTGTTCTTGCAGAATCTGCCCGAGAGTGTCAGCAAAGACCAGCTCATGGCACTCTTTTCACAGTGAGTGTTGCACTGTTACCTCTCGATCTTTCGACCATACTGACTTAGGACAGGTACCCCAACCTGCACGAAGTTCGTCTCATTGCAAACAAAAAGGATATTGCATTCGTCGAGTACATGGACGAAGGAAGCGCGACTGTCGCAAAGGAGGCATTACACAACTACAAACTTGATGGTGAAAATAAGATCAAAGTAAGACCCTTCACTAGGAAGCTAACATTTCTGACGTGTCTCCGCAATCAGATCACGTTTGCGAGGAAGTGAATACTTGTGCTGGACCGGGTGGTTGTGCCAGCAATCGAGGAGGCTATTACTGTACTGTGTATTTCTCCTTTTCTACATGAACGTTCTAGTCTTCACCATCGTAACTTCCTAACACTACTTATGTTGAAGTACCCGGAGGTACATACTCGACGGCAAAAGCAGTCCAAATGGATGATACCTAAGCTGGTCAGACCGTCATTTACTCTTTATGCCCCTCCTTAAATCCTTGGAGCACAGCCCGGACATTCTCCCCAAGTGTTTCCATATGATAACCCCTGGGGGTACGAAACGGTTGAATCTTTCCGACATATATGTGTATGTGTCTCGAGCTTACCCTTCCATCACAAAAAGTGTCGGTTTTCTCAGGTCTGCGATAACCTGGCCGATAATAGTATAGCATGAGTGGGATAGCTTGAAGTTGCTTATAGGATCATCAGCGAAGGTATCGACGCCAAGACTGATAAACTGTGCGATCAGCATCGTCCCTGCCGTAAAGAGGAGTACAAGATAACCTCAGGAGCAAGTACCCAGGGTCGAAGCTACGGATATTTTCAGTAGCTTTTTGAAGAGTGGCGCAATAATCGCCATCTTGGATGCCTTGGGGTAGAGGATAGTTGAAATTGGTGTCCACACCCTCGTCAATGCCCTTCTCTGTAACTGCTCCTGTAAAATCTGTGGAGGAATGTGATCATAGTCGGATGTGAACATGGGAGATCGTACAAGGATAATCATTCTCGGCATGGAGAGACACATAAAGAACGCTAGGATCCGAGTAGAAAATTTCCTGTGCTGCACGAGAACTGAAATCAATGCGTTGTCTTGAGATAAAGGCAGTTGGTAACACTTGCTTCCATTTCCGTGGTGATAGTCAATGTCGAGGATGGCGATTCGAAGTCTCTCCCCAGCCCCAGGATTCAAACTTTGCAGAAATCGCGCAGCGACGGCCACATTGTTGACGAAGCAATATCCACCGCAGATAGAACTACCCGCGTGATGACCGGGTGGGCGGCTGGAGAGTCACTCGATACGCAAGTTGCGGTAGGAAATATGAACTTGGCTGACCACAAGGCGAATACACCTGTTTCAAGTCCGTGAGGACCCGAAGTTGTGGCAAGCTCCTGTGCAGCCGACAGGGCAACGCCAACAGAGGCAATCACCGACGAATAGGTTGCTATAGTTATAGTTTTACGAGATGCGCATTTAAAACGTGCCGATGAACGTGACACGACTACGAACACTTGGTGATAGGAGAGCTGAGATCAAAGCAATAGTAGCCTAGAGTTGCGTCATCAACAAGTAATACTGATAGCCATATCAGCGAACCTGCTTGGGCGATTGGAGAGAGGGAGTTGATCTGTGTCTGGCTTGGTCCAGGGAGAAGCTTCGGGTGCGGAAATGCTTCAGGGAGCACCGCGTCCTGATGAAAAGGCTAAGCCAGAGCATGCATGGAGGCAGCGTACAAGGGAAGTAGTACCGTGTTGCCCCCACTTCTGACCCAGTTGTCATACGCATTGCTCAAGTAGCTTAGATATCCACGGCTGTGCACCATCTCGACGTAGCGGGTGATATCCATGTCCTGAGATGACACGCTGCCTGACTGGAAGTTAAACAAAGACGGGTGCTCTTCGAGCGCTTCCTTGATCAGCTGCAAGCGAGCAGGGCTCTCAAAGCAGGGAAGTTTGTCTCCAGAGAGGATTTCATAGGGAGGATTATGCATGAGACAATCAGGGTCCCAGAATACCTTCATTGTTGTCCGTTTGTCCAGTGCTGGCGCCAATCAAGTGGAGACAGGCGATCTGAGAGACTTGCGTCTCGCCTCGCGTTCATCTTGATCGATCGATCCGATCGATCTCAGAACTCGTACCATTGCCTTGGCCGTTGTTCACTCATTTCTCTCCAATTATCCAAACGATGGGTTTCTCGCGAGATTCATGTTAGTGTCCCAGGGACTGCTGTGTGGACTAGTATTGGACTATCTAACTGATTTTAGATGGTCATGCCAACGAGAAGCCACTCAACGCTACATTCCACAGAAATGACTCCGTCATTTCTCTCGAGTCCTCTACTTCGGAGGCACATCTCATGTTTTGGTGTTTGTTATTGATGCTAAATAACCGTTGTGTCTTGACAGAGAGAAGATGCGCCTGAAGACTTGGAGACCCATCATGATACTACCGTAGGAGGCACGTACTTCAACTCCTTGTTTAGAAGGAGTGGTCCTAAATATCTCAAAAAATAGAGATTTCTACAGATGGTAAGTATTCCTGCCATCTCGCCTCGATACGGACCCTAATCGGCCTGCTCAAGGTAATGCCACCTCGAACACACAAAGCCGCTCAGACTATAAAGATAGCCGTACCAGTGGCCATCGAGTTGATCCGTCTAATGTTCGTGATATTACCCATACTTTTCCATTGGTACATAGTTTTCTTACCTCGTTCCAGCGACCGCTTGCGCCACTGAAAATACCACCGATTTTTCGCAATCCGACCACCTCGGGTGCCGTATCGGCACATTCTCGCGACACTCCGCCACGACAGGTAGCTCAATCTCAGAGGTCGGTTCTGGCTGTCCAGCCGGGACATTCCCCTGCAAGTCCACAAAAATGGCATGTCGGGCATTTCTACGCTGGTCAAAACATGCTCAGTGCTGTTTTGACGCACTCTACGGACACTTCATTGGCAGGCCACGGACGACCTCGTCCCTCTTTAGCTACTACATCCACGTCCTCCCAGGGGCACAGTCAACATTTCCGCCACATTCTCCCCCGGCACACGTTTCCCCTCCACAGGAAGGTCTCCCCTTCCTTAGTGGAAAATTCGCCTTACCTCGCCATACGATCTGTCATTCTGCCGATGCCCAGCAGTGCATGGAACGTTTAAAAATATCTTGGGGGGTTCAGTACGAACTTGCCCGTGGGGTGCTTGCCAAGAATTGGACATGGAATGACGTGACTACCGATGTGCTCGAACGCCTTCGGGGTTCTCATGCTGATGCGGCTCCAAGAGTTCAGTCAGTTATGGGCAAAAGAACTCATTGCGTGAATTCCGACATAGACCTATGGTGAGTATTGGGGCAAAGTATGGACGGAGGTAGTGCGACTGATAGCACTACGCAGGAAGGAGTACGACCGGGAACAGGATGCTATCCTCGAGGGTACATCACGAGGCTTGGGCTTAAGAGGCGAGTGGAAAGGTGTGCCAGACTGGTTCGGAGGTCGCATTGAGCAAGTGGTGAGGCTATCAAAGTCCAATGGCACCTTCTCCTACCGCCTTGATCGGCCTGGCCTGCAAAAATCCACCCGGTTCGCCCGGTTCCTGGGCTCTCGACGCATACTAAAACTGAAGTTGTCAAAAGACCTTCAATACGAATCTGCGGAGGTTAGTGGTGTCCGCGACTATCTCAGTTATGGCTTCGTTCTGTGTGGTCGAGTGTTTGTGCCATTTGCGTCCAAAGGGGGCAGCGCCTACATGATGGAAGTGAATGAAGACCAAGATCGCAAGCCTGATAGTGCACAGGGTGACGGTACACGCATATCCCTTTGGGATTTTGTTCAGTGGCACAATCCGCTCGTTTTAAACCGGGACCAAGTATGGATACTGCGTTGGTCCCGTCCTTTTCCTGACCTGTTCGTTGCAGCCCATGAGTAAATGGTCAACGCGGTTTGAACTTGGTCTCTCAAAGACGGTCCCTATCATTCAATTCGAACCAGGGAATATTAACTTTATTCTGGACGGTGCGTGCGTTTCTTGATCTGCGCAAATGCATTTACAAGCTGTTTCCTCCCAGAGACACCTCATGACGAGAGGGAAGGGGTTTCCTCAGAGGTTCTCACTGACGGCTGTGGCTTTATAAACGGGGCAGCACTCACACTCATTGCACGACGCCTTGGTCTCCCGAGCCGCCCAACTGCAGTGCAGGGACGCGTGGCCGGTGCGAAAGGGCTCTGGATTTTGCACTGTAACGATAGGTCTCAGACTGAACCCCCGCGGATCTGGATTCGCAAGTCCCAAAAGAAAGTGAACCTTACAAGTCTGGAAGAGAGCAGAGCCCATGTCATTTTCGACCTGGTCGCACAGTCAACTCGTATTGTGACACCCGGCCACCTAAACAGGCAAACGATAATTAACCTGGCAGAAAATGGGGTCGATTCTCAGGTCCTTCAAGACTTGCTACATGAAGGTCTGAACCATATGTTTACATCCCTAACACAATGGAACGGCCCTGGCGCCATGCCGTTGCTCTGGAGTACTGTCAATAACCTGGGAGGTGTTACCAGGACACACCTGCAGAGGGTAGCGCATGGTATTGCACGGGCAATTGGTCTAGCTAACAGATTTGAAGTGGATCTTGAAGATGAAGATGATGACGATGACCCAGAGGATGAACGTTCCTCGGGTGACGACGACAAACCACTGTACCAGGCAGTGCTGGAGCTCATCCAAGCTGGATTCAACCCTCAAAGCTCCCCATTTCTTTACGAGAAGATGCAATGGGTAGTCACAATGGCCATGGAGCGGTACTTGAAAAAATATCGTTTTGAAGTCCGTCAATCTGCTGAAGCCTTCATTGTTCCAGGTGCGTATGTTCAACTCTGCGTTTTTGAAACCTTTACGGCTATCCTTATAGATCCTTTCGGTGTCTTGGAGGAAGGGGAAATCCACTTCAGGTCATCTCAGGAGTTAGGAGACCCATTAACGGAGACGAATGTGTACTCTGTTCGGGGGCCTGTCCTCGTACGTTGTTATTTGTTATTTGTGACCGGTAGCATCATCTTATTCCACGCCAGGTTAGCCGAAATCCTACTATGGTCGCCTCAGATATCCAAAAGGTGATCGACGATTTTGTACTACTTGATTTTTGTTTGCCGAGCGTTCCTCCAGGTCGAGGCGGTCGAGTACGAGCAATTGGCAGATTATATCAATGTTATCGTGTTTTCGACAAAAGGATCTCGCTCATTAGCAAGTTTGCTTGCTGGCGGTGGTTCGTCCTCTCTTTTCCTGCTACCGTTGGTGATAAAATTGACCACGGGACGGGCCATCCGTCCAGACTACGATGGAGGTGCGTTTGAAAGCCATTTCTTTGCATCTGAAATTTACGTGAGACAAAGATACGGTTATGGTCAATTGGGCGCCGTCTGTTGTCGAGAAATTCAAACCGTCAAAGGTCGTTGAGAAACCAGATGGCTTCGAAAAAAAATACTTTGTGGAACATGTGGAACGCGTCCAGAATTTCTGTGATTTTCACAGACATTCAAACTCCGACAAAACTCAGATCCAGAAGTCATTGTTGTTGGTTATGCTGCGCGGCCTGGATGAAGCGTATGTTGGCAACTACTCAAAGTTCCACTCCTACGCGGTCTACACCAAGGGGTACTCAGACAAGGAGACTATCCGGCTGGCATATATGTAGGCTCAAATATCCCTCTCGCCGGGCAGAATCTAATGTCTTGTAGGTTCACCACCTGCCTCGACTCGAAAAAGACGGGCCATCGCGTCCTGGCGAGCACCTTCAGCCAGGACTCCAAACAGTATGGAAGGGGGTTGCCGGATTGCATGCGCTCCGACGAAGAGACGAGCGAGTGGAATCAGTCCGGCCTCATAAGACGCCCGGAGGCGCTTGGTCCGTTCGTCCTCGATTCCTTGCGAAACTCCAGCATGGCTCTTGCAGGCAGGTTTCTAACCAAGTACGAGCAACTCAGCAGCCAGTCCGGAGTTTCTAGGTTCGCAACAGCAGATCTTGATCTCTTGAGGCCGCACCAGCAGATTGTGGAGAAATTGTCTCAAATGGAATCACGTCGGGGGGTCAACTCAGAGGATTTTATTCGGGAGGCGAACCGCGAGCTTAGGATGATTGAAGATCATGTCCAGGGGTTGAGCTCAAGGTGGCCAAGCATTTTTCGCAAGAAATCAAGATCCGTGCAAACTCGCGAAAAGGCCGCTCTTCGCCAAAGCTTTGTCACGGGACCAGATGTACCCAACCTATCGTTGCTTGGTGATGTCCCAGCTATTCGCGCATCTTACGCTTATAAGAAGTGCAATCCTAAAAGTCCAAGCTTTGCCTTCGCTATGGCCTTCGAAGACCTCTGCAATATCAAGGCTCGAGAGTCGGGAGGGACTACACTAGAACGCGGGTTCGTCGAGTTGATGGCCATTCCTAAAACCGCCGTGCGCACGCTGTCCGCGCTTCGTTCACAGACAGTGTAATATTTATATTCTTTTGCTTCGGTCAACATATATAGCAGATAACCGATTTTGTATCCTTCAGCATCGCATATATCCCGTTATGGTTTACTCGGCTGTTTCATCAATTTTACGAATCCTCAGGGTCTCCCGGCGTTGATTACTTTCCTGACCTCGAGCAAGTGCAGTGTTGATAGGAGTTCATTGAGCCCTCCAAGTTTTCTGATAAGAGTAACTAGAGTTACGAACCCTGATTAGGTGCATGTGGCTGGGAGAAGGGGCGAACATCCAGAAGCCCCTGCGTGGGGCGCATTACCTAGGCATGCGAGACTCTCGCAGAAAGGAATAACAGACTAACAATGCGGCCAGACCGAAACTTTGCCACACGGTGCGTGCAGTCTAATTTCTTACGGAATAACGTCGAATCTCGCACTTCCATGGGTTGCTCTAGTCGCAACGAACTTCGATCCATTTCCTGTCTTTGGTCACCTTAGGTGCGACGATCAGTCTGTAGAGGATCACTATCGGCTCCCGTGGGACGTAACGAAGTGGTTATGACACTGATTCAGGCGAGTGATTCTTTCCTGATTCTTTCCCGAGGAGGATGGCCAGCAGTAAGACGGGGACGTATCTATTACGGAAACGCGTGCGCTTTCGAGCACTCTAAACCAACCTTGGCAGTTTCGGGCCAGTGACGGGGTTAATGGGGAGAGGAGGGTCCGTGTTAGAAATGATTTACGCACCCATCAACCTGGGGTGTTCCTGTAAATGCCTGTGATGCCTTGATACCTACGAATTGCCTACTTTAATGCGACGTACAAGCGGAGCGGGAAGTGGGATTGGAGCGGTGGAGGAGCGAGAGTAGGACGCAGAGGTGACGAGCGAGAAGTGAACACGTGAGGTCTTCAGAGAAACTTCGAGTCGCTCGTCAGGGGGGGCTAACACTAACACCGAGTTACAACCACTGAATATGCACGTATAGCCGTCAAAACTCATGGAATGTTACAGTATCCCTCGACGCTTTGCCAGGCACTTCGGATTCAGATTGTACGACGCCGTTGGTCATGACTCGCACTACAATCTTCCCGAACGGCTCAGTCGATGTTGTCTCCACACCACGTATCATTTTCTGTGTCCAGTGTGCGCCTGATCGTGGCTTACTTGTTGAAGATCACGCACGAATATAGCTGGCAGCGTGCCTAGACGTCTTCAGGGCTCCAGCGGTGAGATGCCCCAAAAGTCAAGAGTTCTCTCCATCATACAAGTCATGGGTCAACATGAAGTAGGCACGGTTTCATCCCACGGATTCCAGCGTCATGGACTTTGGGATATGACAGATTTCAGGGTCAACTACAAAGGTTGTGCGGCCGACAACACTGCCCAGGCAAACGTGTAATCTAGAACAAGGACCCGTTCTCTAGTGTCAATTGCTATGTGGTTTCTTTTAATACAAGAGTGTCAGGTGATGCGCCTATCGAGACGCAAGGTGGCCCTCAGGACGTGCTTCCGTTAAGCGAGCATAGTATGGGACTGTCCAGTCGCCTTGCTTTGTTGCCAGATATTGCCTGACCTGCAAGTCAGGCACTTGAGAGACGTCCCGCCTGCATGCAAAGGCAGCAGTGGTGCTCGTAACCACCATCGACGGACGATATCACTTCTTTGGTGCCGTGTTTACCCCCCAGAGGGGTAGCAAAAGGGGCGAATGATAAGTAGATATGACCAACGAAATGGGCCTCTCGATGTCCGTTCGAAGTCCGTGTCCTTGGTTTGAGCCTTGGGATATCCGAGTTATCTCAAATTCTCCACCAAAAAGCGTCCATAAACCATGCCATCCCGGAGAACATATTGATAAAACCAGATATTGAAAGGTGCTATGATGGCCGAGAATCAAGACAACCTCAATAGAATCTAGGGCTGTCCTGGAAGGCTTTGGTTAGAATTGAGATCTACATAATCGAGAGAATGTTGTTAAGTATGGAAATGGCATGCAGTGCAACTCAAACGTGCTCAACGCCTAGTCTCTGTTGGGCGGAATGAGTGGAAATGGCCCGGCCCGGTTGCCGGTCCTGCACCAGAACCAGAACCCCAGGAGGCGGGAGGCGGTACAGTGCCGGCTTGACCCGAGTTCTTTATATCCGTCCATCTTCTGTCGCCTAGAACGCGTGTTCATCAAGTCTCACTCTCACTTTTGATGGGTCGCTGGTCGCAATATGACGAGGTTTGAACTCCTTTATTATTGATCTCCCTAGGTACGACTACTAGCCTATATAGGATGACTATCGGCTCCCAGAGGGCATGAAACGTGTTGGCTACGACGCTGACTTGGGCAAGTATTTTTTCCGCGATGAGGAGGGCTATATATGGGAAGGAAAGGAGGGCGCGCACTTTGGAGAGATGACGCGGGGTATGTGTGTGCTTTTTAACTTGTTCAAAATGACCTGACGGTACTAACATTCTAGTCGCAGTCTCGGATGCTACTGCCGCCGCCCATAGTGATGGGGATGACGTGGAGAATGGACCTGGGCGTGAGGATGGCACTGCGCTCCTATCGGGAGATGTTGTAAGTGTTTTCCCCACGTTCCTTACACACACGTTCGGCTAGATAATTTTATTTGGTCCTAGGATGGTGCACCTTACCCACGGCGTTCGAGCGGCAGTCCTTATCGAATGCTTTTCCCTTTCTTCTTGATTATTATCGTCGTGCTGCTGCTGGTCTGGCGGCTCATCGTCTCCCCCGGTTTGATACCCGTCAAATACTCGAAATGCCCCGAGGGTAGCTCACGCGTGGCTGTTGTGGCGGGGGACACATGTTGGAGGATTGCCGATGTGCATGGGTGTGGGTTAGAGGGTTTGAGAAAAGTGAACGGGAATTTGGTGTGTGAGAGATTGATACCGGGAGACCAGATCTGTGTGCCGTCGGGCGATGTCAGTGTCAGTAGCTAGGTTTTCGGAAGGTTTACGGAATGACGTCAGTTCGGATCAGAACTTGGTCTGGGTTGGTAGATAACCTTGCCCTTGCCCTATCCTACTTCTTCGCCTACGTCCTCCACTTCACCCACAGACATTTCTCAACTTCCCTCATGGCTTACGATTCATATCTCAGACTTGGCTATTTCAGTACGTTTCACACTATTCATGCGTACCACGCCCCCCACACCTCAACAACTACATAGTCTTCTTCATTGTACTAGTAGTCTCCGCCATTATCGAGGTCGGGAACCACGCAATACTCTCATTGTGTAATAGTCTCATTCATTTCTCCCCCAGTTGTCCATATCGGCATGGTTGTCCGCACGCTATAACACCCACCACAACTATCTGTCCACTACCGAGCGCGATCGTGTACATTTCCTCCTTTTTTGCTCCATCTGGACAACAGTTCTTTCTCCAATATTCCCCACGCTATTGCTCTTGGAATCTGCAAATATCCTGACGGGCATCGCTGCTCATGTTATCTTGTGCGAACCATCCATCAACTTATCCTTCGTATTCCGTTTAATGGTCATCCCCTCTTAGCCTGTTCCTATCGTGGGTGTTTTGGCTCTCGGGGGCAGCTGCTATTACGGACTCCCTTGGAGGGGGACTTGACTGCAAGTACGTGGAGAGTGTTTGCATCCAATCATCCGTTGGCACTCATGTCACCTGCGAAGCCTCCACTACGTGTATTGCGGTCAGCTGAACGCCCTTGAGGCATTTGCATGGATGGAATGGTGAGTGAATTCTCTTAAAGACACTGTCATGTTCATCATACCTTGTACGTAGGGTTCTTTTGATGGTCGGATTCATTTATGCTCTGGTCGTCGCTGTACGAGCCGTACGAGGAGGGGAAGGATATCACAGACCGCTCCTCTATTGATTAAGTACATATCATGTGACCATGTCTGAGACTCTTGTTTTCTTTCTCTCGTCATGACAGCGACAGCGCATTTTTCAAACAGTTGTAATAATTTGACTCTGAACAAGTTTACCTCGTTTCTCTTAGGGGAATGGACGCGTGTTGTGCTATGGTCGTGACATGATGTGGCTTTGATCGCTACCGGTTCTGGACTTTGTGGATGATATTCGTCCACGAGGCCATTCTTAGGCCCATAACCTTGTTCCTTCAACTCCGCGCATATGGTCAATGCTGCAAGGTAGGGTCAGGCTGTGATCGCTCATTGTATTCTTGGTCAAAGCTATGTCCAAGCTATCCACAACCACAAATGTCTTCGGTGTGGCACTCGATCCATTTTCCCCATATTTATTGTGGTGATAGTAACACACTCTCCCTCTATTCCTCCAACATCTTGTCTTTCCGTTCGCCCTCCCGCAGCGCACGTCGCGAACATGCTACCCTTCCCGATTTTCCTCCTCCTCCTCTTTAGTGCAACATTACTCGCTCCCTCGCCCCCCGTGTTGGTCGGTTTTATCAGGACTGCTACCCTTCAGTCATCCACATGGAGTTACCTGCTGTCAATCTCATCTTCGGCTTCTCCGTCACCTTCAGAGACCTCGTCGCTTCCCGTCCTAGCTCCTATTGCCCCTCTTGATCTCTCACCAACGTACTGTAGCCCAAGTCCCGTGCATGTGGCACCTAACAACACCATTCCGCGTTCGTTCGTGCATGGAAGGGATGACCGCACTACCAGTACCGCCGTACTACTCGTCATTCTACTAGGAATGTTCAACTGTCTCGTATGGTTCTCTCTACATTCTGTGCTTTTTTTTTTACTGAACGTTGGGTCAGGTATACAAGCTGTTGGTACATGATGGTCCCAACGGGGCTCATGGTGCAGAAGTAAAGTCAGAGCAACTCATGGTACACTCGCTCTGTTTCCAACCGTTTCTGTGCATGGGCACTCACTTTCTTTTCCTTTTTGGCTACAGGTGTTCCCATGTTCGACCCTCGCAACCTCGCCATCCGAGGAATCCATATGTCATCACGCGCCAGCAGTGGATGAGATGCCACCCCCTTTTCTCTCACTTGATACAGCAAAATCTGTCTCCGAATTCCTCGAGCGCGAAAGTCTTCCCCATCATGCAGTCACACCCCCGTCGTTCTCTTCCTCATCCTTTGAGGTTGCAATCCTATCTCAGTCCCCTCCTTCCGAGCAGCCACTACCTTTTCTCCACGTGCTTTCACGTGAGTTCTCGCTTGACAATTCCGAGAGAAAAGCGAACGGCGACTCTTGTTTGGTGACATTGCCTGCTTCGGATTCCACGTTAATTATTCCTTCCTCGGCCTCCGCGACCACGACTCAATCTACTAATTTCGAAGTTTGGAGCCCCACGTCGGTTGTCTCAGTTGCTGAGATCGATGATTCGAAGCCAGAGTTGCCACAAAGTACTCTGTTGGGCACCGAAACGGCGAAAGAAGATGCTTCCCCCCAGCTCGACCTATCGAGTATTCCACATCCTCAAGAATCAAGACCCGGAAGCGAACTCCACAGCGACCATATGTTACTACTGGCTATTCAGAACACTTGCGAAATCGATCCCGATGGGCAAGACATATTTTCCTACCAACCACCCAGGTTCGACGGCGACGGCGACGAGACCTTCGACTATAGGGGAGTGGACTGGACACCAGAAGCACAGTTGACTCCACCCGTACCTTTAGTCGATGATCCGGCCCTCCATTCATATCTCCACGGTCAATTTTTCGGCCACGCTCCGTCGCAGTCAGATGAGAAGTCCACATCAGATATTGTTAACACCTGCAACCTTTCTCCGAGATTTTCGCTCCCGCTTGACGTTATACCGAAGCGGACTGTGGTAGAATGCGCCGCTAGGTATGCATTGGACGATATTCAAGTGGGAATGAAGGTCCAAAGCAAAGGCAAGATCACATCCATCACCAGGTGTGCATCAGCCGGTGATCTCGGCGGCATGTTCGAAACTACCAAGGAAACCCAAGGTAGTCATTTTGACTGAGATTAGGCGGTTCTTTCTATATTGACTATATTCGCCAGCCTTTACCGTCTCTGACGGCGATATTGTTGATGATGACGCTAGTGAGGCATTCTCCGATGTTACTCTTCTAACACATTAATCCTACTTATATCAGCTCACAATCGAGTAACACTGCTCAGAGCAGATGCACCTATTTTCAAACCACGCAGCTCAGGAATGGACAAAGACGTAGCTTTACTACCTGGACTACAGGGAACGGTCTCTGTGGGCCTGAAGGGTTCCATCCACGCTCCACAGAACGACGAGGTATTGCACACGCAGGGATGCGACAGGGTGTCTGAGTCGATGCACGCGATAAGGCGAGCGTGCGCACCCGCGACTACGTTTGAAACTAACTCCGGCTCTCTGGAGCCCGCTGTCGAGACTGGTGGATTCCGAGCATCCATCGTCGCCGTGGAAGGGCGAGATGCACAGCCCGCAAGTCCAAATTCGCAGGGGCTCACCAGCGGGATTCATGCCTCCGTCCACGCACCTCAACGCTTGAGTCCGGGAGCTCAGCAGGCGCTTGACGAAAACACGGAGAAGTTGAGGATGCCGCCGACTCAAGTCACGACTCGTTCGAGTCCGACAGATGACGACATGCGAAGCGGATTAAATGCATCGATGCACGCCCCAAAGGGGTGCCTACCCAGCCAAGCTGCGCAACGCTCACCCAAACATTCTGCTGACGCGCCAAATTGGGCAGCTGCTGCCAGGACCCAGGACTCCTCGGCAGCATCTAGTGATGACAGCTTCCTCGCTCAGCGCGGCAATTCGCCAGACCCAGTAGTGCTCGCATCAGAGTTACCGCCGACGACTTCGAGGTGCGCAGTCCAAGGTCGGGGGGAAGGGTCCACGTCCGTTGACAACTCCGATGGATCTTCGGATCACGCAGACGATCACGAAGGCACAACCACAACAGGCTCCGGCGAGACCGACAATGGACTCGACGAAGCGGACGATCTGACTGAACAACAGGACTCCACTGCTCGAGCGCGGCGGACTCGTCGTCGCGGCAAGCCTCGGCGGCGCGAAAAAGTGCCTTACGTCCCACCCCCGCGGATGCATAATCTGACGCAGAACCCTATCGTCGACATCATTGCAGCCCGGACATCCAATGTTTTGGCCATTCCACCCACCACCTTGAGTGGGCGGTACTACACCCACTCGCCCGCTCCACCACCTCATCACCCTATGTCGGCCCCGGGCCCTATGGTTGTGCCAAATGGAATCATGCCTAAATACCTCGGACGGCATCCTCATTATAACCATCCAATGCATATGGGCCCTCCGCACATGGCAGGCCATCACCACCCTCCAACTGTTCCGGCCTTCCAGCCCCCTGGCCCTTACAACCCAATGCCCTATCATCATGGGCCCCAACCCCCACTCATGTCTTCCCAACCGCCGTTTGCTCCATTGTACGGACGGTAGTTTCTTTCTTTTCTTCTTCCCGATAGTCTACGTCTCAAGGATATTTATGGTGGATTTACTGTATCTACAATTACCGCCCTACCTCTTCTATATCATACGCTGTACTTACGGATACCTTCACGAAGCTAATCGATCGCACAATATCTCACACACACGATAATGCCCACACCGACCCGCCATTCTTTGGACATATCGTAGTAGTGCTGAGAGTACGTGACAGTACGTCTCTCGGGAGGCCGAACGACTTATCAATTGTCCAGATGAATTGATCAGCAAGTGGAACTGCAGGCGGACGCGTGGTCGTAGACATAGACACGTCCGCCATTGTCACCGCTAGGTAAAATCCATGAGGTTCGAGACCATGACTTGTATGACGGTTCACCTACACGACGAGTGGCTTTTCTCGATTGTAAGGATCGCCAATGGAGAAATGGCCAATGTCGGAGTTTGGCCGTGCGACCACCTCGCCATTTAAGATATCGTCCGCCGACCTGCGTACGTTCCAAAAACGAACGCAACCTTTCGCAAAACAAAAAAGAGGTTTATGATCGAGCAGGCCAGTAGTGAGCACGCGATGAAAATCTCACCATCGGACCCACCCGTGACAATTCCTAATCCCCTTCCGCACCACCCGTCTACCCAGACGGCGTCTACGATCCCCCATCTATCTCCACCCATGCAGCAGTCCTCTCCCCAATGCAGGAACTTTCTCATAGGTTCCCGATGGCGCCCCATGAACCGAGAGTCGTAAACGTGCAGCTCGTCGTCGCTACGAGCGACTGCGAGCAGCAGTCCGTCGGGACTGAAGCTGACGGCCGTCACTTCACCCTCGCGCGGCTCAACGTCGAAAGGGTCTAGTTGGATTTCCTGCACAGGACGTCGCCCGTTCTTTCGACGGACATCGTATAGTCTCAGAGAATGCGTGCGGTCATAGGCGGCGGTGCATAGGGCCAGCCGTGCACCTGTGGAAAATAACGGTCAGTCTGTCTCAGCAATTCCAGATCGGATTCGGGGACAGTAGAACCATCTGCGTCCAAAGCCATGGAGTCGCCACTTTCTTTAGCATCGAACTCATATGCGCGTCTTCCTTGATCGGGATCAAAGGCAGCATGGTAGCCACTGTAATCGGACATGCTCTGTGGTTCAGAGGAAGCAAAGAGCGTGTCCGCTGAGGCACACTGGCCCCAGACAATGGCACCAACCGAATGCTGCACCATTGGTGGTACAACACGCAGCTCCACCAGATCTCCAAGTGAGCCATGAGAGTGGGTCTGATGGACATAAACAGAACTAGACAAGCAGATGAGAGGTCAAAGTCCCAGCTAGCACAGATCAGATCAAAGACATACCCATTCATGCACGTTACAGCCATCAAGGAATCCCTTTCCCGGTATACCACGTCATATGGGGCCCTAGGGTAGTGATCTAAGCAAAATAAGAGCCCGTGGAATAAAAGAAGCTGCAGTCATACTGACAACAACCGTCGTCTACCTTTTTGCCTTTTTGCCACAGCTGGACAGAGCCATTGTTCCCAGCTGATGCCATCAAATGGCTCCTAGCAGGGAAGCCACGAATGTCAGTGAGTGAGAATGAAACCCCCGAAAGTGCACAGGATACGTACCGATTGGGATCAAAGCTGATGTTATTGACAGTGTAGCATTTAAGGCATGTTACTTCAGGTCTCTCAGGTTGGCTTGGAGATTCAATAACACAATGCCCATGCAAAATGACTACAAGGCTTCAGTCACAACTCACAAAGGCAGACTTTGGGTTAACCGCAAGTTCATGCTACTCACTACTTTGGTTTTTCGAATCATCATCTCGCCAAATCTGTAGTGTACCCTCGCGGTTATAACAGTCGTGTGGTTGTGCTGTTTACATATATAAGCAGCTTGAACAGCAGGGTACCACTTAACTCGAGCATACCAGTAGCCTCGGGGTCATAAGGTTGACCACCTGATGTCGCGCTAGAGATGGCAATACATCCAGGCTTTTGGATAATTTTGGTGATAGCTATTGATAGATCAAGTTATACAGGTGCATCACCTGAACGTAAGAGAATTACCTCCTCCTGCCATCCAAAAAGAGGCTGTTACTGGGGACAGCTGAAGTGTTATGGGTGGGTTGAACTTGATGTGACATTGCTTCCTCCCCGATGGAAGAAATGTGGCCTTCTCGTACTTGTGCTGAATTTGAGCGATTCGGCGTGCCTATGCCATAACGATAAGAGTTGAATGAATAATATGAGACAAACAGCCAACTTACTGTAACCCAAATATAGTCCTTCCGCGCACCATCTAACCTCGAGGGCACGATATGGTCTGGCTCGACAGCTGTCCCGTGGTCCACCTTGAGTGCCGTATAGGTCTCGTTCTCAATTCTAGGTTCAACTTGACCCCGGTCCCATGCGAACCCGACGAGCTGCGGAGTGAGCCGATCGGTCCTGGCCCGTTTTAGCTGGGAAGAGCTGTTGATTTGGTACGAATGCAGTAATCTAGAAGCTCACCGGTGGCATTTCGTTTGAGGATTCACCCGAGTCGATCTCGATGACATCATGTGGAGTGCTTCTGGTCGAGCGTGGTGCTTCGGTATGCGAGGCGAGACGAGTAGACATGGGCTCAGATTTGCCACGTCGAGGCGTAGCTGGATGCCCAGAGCCAATACCAGAGATACCATCTACAACCAAGGCGCTGCCCATAGTACCGCCGGACTGAGAGCAGTCTTCTGTGTCAGAGTCGTTGATTATTATGACCTCTGGTGGTGGATTTGAACGACTCATGGTACATGCAGTGGTGCGGCGTGCTTTCAAGTTCTAAAGCTCGCCGTGTTTGGACTGGCGGAATGCGCGTGGCTTGTGCACACACCCGCTTGCCGTACTTACAGCAATTAACCGTCGCATAATCAGTTGGTGTGCTCAAGGCCAACCATCATCACATTATAGAACACTTCGCTGAAATCTCGCCTCAAATCTAGAGGCACAATTGATCAAGTTTCTCTATGTACCTTTCCGCCTGTCGAGCAAGTCTGCCAACGTTGAAGCTGCAACACCATGTCCTGTGCTTCTACTTTGTTTCACAGTACCCTCACCAGCCTCTTGATCCCGGTCTGTAGCATGTACGCGTGTAGACTTGGGACCCTTAATCGTCCGTCCACCACCAAGCACGAGGGAGAACCGCTTTGCAAGACCTTCCCCTTTTCCATTTGCCCGCGCAGTGACTGAAGTCGTTTGCAACCCCACAGTGGGTAGAGAAAAACGCTGCTGTCGACGAGCAGTGTCCTCGATCCGTGATGCCGAAGAAGTTGGAAGGGGCATAACGGTACTCGGGAGGGATGTTACGGACGCCGCACTAGAACCACTTGAGGGATGCAAGGATGGAGTTACGACGACTGCAGACCCATCCGTCTGTGCAGAGTAATAGGAGGTACTCGGACTAGGCGCCACCTGTGAGTTCTCTTCCTGGAAGTCCTCAAGGATGTGGAGAAATGAACGTGGCCGCAATGCGGGCCTCACGCGGATCACCGGGCGAATCAATTCGCCTTGTCCATCACCATCCTCCATGGATAGGTCCGGGGGGCGGGTGTTAGCATGCATGGTGTCATCTACGCCCGAGGGTTCACGATTCGAACTACCTTTATTAATAGCCATGAGCAGCGAAGGTGGGCGAGCGAGAGCAAGAGCTGGGGTAGACTGCAATGAGTGAAAGTTTGATAACGTGAGAGTTGGCGTTGAGGACGGTATATTTGGAGCGGAGGGTGTGAGCACCGGAAACACCGTATCATAGCAGGCATCGCAGGCACGCGCAGGTTTTCCAGGTTCTTTAGCATCTGAATCAAAGATGTAAAAGGTCTAGGCAGACGAATTTAGTCGAATCAGTAATGTCTGCTATGTCTCGCTGGAACCAACATACGCTTCCAGAACAGCTTGCACAGACGCAACGTCCGCACAATCTACAATGGTGTCGCCTTCTTCGCCAGCCAAACGGCCTTCCACAACGCATGCAACTTTCCGTCCTTCCGTCGGGGATCCAGACAGCAGGTACAAAATGTTCGACCCTGCCACGTCTCGGCCGGTTTCGTGCATCTTCAGGAAGGTGTGGCAGAGCCTGTAGCGTCCTTCTCAAGTGGTTTGTAGATGCAGACGACGAAAGAGTCGAATTTGGATGGGTCACATTCAACGAGGCCAGCAATGCCGCTTTTGCGTTCCGTATTGCTGTGCTCCACTCATCGCGTTCACTTTCGCTGGCTAGAAATACAAAATTAGAGAACGCAAAGATAGCCTTGCGGATACTTTACCGGCATAAAGAGCGAATGAGCCTTCTGGACTCCACACCTCGAGTCTGCACTCTTCTCCGACTTCTGTCGGCGGAGTGACGACAATCTCCAAGTCAACAAGCTCTGCTTTGCCTTTAAACCACCATCTCTCATCGCTACTGGTGTTGCTCGCCTGGCGTTTCTTCACCCTGGTTGGACTGATGACACTCCGGCTAGGTGGGACGCTCTGGCTGGGGTGAGTGGGTGACGCAGACTGCAGCGTCGGCAAGGACCCATTTCCAGAACCGTCTGTTTGTGCATGGCTGCGTAGCGCAGACAGCTCTGCTTCGCTGCGGCTGCGTGAACGCACCATCATTAAACGCGGGAAGGGAGAAGCCTTGACACCTTTCCTGTCCCGGCGCTCAGCGGCTTCGCTGTCATTTATATCAAGGTTAGCAATCCAAAGAAGACAATCGGAGAACAAGAGAAAGTCGTGTTCTTTAGGAGAAGAGCCGCCCTCAAGTTGAGTGAGTGAGCCTCGCTTGAGAAATGTGCGTCCAGGAGCGATGAGTTGAAAGGGGAGGTTGGGTGTACTGCGCTGAAGAGCTAGAAGGCCAAGAGTTTGGGCATGAGCGTGGAGCGATGCATTCATAGAAGTCGTGACTAGGGAGAGTCAACTGATCTGATGAAAGGAGGTTCAATGTGTCACGTACTCTTGGAAACAAGGGTATGGACGGTCAAAAGAGAGGAGTATTCAGGGTCTTCTGTATCGGTACAATTTATAAGGTCCTTGAGAAGAAGAAGGTACCTCGGACAACGCTGAACGATTGTGAGAAGCCAGTCGCGTAGTTTGAGTTTTCCACAACGAGGATCGACTTCCTGTCGGGCGACAAATGCAGAAAAGGCAGCGTTTGTGTTGATGAGAGTTGTCAAAGCAGCCAGGGATGTGCCGAACGAGGTAACAAATGGTGTATACAACGACAGATACGGGAAATGCGACAGGAGAACAGGAGACAGATGCGGTGGAAAACTTGACAGTGTTTGTGTGGAGGGCTCAGGGGTAGCGGTGAAATAAAGGTGTTCGTTGAGGGAAGAAAAGAATGCACGATGAAGGTTCCAAATGTCAATGAAGTTGGAGAACACGGAGGTGAGATCTGCGCGGTCGAGGAGAGAATGTGGGGTATCGAGTGCAGCGATAATGGGCGTAAGAAATAGCTGATGGACCACCCATAATTAACGAACAGGGTCGCACCAAGGTTCATAACAACCTGGCTTACTTCATAAATAAGATCGAGGCCTTGAACGTATGTTCGTTCGGTCTCATAGAACTCCTGAATGACCTTGCGCCGCTTTGCGTCGCGCTCTTTATCAGGGGCCTGGTGGCCACGTCTCCGAACACCCTTCCGATGGGTGTCTGTGGAGGTTCGTCTAGACTTGAACTTCTTGGTTGGAGAGACGATCTGGCTATGAGATGTGCCATGATCTGGGAGAGACTCGAATGAGGCAAAGCTAACGACGGATTGCCTGTTCAAATTGGAATTGGGAGGGGGTGGAAGAGATATACGACGGAAGGGAAGATGAGGGACAAGGTGCTGGGGTGAGACGGGCGATGATATAGAAGCACTGTCTGAATCTATGGAGGGGAAGTGTAATTGGGCGGGGGACGACATGGCAGGGGAGGGAGTGAGGTGAGTGGACCACCTCCGGCTCTGCAGATACGGACACTCTATTCTTCGCCATGGCGGCCCCTGAGCTTGATCGCCGCGCCTGCTAAATACGGTATCGTGGCTACCGCCAAGGTAAGACAAGGGCAGCCCTCGGCATCATCCGACGACTGTACAGTTTTATCCCAACCCAACCCAATCAATACCGTCCATCCTCAACGCGTCAACGTCGATATGTCGTCCGACCTCGAATGGCTTCTCTTGCGGGTACGTCGACGCCAATCTCTACAGACCACTACAACCGACACCGTCCTAGAGGAACAATTCATTTATCGTCAAACGGGCCCCTGACGGCCCCATCTTCTCCAAAGAACCCGTGAGTCCTTCTGCCACGCTTAGTGCAC
The DNA here is from genome assembly GCA_022376555.1 of Russula compacta. Taxonomy (NCBI): domain Eukaryota; kingdom Fungi; phylum Basidiomycota; class Agaricomycetes; order Russulales; family Russulaceae; genus Russula; species Russula compacta. Next base: position 872,109 of record WTXH01000002.1, read on the forward strand.
ATTGCGGCTCACAAACCGCCAGGGAAATCTTGTCAACATTCACTCACAAAAGTATTCTGGTCTCGCTAATGCCAAAGTTGGTATCTTTCACCGCGTTCTTCATGCAATTAAATTCTGCTTGCCATTAGACTATCGGCGTGAAACCGTCGGCAAATGGCATCGTCATTACACATCGCAAGAAGTCCTCGTCTCCGCGTGTTATTCGCTCTGCATACGCTTCCACTACTATTGGCAGCCGGTCCGGCCCTCGTCGCGCCCTTGGCATTGCTGCACAACTGGCTAAACGTGGGTACCGTCCTGACCTCCGTCCGGTAAGTGTGTACTCCTTAACTTTCCATCCATACTCGATTCCCCTTCATTACATTACAAACAATACGCATTCTCGTTAGAACCCACTGGAGATGCTTCTGGCATCATGAAGGATGGGTGTGGACATATATGCAAGATAAATCCCTGCCCAGATGGAGCCGATCAAACTTCTCTGGGTTCTCGCCATACGCTATCGGCGCTCGTTCGATGCTAGGCGCGAGTAGCCGACGAATTGGCGATGACATTGCTACTTTATTCCCCAGCCCCTTACGCTCCTCTCTCGTCTGCCTCAGACTATCACTTCTTAACTGACTTAACCTAACCAGGCTACCCTCGCTCGGGTTTCCGCTCTCATCGCGGCACAGAAGGAACCGAAACCAGCACCGCCGAAGAAACCTCGTGGCAAAAAGGTGAAGGCTATCGCTTGAATACGTTTTCTTCCATTACTCTGTTGAGATATCACTTGCACGATTATGGCACGACGATCAGTGTGATATCTTCGGTGCCTGTCAAGCAGTCATGTGCTCTGAGCACTTTGAATGTGGACGCAAGGCAAATATCTCAGTAAGGTAGTTGGGCTTGGAATGCGTGGGGGCCAGGTGTATCCGTCCTTTGAATACACATGTGCAGTCGAGGTTGTTACTCGTCTATCATTGCGACATTGCGAGCTCGCTGCGTTGATCCTTTTCAGTGAGGTCAACCATATGCGGGACCTTTGCAAGCCCTACACTTGACCTTGCATCAAGTTCTCCGTTACAACAATGAGAAGAGACGATGGACTAGGGAGTGCCAGTGGCGACCTCCAGTCCCTCGTCACGGCTTGGTTATCTGATTGCAGTGAGCACACATTACTCCTCGGCAGTCCGCCGCAGGTAATACACAGGGCCGTGACGAAACGACGAGCAAGTTACAATTCGCCTTCTCTTCTCTTACATTTACAGATCGGTTGTGTACATCCAAAAACGTAAAGATAAAAGTACATAAAGCACAACAGCTTAGCTCCCCTTTATCATATCTTCATCATGGTCAATTTCCGATTAGCTTCAGATAGTAACCTTGCCTCCGGGCTGGGAGATACGCGTGTTGATCTTGGACGCACCGCTCTGCTCTCGACGCTGCCAATTCTCATCTGCTCTGCGCTGTGGATTTTCACGCAGGCGTCGCTCATTTTCATGTGCTCCGTGGCTTTTTCGACGCTCCTTCTTTGGGTGTGCTTCTTCGTCATTGTGTGCATGCTCAGCAGTCGATTCAGTTCCAGGCGCCGATGGGCGAGGGTAGTCTGTAGGCTCCCCAGGTGACGCGTTGGTGGCATCATCGCTAGTTCATAGACACAGGGATCATATCCATCCGGTCAGATAGAGCCATAAGCGTATATACGAGAAACTGACGCTTGAGCGTTCGCTCGTGCCCGTGCAGGAAGAGATAAACGTCTCCGGCCGACTTTCACTATGGTTACGTGAGGCTAATAATGTTGAATACTAGTAGTATGACATACCAGCGGGAGGATGCTGAGACATGACTGTTAGCTGGGAGGTAAGGCAGAGGCTGGGATAATTATGCGGGTCACGCGCGGATTGGTGCCAGCGGCCATGACGTCATTTGAATATCCCAACCCAACAGCGATCATCATGTCTGGAACGGCTCTTGAGGAAATTTCATCAAGCAAGGTTTTTGGCGGGAACCTCGTGAAGTACAAGTTCAAAGTATGCCTGCCTTTTGTCAGTTTGGCGCTTTGCTTACAGGTATCGATCTGCTTCTGCAGTCGGCGGCTCTTGGCGGTCTAGATGCGCGTTTCAATCTATTCTTGCCTGCAAACGCTACAAACTCAAAGGTCCCAGTCCTTTTCTACCTGGCTGGTTTGACTTGCACGGAGGATAATGGGTGCGCTTGGCCCGATCATTAACCTACGAGAGCTCGGATACACACCCCCCATGATTCAGCGCTCAGAAAGGAAACTTTCTTGGCCCTGCTGCCAAGGAAGAAATCGCGATCCTCTTTACTGATACTTCTCCGCGTGGTGCAGGTATCGAAGGTGAAGATGATGATTGGGATTTTGGCACAGGTGTGACCCACACATGGTGAACACGCTCACGATTCACCACGTTACTCTTCTTCGCAGGGGCCGGCTTCTACCTAGACGCCACAAATCCAAAGTACGCTCTCCATTATAGCATGCGGACACATGTCCAATTCGAGATCCCCCAAATTCTGGAAATTTCTGGTCTTCCCATTGTGAACACTGCCAGTTGTGCTTCTCTCCACTTCAGCTGAATGGGCCGAACAGGATCTCACCCGCATGTCTATATTTGGCCATAGCATGGGTGGCCATGGGGCATTGTGCACATATCTCGCATCAAAAGCGAAACAGTATCGTTCTGTGTCGGCCTTAGCACCCATATCGAATCCTGTCAATGCACCGTGGGGACAGAAAGCCTTCAATGGATACCTCCAAGGCGGTATCAATGAGGCGAAGGAACAATATGACGCAACCGAACTGATTGGGAAGCACTCTGGCCCTGTCCACATTCTTATCGACTACGTTCGTCGTAGACGCTCTTCATCACATAGATGACTCGCATAGACATGCGAAAAAACATACAGGGAACTAGTGACAACTTCTACAAGGCTGGCCAACTTCTTCCAGAGAACTTTCTCAAGGCTGCGCGCCAGGCAGGTTACGACGAAGGGCAAGTACGTGTCAGGGAGCAAGCGGGCTATGATCACAGCTACTACTTCGTAAGTACACACGGCGAATCCTCTACATCAACAGTCCAACTTAGTCCATCACTTGGTCAGGTCTCTACCTTCGCGGAAGATCATGTACACTGTAAGGAAGCACTGATCTCCACGGGCTACTGATGCTAGCACTTATTTTAGTCCATGCCGAGTTTTTGAAGGAGTAAAGGTCCCTACTATTGGCATCAGCAGTGCAATGAAAAAAAGAAAAATTTATGTTTTCATGGCGGAAAGCGTTTCGTTTGACATTGTGAGAGTATCAGGTGATCAACACAGCCATGTTAAGTAGACAGACGAAGATATGGACACAGCCGAAGAGAAACAGCTACGAGCCATAGCATAGCACAGCTCAGGTGAGAGAGATGCGTTCTCGATAAGCTTTCTCCAGGTCATCAATGTCACAGTTGATCCATGTAGTCTCTAGAGCCATAGCGATGGTTGACCGAGCCTCATAGCTATATCGTAGTAGGCCCTTAACAAGCGACAGAGCTGTAAGCTCGCGAATTTCAGTGCGAATTAGCATGAAGGCAACTGAGAACGCACCTGCAGGCAGAGCAATCCAAATGTCCCCGGAAACGTCGATGTGTCCACGTACGATCCTCTGCTTCGTTTCAAGCTCACTGGATGTAGAACATTGCGATACGTCATCACAGTGACTCCTGTTAGTGGCGATATCTCGGTGCCGATCGAAAGGGTGACAACCTCTACGATCACAGGAGGTTCAATTGCGCTTTGAAGGGTTGGCCTACTTACGATAGCATAATGTAAAGCACGACGCCGACGCTCCAACAGTCCGCTGGCATGCCAACATATTTCAGATCTTTGGCATCGAGGGCCAGGATGCCCTCAGGAGGTAAGTAAGACACCGTGCCGCACACATTTAATGTTGACCTCGCGGCGCGCGGGCGAGCGAGTCCAAAATCGGCTAGTTGCACATGAGGGTAGGGCCCTGGCGCATGGAGTAAGATGTTCTCTGGCTAAAGACGGAATAGATGAGTATGGTATTATCGAGCCGGAAAATAGGAAAACCTTTATATCTTGTTTTGCGCGAGGGGCGAGTATTGTTAGTGGCCTTCAAGCACAAGATATATGGCGCACCTCTGTGAGAGATTTCTTTCCTGTGAAGGTAGTCTAACGCTTTTAGGAGTTGATACATTATGTATTTTGCCTCGCCTTCACATAGCCGACCTTCACTTTCTTCGTGACTCGTGATGTAGGTGAATAGGTCGCCACCGGTGCACAGCTGTAGAAAAATATGTCTGGCCAATCGGTGAGCTACGACGGGAGACAATATATATATAGCCGAACAGAAAACGCTGGTGCTCTTCCACGGCAAGGATACGGTTGATGTTGGGCTGACCAAAGGACACATCAGCATAGCACGATAGAAACATCGGAAAGTCATACATGTTGAACTGCGGTGAGTATATCTACTTCTTTCATGAGACTCGAAACTTCCTTCCCGCTCTTGGCCTTTATTATCTTACAAGCGACTTGTCGGTGCTTCTGGGAATCCATAGCTAGATGAACAGTCGCAAAACTCCCACTTCCAAGGCTGTGCGAAGTTACAATGAAGTCGCCTACTATCTAGTGATGTCTCGGGTAGATTGCCTGGGCACAACATATCATGTGGGGGACTCAACTTTCTGCGCAGGTTGCGTCGGTGGGGTCGGGTCAAAAATGGAAGTCCTCTCTCTAGATTGTGCTCGTAGTTGTATGCACTCAAATTCTGACACTTGAAGGATCAGCCGTCGATTCGGGTGTCCCGCATGATAAGTAATTCCCACTTCTCGAAGAGGGAAGCTCCATAATGTCGCCATCCATGAGCAATACGGACGAGCGCCGTACCTCATACCCGTTCAACTTGAACCCATTTGTGGAGAAATCCTTCAGAGAATTTACGAATCGAGAAATGGGGAAGAAATTAGTCAAAGATACCTGACACGAGATCATGACTCCACCGGAGCTGGTGTTTACCCTGTTGAAAATAATGATAAGGGCAGAGCAAAGGGACCACTTGCCAAACTCACGCATACAACTTGCAATGAACATTAGAGATGTAACCGTTCTGGATCACATAAGTGCTAGAAAAACATTAAGATGGCATTGATACGGGTATCAAGGGTAATTCTTACCAGAGGTTTGGGTTCCGTCCAATGGTGACCGGTTTGTTGATTTCAAGAAGTAGCACTGAATACAATATTCAACACACTCTACCAGAACCTAGAGTCACAATTTGCCTACCTTCTTTCTTCCCATCTATCTTGTCCAAGGACACAAGTTTAGCGCATATATTCTGATCCATTGTGTGGTGTAACCGGTTGCACCAAGCCTGCTGGCAGCTCGGGGTATTGATGTTTAGAGCTATGATATAAAGGCGCCCCAGGTATTGCTATCGAAGTGGCTCTACTAGCTTGGGTAAGGTGAGAAACTCAGTCAATAGGTCAGCACACTGGATCAGACATGGTAAACAAATTAACATGCCAGGGACGCGCAGAGAACGGACCGTATATGTACCTTTTATAGTAACGATTTCTTACTTGCAATCCCAATTCTTTGCCACATATATTTCAAACAAGCAAAGTTCAAAGTTCTGCTTCTGGTGGTTGACGAAGTTGTATGGACAGTACAAAGAAATGTAGATATTTCGGTCAAATGACGATGCGCGATCACGTGTAGGACGGATGGTCGGCCCGGACACTAGTCCGTGATCATTGATATTGAACGATTGTTCTTTCAATCTTTCAATCATGGTACGCAGTGACTCAACTTCCCGAAGATCTGTCTCTGACGTTTTATTAGACACCGAAGTCGAAGTCTAGTGGGCTAGGCAGGGCAATTATCAATCGTAGAGCCAAAGACGCTCGTCACATGCAGGAATCTGTTATGGTATGTGAGGATCGCATGTTCCGTGCAGCACCTCAATCTGGTTTATTAGTATACGACCGACATAGATACATCATCTCGTCTGCAATCTGTCACACAGGAAAGAGATCTAGATGAATTCTTGAATACAGCGCAATTGGCAGGCACAGAATTTACTGCGGGTAACTTCCCTTATGTATCTTATATCCTTCTAGCTCACCCCTCCGCTAGAGCGTCGAAATGTGAAGATTATTCAAGCTTCCGCGACCACGTATCAGAATCCGTACCTACCTTCGGAAGATGAGGAGTTATCTACCCTAAGAACGTATAGTGAGAATAAGCAACGTTTGCGGGTCCCGAGAAGACCGCCATGGACCAAATCTATAGGCCAGGCACAACTGGAACGTCAGGAAAAGGACGCATTCCTTCAGTGGCGTAGAGGTCTCGCCGAGTACGTACAGTTCTGGCCACACGTTTACTATGTAGGCTGAATGCGGTTTCCGCAGGCTGCAGGACCGCGATAAGTTCTTGTTAACGCCTTTCGAACGCAACCTTGAAGTATGGAGGCAACTATGGCGGGTTATTGAACGCTCTCATCTCGTCGTGCAAATCGTAGATGCTCGCAACCCTCTGAAGTTTCGATGTGAAGACCTTGAGGCTTATGTACAGGACGTAGAGGGAACAGAAGGAGAACAAGGAACAGGGAAGGGTAAACGTAAAAATTTTCTACTTATCAACAAAGCCGACCTCCTCACGGCCGAGCAAAGGTGGGGGACTCGATGGTGCCGTAACTGTTCAGGGCTGACTTCGCATCCGCTAGACGCATCTGGGCAGAATACTTTGACTCACAAGGCCTTCGCTATGCCTTTTACTCCGCTACTAATGCCACCGCCAGACAGGAAGCATTGCGGGGATCTTCGGCTGCGGGGCTTACAACTGCACTCGGCAGAGAGAACGAGGAAGACCAACGAAATGCGACATCAGAAGAGGACGGGGAAACAGAGGGAGTGGAAAGTTCACTAGACGCAGAGACGAATTCCACCACCTCAGCTGGATCATACGATCCTATCCAATCTGACATTGCGGATGAGGATGTGGACCTCGACACTGACGAAGATATTCATGATAATAGTGATCCCCGCACAAAAGTACTCTCGGTCCTCGAACTAGAGGATCTATTCATTGCATCTGCGCCGGACTTATCGGGTGAGTTTTTGTTAGCGGTCGTTTGCATGGTTCTTCCCAAGTAATGCATGACTGTGTAGAGTTCCTCGATTCTTCAGGAAAACACCCTGAAAAACTCGTTGTTGGTCTTGTGGGCTACCCAAATGTTGGAAAGTCCAGTACGATCAACTCTTTGCTTGGGGAGAAAAAGGTGTCGGTCTCTTCCACACCCGGCAAGACGAAACATTTCCAAACTATCAATCTGTCTGATAAGATAATTCTTTGCGATTGCCCTGGATTGGTATTCCCACAGTTTGCGACAACGAAGGCCGATCTTGTTTGTGACGGCGTTTTGCCCATTGACCAGCTTCGCGAACATACCGGGCCTGTATCATTGGTCGTCAGACGAATACCGAAAGTAGTGCTCGAGGGGATGTACGGGATCAATACCAAACCCTTGAGTGCAGAGGAGGGAGGAGATGGCTCTTTACATGCTGAGGACCTGCTTATTCCTTACGCCAGTTGGTTATTGCTTACGTGTAGACTGAAGGAACGCTGACACTGACTCTTGACCAGTTGCTCGTGGGTTTACGCGCTCCGGTCAAGGTAACCCCGACGAGGCTCGCGCCGCACGCTACATCCTCAAGGACTACGTGAATGCGAAGCTCTTGTTCTGTCACCCGCCTCCCGACTATTCCGCAGATAAGTTCAATTGTGAGGCCCGGAAACTGGCCCTCCGATGCGTCGCCGGCAAGAAACGTGCACCCAACACCCGGGTTGGGAAGAACGCTGACACCTATCCTCTTTATGATACTATTGGTGACCCATCTGATTTGCTATCGCCATCGGCTCCAAGCCAGAAATCCCGATCTCTGGATAGACAATTCTTTGATGAAACTACTGGTCTTTCTGCACGTCCTTTTGCCAAGGGTGTAGGGGGGAGGATACAAAGTGCCTCTCGGCCCGTTCTGTATCCCCACCACGTGTTGGTTGCGAACGATGGGACCCATCTCGCAACGCAGGGTGTACAAACCGGGACATTGATAGCGAACATAGGAGGGCAGGGGCCGGGGAAAAAACACCACAAAAAGATGAAACGGACGAAGCAGAGAAGCGGGAAGGGTTACGATTAGCATAGCTTGATGTACCTTGCATCATGATCATGTAGCATAAGTGAGCGTCTGTGTTTGCACTACAAAGTGTTCGTGACGTAGCCTGAAGGGGGTTGGTGCCTGTCAGTCAACCGTGTCGCTGTTCCCTCGTGCCTTCAACTAATCTCTTCAAGTCCCATCACATGAAGCGATGGCCTGGCGCGGTTCCCACCAAGTCAAGCATTTTTTCACTCTATAGGTCTCTTCTGAGACAAACAAGGCTTCTACCCCACGAGTACCTTCGGTATTTTCTAGCACCTCTCACTCTTCTGCATTGATCTGTGACCTATGGTAGACAGTTTTTCCATCTCAAACTGTCTGCCGACATCAAATCTGCACTGGATGACAGCCGCAAGGTTAGGCAACGACAGGCAACTTTCAATCGTCTCCGAAAGGTGACAAATTTAAATATGGCTAGCATTATTGCTAACTTCTCTATAGGAGCTCTCCAAGTTAAAACTTGCTAATGACGGCCACAGGCAGGCGTTTGCCCATGTGCTTGATCTGGCATATGGTCGTAAGGGCCCGCTTAAATGGAGCACCATGACGGTATGCGTTGTTATTTCGTGCCTTGGTGAAACCCCGTCAAACTTTCATAGCCCTTGCTCTCCGACCCTGCTGCACCAGCACCCCCTCGAATTATTCCGTCCGTCGAGTCTCCCGTCCACCTACGTATAGTCCAGAGCTTACTGCGTTGCTCCTATCTCATTATGCTCGGCCGTCTGGGAAGGCCTCAAAGCCATCTCGCCTTCGCGAGCCACCGACGCTACCACCTAGGGCAAACCCATCGTCTGAAGATGCTCGCCTATTTGGGCCATTTAGCAAACGTCGGGAAGTTAACATCCGCTGGCGCTATTTCTCGGACCAATGGAAACGGCTGTACCCTCCACTTGAGGTATCCGTGAAAAAACAGGGAGCACCGGACAATTCTTCCCAAGAAGATGTCGTTCTCGACGCCAGGATTCGGGGTGTTGGCATGCAGACCGCTGGGTTATTAGAAGAACTCAAGTTGCTTGCTGGCCCCGTTTCCCAAAAGCCTCCCGACCCTCGTAGAATCGATACTGTATACGTTCCCCGTATAGTTTCTCGCGTCGCCGACCGACGGATGCTGCCGAACAGATTTCTTCGAAGGCGATACAGGGAACTTCTTGGTCGCATTCCCATTCTTTCATATTCGTATGCAGCCGGCAAACCAGTGGTCAACTCCAATGACTACCCAACGGGAAAGTATGAAGTCTCACTAGCCACCAACGCTTTATCATGGCGCATACAGCACGAGACAGCACATTCCCCGGAACTGGATGCTGTTGATCTGGCATGGTTCAAACACGGGAGTACGGGTCCTTGACGATTCACTAGTTTATGACCCACGTGGCCACTTCTATACGAGGTATTTCATGTTGGTTTCTTCGCTGGTTATCAGAACCGCGATAGAAAGTCGTAGTAGCTAGCTATGATAGTAGTTGTTGACCATTTGTCACACGAGGCTAATCAAAAAGGTGCCTTCTCTAGCGTTCAAAAGGTTTCTCTGTGTCCATATTGCCTCTTTTTGTCTTGATTCTGATCATTAGTTCATGGAATCATAGGAATTCTATGCGAGGCATTCTCAATCATCATTTACTGTACGTCTGAAATTACGACAGTGAACATCACTGCTATTAGGCGGTGCTGGTATCATGAATAAGTAAGTATAGATTGAATGTTGGTTACACGTCATATAGAGGTCAGGTGTCAGCATCCTTCTGAGCCTCCATCTCAAGCCCGTGTAGGTCAATAATGTACATGCTATAATTTTTGTCCGTCGCCTGGGCTCCAGAGCGATCCTTTCGACCTTGATCAACGCCACATTGTAGGTTGAGCATCACCTCATACTGGTCGAACGTGAAGGTCTGGTGTTTCCGGATCAAGGCGAGCATGTCCTAGCACAATCGAGGTTAGAAGGGGAAACCACGACCACGAGCGAGTCTTGACATACTGGTGGATTGAGCGAAAAAAGCGAATAGTATTGCTTAGCTCGAAGAAGCTCTCCGTCACGGGCGTCGTGCACAATAGTCTTCACACATTGTTGAAGGGCCAGCATGTTGCGGCTAATCTTCTCCATACCTAAAGAATTCGCGAGGCGAACATGGCGAGCATTGTCAATGAGGAGATCGTCCATATGGAACCCAACTCCATGGAAAACGAATCTGTCAAGGAGGCTTAGAATATATAGTTGATGCGATGAAATCGCTCACTTCTGTTCCTGCGGCGGGAGAGTACAGGACACAATATCATGGTATTCTCCCAGCTGGAGATTGAGATCCATTACATGTGGGTCTGGTTCACTAATCCCTTGGTCTATATGGTAATTGCCCTGCAACTGGGGTCAAGCCTCAATGAAATGGCAAGATAATTCAATACTCACATGACGCATAGCAAGGCTGAGGTAATGCGCTACACGACATCGTACGTCGATTCTTATGGTATGTAGGATCAACTCCGATAATTGGACATATGTCTTGAGTAGTGCATGAAACCGTCTACGGTATTCTGTAAGCGACCTGTAATATGTTGTTGAATCCGTGTGACATACAGTGCCATTTCTCTTGAAAGGGGAAGCTGGAGCTGCTCGTCAGGGCTTAGGGGTATGAGCGAAGGCAGGGATGGCGTGAAAGGGGAGATAGCACTGGCGGGCTCTATCTGGAACGCGGAGGTTGGGGACAAGCTATCTTCAGGCACAGCCCTCAGCCGGTTGAGCCCGGCTGTAAACCATGACTTAGGTAGCATTATAAGCAGTCGCCAGGATGGGGAGAGTGTATAAACATACCACACTTCGATACAAATTACAGAGAGCAGAGACATTTCTCATGGGACCAATTAGATCTTCTTTTTCAACCATCCTGTCTCCGGTCAGCCGAGCCTCGGCGTCGCGCTCTCGGCGGTGTAGATCACTCTTGTTTGTGAAGGTTTCCTGAGATCGGGATTAGTCGGGTGGATCACCAAATTGTATATGCAAAGCACCGCACCGAAGCGTGATACAAGTCACTTAGACAAGCAGCTATTTCTGGTATCTGCGCCCACTGCGCCCCAAGTGGAATACGAGGGTCCTGATCCCCGCTCACTTGAGACGTTATTAAGGTCTGAAAGCGATCACTACAGCGCTGATAAAATTGAATAATAACGGTGAGAATAAGACGAGCATGATTCTCCCTGTGAAATGGTGTTGTCCTGAGCATTACGCATAAAGAGTTAATGAGAGCCATTATTGTCGTGCTTGCCTATGAGATGGTCAATGACATTACTGGAAATTCACAAATGCACACTCGGTACTTACGTTCACCAAAGGCTCTGTCGATAGCCAAGTGGAAGAAGCATCGGGATTGAAGGCCTCGGACCCTTCATAATCTAAGCCTCCCATCATACCAAAGACAAGTGCAAAAAACTTACCTGTTGTGGCTTGGTGAAACAGTAAAGAGACTTTCTCCTCGAGCTGTGGGAGATAAACTCTCAGGACAAACTCGTCCAAAACTGCACTTGATGCTCTTGCAGCCTCGAATCCCGATGGAAGGATCTCCGTTACGCGATTGATGAAGGCGAGCATGGGTTGAAAGAGTACGCTTATATGGAATGCATCGGGTTTGACAAGGAGGCGGTGGTGTTGATCTGTGCCAAGCAGTCGCTCGTCCGTCCCGGCAGTGACTAAGGTTGCTTGTACGGCAGTTTCTGTAGAACCTTGTACGAGGCCAGGAACAGTGTCCTTGAGGACGCGGTTGAGTTCATCTTCGTGTTCGCGTAGAAACTTGGCAGTGAGTTTGGGATTGGTATCTGCGAACCTGAACACGTGCTACAAAGAAGTCGTCCCTGGAGAGGCCACAAAGTACGGAGGTACATGCACATACCTTTGATTTATCTCGCGAGAATCTACCTTCTCGCAAAACATCATTTATTGATGATATTGGATTACGGCCAGACATGACACCTTGTTCTTCGTCAGTTAAGTAGTCATTTACCAACGTTCTGACCTAAAAAAAAATTGCGTTATGGATGTAGAGTACTATATCTGCTTTGACATACCTCCGCCTGCACAGGCATCCAAATTTCGGACAATGGGAACAGAGCACCAGGCTTGGTCCCCGAAGAGTCCCTGAAGTCACGCCGCTGGGTAAACGTGTTGTAATGACTTATCACAGAGCAAACAGTGATCCGACTGACCGATCCAATCCTGTTTGCCACCTCGGACACTACTCGCAACCCCTGCATGACAGCGTCCAGTTTGGAATACAATGTCCAGAATAGATCTCGTAATATTTCATGATCGGTGTGTTTGGTGGACGATTCCAGAGCGGTGAGGCGTAATTGTAGCGGACTGATCTGCACTCCGTGTCCCATTCGGGTAGCATCTACTAGTGAGCCCGGTATGTTCAGCGGAAGACCACCAGTAACGGCGGGTTTCGATATGATTGTATATGTGGAATGATCCTTGGAACCCGTGTTGATTCCGAATAACAACGATGCGCGACGGTTATACTCAGCGCGATCGCTAACCTCATCCACAGTGCTATCAACGAGTGCAAAGATTTCACTGGGGAGTCGCTGAGCAACAACGTCGAGACCGCCGCAAAGTTTCCCAAGGACCGAGAGTGACTCCAGTAATGTCTCGATGTAAACAAAAGAATCTGTTTCTGGGTTCCGTTGGTTTTGGCTCAGACCTACACTGGCCAAGTTGGACAAGGATGAGAACGAGGCGGTTGCTAAAGGTCCGACGGGATTGGAGTATGCGGGGGTCGCTGACAAGCCTTGTCCGGATCCTGAGCCCCCGATTTTAGAGTCGTTGATATCGCCAGGTGGATCATTAGGGCGGAGTGAAAGGTCCTGAAGGTATCGAGATAACCTCGAGTGTTGAGAGGTTGAATTCCTCGCAGTCGGAGGGCTCGGCGAGTCAGGATGTCGAAGAGCATCGTTCGAAGTTAGCGGCTCGTCTTCGAACTCGACTCTCGGAACTAACAAGAAGGGTCAGACGAGGAGGTGCGATAACCAATGACCTACTTGACTGTTGACCAACAGTGTAAGGGGCCCAGCGGTTCTCGCACCAGAAAGACTTCAGGTAGAGATGGTTATGCAGTTCATCAATAAGAATGTCTCTCAAGGCCTATTGTAATTGTTAGTTGTTAGTCATACTGGATGTGGGGCATCGATCGAGACAGATTGTACGGACAGCTTCTTGCCCGATGAGGTAAGCGCGAAGATCGGCGACCGCGCCAATATCAAGCATATCCTGTTTCTTAATCGTCTTCAGACTTCGTACGAGGAGGACTGCTGCCTGTAATAGCCGCTTCTCGGAAATTAAACTCTCCAGTACATCAGGGACCACTCTGAGACGTTCACTATGTTGGTTTGAGCGAACTGTTCTGGGAGGTGGTGTGGATGTAAACTCACATTTGGTCAAGTATCCGTAGCATCTCTTCCAACGTCTGCCCTCTTGTCCACATCTGGATGAGATCTGCACGTTTATTACCCAATGCGTCCTTCGCCTCCTGGAGGACGGCCCTCGCATTCTTGATCTGCGTGTGAGTATCTCCAAGGTGATTCAGCAAAGAAGCATGGTGTGGCAAGGCAGCAGCAAATGCCTGGAAATGCTCTGTAAGAATTTAGCACATCGTCAAATAGGACGATAGTGTCACATACTGTCCACGGAGCCCTTGAGGGCTTGAGAGAGCATAAGTTTCGTTCTGTGAAATGTGTCTATGTCTTTCCCCGTTGACGAATCATCGAGAAGCTGGAGAGCAAGATCGACGGGGTTGAACTGGGAAGAATGATATCATTACATCCGCACTAGATTTCGCCAGCTGTAGAAAATCCGAATCTTACTTCCGGATCGATCACGAACTCCCAGTCATCCTTTATTCGGTCCAACACGGCTAGGCGGGAAATCAGCAAGTGATCACCAGAGACTCTATTGCGCACCATCGATGTCACCAGTCTTGGCTGCGCCGGTTTGTTTACGCCCTGGAATTCTACGCCTAATACGTTCTTGGGTAGCATTTTCCGCTTCAATAGCTTGCTGACGTTCTTCCCACTGATTTTCACCATAGGTGTTCATGGCCTTCTTGCGCAGACCGCTCTGGAAAGCGGACATAACAACGGCGAGAGATGCTGGAGACGTCACATCACTTTCCTCCGTACCAGATCGGGTTGGGCGTCTCGTTCTGGCGCTTGATGGACTTCCGTTGGTGGTACGGTAAATGTTGGAGCTAGATATGTCTGATCTCATAGTACTCGCGCTGTCTCTGCGGTCCCTGGAAGCACGCGCCTGGGAGGCGGAGACAAAGTAGTCTGGCGCCTTGTTTACCCTGAGGTCGGATCTTTGGGGACGGGAGGGTCCTGTAGGGGAGTCGTTTGAGAAGACTGGGGCATTGCTCGGGGTTGTAGGTCGGGGGGAACGATTTATCTGCAAAGGCTTTGTGGCCGAGGATGAGTACGGGGACGCGTCGATGCCGACGGGTGCGGGGCGCTTAGATGGAAATGGGGGTGGTTGGCGAGACATTTTGAACTATTGCTTTGCTCTGCCCGCCAGTCCTTCTCACAATGACCAGTTTAGGGAAGCGCGTTTATTATGTAATAGATTGACAAGAGAACGCGCATTTAGTCACGTCGCCCAGCGGTTCAATAGCCCATTGTCCTCGCCGTGTTGAGCCACTAGATTCTCAATGCTCAGCTCAGAAAGTCAGCGGCCGTCTCCCTTGACTGTGGAGAGTAGCTCCGTGCCAGCATCCCCGTCTGCTAGGGAGGTATTTACAGCTAAACATGCCCCAGGAGTAGTGGCCTACATTGAGGCCCCTCCGTTGGCTCCTTCAGAACGCGTCAAATATCAAGTTGTTTCGAACCGTGATCTCCCACACGATTTCGACTATTGCCATCCGCTATCAGATCGAGTTATCATTGGAGAATATCGCGATGACACCAACCTTTGGTATTATGTAGAGAACGTCGACGGGGTAGCACATAGAGTGAGTGTACTGTTAACTGTGCTTACCCTGCTGGTACTGAGTCCACCCCTCTCCCAATTCACCTCAATAACTAGTTTGAGGCGTCAGCCTTCGCTAGGGCATTTCCTTACTCTGTCTCCGAATACAGTGAGCAGATCACTGTTGCGCACCGGTACACGCTTAATAGATCGACTCCACTATGACATATTAGAATACAGGAAGAACACAAGTGCACTCTCCGCTTTTGACCATTCTGGTTCGAATGTCCACCCCGACTCTCGGCCCAAAGTCTTCATCAGGATATCCACGAAGAGGCTCAGAGAGCTAAATAGACTTTCTAGACGACGGGCCCTATCTGTCGGGTCGCTTTCGGACGAAGAGTGGGAAGGCGACATCGCAGAAGGAGACGATGTCACTGACCTAAGCGATGACGACAACGTTTGGACATCTCGAAGAAGTACAAGGCGTTCTACCCTTAAAAATGGTCGGGGGCGCACGGACCTTCCTTTCAGTCCCAGAAAGATGCGTCCCCGCAAGCCTACTCTTAGTGAGAGTGAAAGCTCAGAAATGAGTGTTTCCGATGCCGTGGACCCTATTCGGAGGTCTAATCGCATCCGCAAGTCGCTCAGAACTAATATGGTGGACAACGACTTTGAAGACATCGAATCGGACTCATTATCTGGTGTACACGTCTCTCCCGCTCGTAATTCTCGGTCGAAGGGTAACGTCAACACTCCCAAGCGTGGGAAGGCTTCCCGTGCTGCCTACGGACACATCCGTAGCATCGCTGACTTAGAATATGACGAGCTGGAGAACGGTCCTCTATCTGCACACCGGCGCACGTGCGAAAGGTGTCAGCGGAAGCCGACGCATATCCTCCTCGAGCAGCGGAGAAAGTTAGCAAAAAGGAACAAAGTTAAACGAAAGCCCAAAGACGAATTTGAAGAGGACAGCGACAGCGAAGACAAGTTAGCCAGTTTGGGTGGATGGGTTCGATGGCAAGCTCGTGTTCTCATCTTCTAGAGTCATGCTAATTATCCCGTCGTCCCAGCCTGAAATGTCCCCTAGCCGCACATTGGCGATGTCTGGGCAGTACCCAGCGTGACGAAATACTCAAAGCTGTGGAAGCGCGGGACTTTGTAACTCTGAATGCAGCTCACGGGAAAGATTTCGTGGACACGAAGTCCATGACCGTCGATGGTAGCAAGAACAAAGATCCACTACAGCATGTTCCTCCGAAGCGGCCTGGTCTTGAATCTTACCAGACGACGGAGTTCGTCTGTTCTATGTGCTCGAAGGGCGGTATTTGTATGGGCTGCAAAAATGTTGCTCTCGCACCCGAATCCTTGGGCACTCCGAAGGCCGAGGACCATATTACCCCTTTGTGTTCTGAGACTGTCATCAGCGCAAACTCTGCTGTGCCTGATGAAGGAGATGCGCTTGCCGATCGGAATCTTACGACCAGGAGCCAGCGCAATGACCCCACAATGCCTTCCAAGGAACTCCTGTTCCGCTGCAGGCTCTGCAAGCGGCTTGCGCACTATGCACACCTCTCGCCTCCTGACGGAGTAATCAAGGGCATTGCCGAAGGAGTCGACGTTGAGGCTGTTGCTGAATATTATCAGCGTAATCAAGAGTGGTCGTGTGCTGACTGTGTATCCTTTGTGTACCGCGCGGAAAAAATCCTGGCCTGGCGCCCATACCCAGCCAACGCACGGCAGCCAGAATTACCCCATGGCGAGTCGATCAGCCCTAAGATGCACTTGCCCCGCGAATACCTCATTAAATGGCAAGACCGGGGCTATCGTCGAGTACAATGGGTCCCCCACGGCTGGCTAGCTTCCGTCCATGCAGGACTCCTGCGCAATTTCCTGGTACATGGATCAAAGGTTGAACTTTTGGAGCACGCTGTTCAAGAAGACCAGGTTGCCAACGCGGTCTCAGAGGGGGGGATCGGTGGGTCAAGTAAGGAATCAGACGATTCTCAACCAAAGGCCGAAGTTCGCTCGGAAGATGTTGCACTATTGTCCTCTCTCGACGCTGAGCGACGAATACCCCCAGCTTGGAAGACAGTGGACCGCGTCCTGGATGTCTTGATGTGGTGTCCCCATGAGCAAAGGTCGAAGGCGAACAAGAGGGAAGGCTCGAATAAGACGGCAGCGACGGACACTGCCGTTACTTCTGACACCCAGAGGGAGTGGAACGAAGCCTTTGAATCTGGTGAAGTACCGTCCGCGCAGAACACAAAAACGCTAGATGAGTGGGAGACTCAGAAGGAGGACGAGCTCTCTATCGATGACATTGACCATGTCGTGTGGGCATTCATTAAATGGGATGACCTCGGGTATGACGAAGGTAAGCACTAACATTTGTCACTAAATCGGATTCTAGCATCACACCGAAAATTACAGCTACATGGGATTCTCCGCCTCGCCAGGGCGAACCAGGATATTCGGCATTCAAAGTGGCGTTTCGACGCTTTCTGGATTCTCGAGGAGTTCACATAAAGCTCCGCAGCAAGAAACAAATCGACGCCTTCGAGAGACGTCGAAAGGATGAATTCCGACAAAGATACGCATTGAAACAAGACCGACAACCGGATCTTGGCCAGAAAGAGCAGCTCAAGCTTATGCCCTTCCAGGTAACGTAGCCCTTTCCTAACAACTCTCATTTCTCTGACTAGCCAAGCATTTGTAGATCGATGGTTTTAACTGGCTTTGCGACAACTGGTGGAATCATCAACCATGTATTCTCGCCGACGAGATGGGACTGGTATGCTCCTGATGCATCTCTAGTTACTATATTCGTGACCCATTTTGTCAGGGAAAAACGGTTCAAATCGTCACTTTCATAGGTAATATTATCAAGAGATTCGACGCGGCTCCTGTTCTAGTTGTTGTTCCCCATTCAACGATCACAAATTGGGCGAGGGAGTTCTCATCTTGGGCACCTGGCATCCGTGTGGTCCCTTTTTACGGCGAGGCCAAGTCCCGCGAGGTCATTAGACGGTATGAACTAACGCATCCGACAAAGATACAAGGGACTACTGGCGCAAAGTTCCACGTTCTTGTCACCACATACGACACTATTACTTCCAAGGATTTCAATACGGTGATAAAGAGCGTTCCTAGATGGGAGGTATTGATCGTCGACGAAGGGCAGCGACGTAAGTAATATGTTTCGAGCAACGGCTAAAGTTCATGCGTCCCGTTAGTCAAGAACGACCATGGCCTCTTGTTTAAAAAGCTGAACGAGCTCAAGGTATCACACCGGGTCATCATGACTGGTGTAAGTATTCTGTCTCGAAAGTGTTATCTGTGTTTTTATTGTTTGTGTTCCCAGACGCCATTGAACAACAACATCCGGGAATTATTCAATCTCATGAACTTCCTTGATCCGAATGAGTGGGGAGACCTTGAGAGACTCGAAAAAGATCATAAGGAATTGACCGAAGATCTTGTGAAAGAGCTCCACAACAGGCTGCGCCCTTACTTTCTTCGGCGCCTCAAGGGCCAAGTCTTACAACTGCCTCCCAAGGTTCGTTATTGTCACAGAGTAGAGTGCAAGAGTATGCCTGACCCATAGTTTGTAGAACGAGGTTATCGTGCCTGTATCCTTGACACCGCTACAGAAGGAAGTCTACAAGTCCGTACTTGGTGTGTAAATTTCCTGCGTGCATCACCTCACATTGGCACCGATTACCGATATATCTGTCAGGGAAGAATATCGAGATTTTAAAGACACTCACTTCCACGTCTAATGACACCCGAAACTCTTCAAAGAGACCGAAGACAGGTGGCATGAACAATATTCTTATGGAGCTGCGGAAGTACGTATACCTACTTTCTGGATCATAGTCTCTCACGATCTCCACAGGTGCATTCAGCACCCGTACCTTGTTTCCCATGACATCGAGCCGAAAGGACTGAGCCCGCTTGAGGCCCACTCTAGGCTCGTAGCCGGCAGTGCCAAGTTGCGTCTCCTACAAGCGCTGCTACCCAAACTCAAGGTCAGGGGCCATCGAGTCCTACTATTCAGCCAAGTATGTACCACCTCTCACAAAAGCTATCCCGTTGCCGATGGATCAAGTGCAGTTTGTCGTTGCCCTGGATATCATCGAAGACTTTTTGGGGGGTGAAGGATTTAAGTATCTACGCCTTGTGAGTGAAACACACACATGGCCATAGATCTCCCATAACTCTAGGCCAGGACGGAAACACGAAACAATCGGAGCGACAGAAAGGAATGGACGAGTTCAATCGTCGTGGATCCGATGTTTTCATATATCTCCTCTCTACGCGAGCTGGCGGGGTCGGAATCAACCTGTGGAGCGCGGACACTGTCATTATCTTCGATCCTGATTTCAATCCCCATCAGGTATGTTCTTGCGTTTCTTCGTATGATCTCTGTATATTCATCGTCCCCAGGACCTTCAAGTATGATTTTCCGGTCTTTTATACTATCTTCATTCTAACTACACTCAGGCAATTGCTCGAGCCCATCGTTATGGACAAACAAAACCGTGCCTGGTCTTCAAATTGATGGCTAAAGATACAGCCGAAGGTATGCTCCGACAGACACCATTGTCCAGTTACTTCCTTATCGCCACCAATAGAGCGCATTATTCAAACCGGGAAGAAAAAACTGATTCTGGACCATGTCATTGTCCAAAAGATGGACGACGAGGAAGGCGGCAATGATGTCCAATCCATCTTAACATATGGAGCTCAAGCGTTGTTCGACGAGACGGCAGCCTCTCGTGATATTACTTGTGCGTTTAGAATGGCCCATTCATAAGTAGGTTACTCATGTTCTTCAGACTCGGAGCAGGATCTAGACAAGTTAATCGAGAAGACCGAGACAGAGGAAGCACCACCTGAGAAGACAGATGAAGATGATGCCCAGGTTTTCTCTTTCGCAAAAGTATGGAGCGCAGAGAATGATGTATTGGAGGAGCTAGAAGAGGCACATGAACATACAGAGACCAATGATTCTTGGGCACACGCTGTGGAGCTCATCGCGAAGGAACAGGCCCAGACGAAAGCAACAGAGCGTACCGGACGCGGTGTCCGTCGAAAAGCTGCAATTGCTGCTGAAAATCAGGTACAGTTAATTGTGCTTCCTGCCACAAACAGGTGCACTCACTTCCATCCAGCAGAAACTAGACTTTCTGGACATCAAAGATGAACCCCGAGGCAGGAAGCGAAAGAAGAAGTCCAGATCCACAGCGTCTGAGTCGGACGCCTACGTCAATGCCAACCTGAGTCATTCCGCGAGCTCCAGCGATGAGCCGTTAGGCGATGAGGTCAGGCAAGACATCGCAGAGCTTGATGTACCCATAGCGGGAGGCTCTGAAATGCCAGCAGGCCTGTCGAACAAGCAATTTCTGCCCCCTTACACCTCCGATCCTGTCAACCGGACGTATGCTCGGCACAGAACGCCTGATCTGTCTACCCGCTCAATGGAGACCGCCATCTGTGCTATGTGCGGGAACATTCATCGAGGTACTTGTGGGATGACTGAACGCTCGGAGAATCTCGTGCATTACCGTCAGATACTGTTCACTGGCCAAACAGGCGAGTCGTTCGAAGACCGTGTACGTCTTCTCAATGTATATTGGCTGTGACTTGTAACATCATTTTTCTTGGCAGCGTGATGCAATTGCAATGATTGACTCCACGCTGGAGAAACGTGGGCAACTCCATCTTATCTATAATAAACCCCTGCGACTTGTTGAGACGGGCAAAAACAAGGCATCAAGTTCCGCAAAGGGTGTATCCTACACACAGACAGTGTCCCCGATGCAGCTCTCCTCTTCAGGTCCTAAGGCTCCTGATCCGCAAGTTCTCCATCGAGGAGTGCGGTATGACAACGCACTACATTCTAGCACCTCTGCCAGGGGTGGGTCTACAGAGACATCAGCACCACAGAAACGTCCATCCGATGCCCCGAGTAGCACGAAAAAGCGGCAAAAGGCAGGCAATCAGCCGGGCTGCCCCATTTGCGGAGGGCCCCATCACCTTGTTAAAGATTGTCCCGTAACTGCGGAGGGATCGAAGAGGTAATGTCTTTGGTCAATGACAGAACAATTTCTTCGCTTATCACCTCATGAGTAGTATACACGCTGCGATCTCCCGGCTGGAGTCTCAATCGGGAGGACAAACTGCCACTGTCGCTGCTCTCCGTGAAGTTCTGAGGAAACGCAAAAAACGTGAAAATAATTGACCCTCTAATGCAGCCAATAAGTACACAACCATCTTTACTATAACGTTACCCAGCGCTATAATGTCACTCGTAGCTATCTATCGTACATAGTAGAGTTGGGCTGGGCTGGGTGATTTCACTCTCCGCAAGCTCTGTTCGAGACTCCACGAACGTCGAATCCAACCCCTGAACGTCAACGTTCCATTCCTGATATTCCTGTGCGAGTGGCGGACGTTCTATTGTGCGTTTCCAGAGACAAGCGATAAGTGACGCAGCACGGGACCTGTCCTAGTAGAAGCACAGACACAAGCCGCGTGACACTGATATCGATGCCACCTTTGTCGGCGCAGTCGAACCCCTTTCAAACACCCACTCGACCCTTCAAAAGGCGTTTCGGTAGTGACTTACCTGCTTCCAGTTGGGTGGTATCTAAGAAAATACGCAAGCAATCCGACATTCAACCAAAGATGACACCACCTCCCCTCCCGCCTGTGCAAAGCGATGTTATACTCGCGATATTCGTCCATTCATCACTCAAAGTCCCGATGTCGGACGATCGTTTTGGCGATGGCGGGCGCCTCGCATTCCTCGGACAACGAGTGCTGCGCATGGTGATTGCGGAAATACTCTTTGAGAAGAGACCGATGATGGATGCAGCAGACCTTGAGGAAAGTGCTCATAGCCGCCTCAGATGTTATCTCACATCGATACCAATTCGCCACAGGTAGAACTAGAGCAAGCGTTGTCGGATGACTCTTACAACCAGTGGGTAACCTATTACGGGATGCGGGAGAAGGTTGCTTGTCCTTCCAACCTTCGCGAGGATCTGAAGAGGCCCGGTGTTAGGCTCCGACTTGAGATCGGTGATCAACTTATACTGACGCGAGAGATGCACAGGAGACGCAACATTTATTCGATGCCTATGTGGGTGCTTTGTACATAGAACAAGGCCACCCGACCATCAAAGCTTGGATCAGACCATTGGTACATCCGGAAATCAACTCAAATGACTCTACGGGGATCTCTGCCGTCAATCCACCTCCACCTTCGACCCCTCCACCGCCTCTTCCGGGTAACACGCTGGGATCCGGGGCGATCCTGGCTCTATTCAATCAAACGGCTTCGCAGCGCGGGGTTAAGATCGAATGGAACGCGATACAGTCGGGACCTGGCCACGCTCTGACCTGGAATGTTGACTGCATTGGTAAGACTGTTTTATTGCTGAGTGGAAATGCTGAGTGTCTGTCCTGTAGCGGATGGAATAACGAAAGGCCAAGGAGCAGGAAAAAGCAAACAGCAGGCGAAAGAGGAGGCTGCCGACGAGCCTTTCAAGCCATGGGTTGGGCTAGTGGAGCGTTGGGACCATATCGCTGTGTGTACTCTCAGCACCCTGGGTGTCGCAGAGGAGTTACTAACAAGAACACGGAAGGATCATCAATCAGAACGTTGTCGGGTCGGAAGTGAGTGTGTGGTTGGGATGGATTGGATGTGGATGGATGTACTTTAAGATCAGAGAATGGAAGGGGGCGTGTGACTAAGCATTCTCCTTACTTGCGGGCGTGAGTGTGAGTGTGAGGGTGGGAGTAGAAAGAGAGAGAGGAGATGAGGATGAGGAGATGAAAATGAAATGAGATGTAAGGCTGTACAAACGACCCTCGCAATTCCCTTCCTATGGAACACACGTATCCTGACACTCTTCCTCCTTCTCATCCTGTACAAGTACCACCTCCATCGTCTCCTCAAGTCCAACATCCCCCAACCAGTGACACTCTCCACGCCATGTCAAACCATGACCGCCTTGACTCGTTCCAGTCACTTTCCCTTTCAGCACCGGCGCCCTCACCTCCCTCTCCTTTCTTCCATCCTCTCTCCCAGACGACTCAAATTTATCCTCTTTCCTCCCCCCCCACAAGCCCGTATCGCCGCCGCTCTCCCAATCCCTCAGTGCCGCCCGCATCCAGATATCCACAGTGCACCACACCTACAAGCTCTCATCACCCACCAATGGCCAGCCTTCAGGGCACCGCATTTCCTTCCAACTTGCCGCCGTCGCCACGACAGTCGAGTCATAATGTAATCGACCTGACTAGTTCGCCCTCACCTTCCCCCGCCCCCGCTCCTCCACCACCATCCAGTCTACCTCATCCACCACAGTTCTCCACGCAGCATACTACTCTCGAGAGTGCCTCACCAAAAACACCTGTCTGCATAGGTCGTCTGGACGTGACAGCTCTCATAGTGTATCCGTCAGCGTATCTGGATATTTCCCCATCCGAACCATCAGGTTCAGAGCCAGTATGGGGTCCTGTCCGACTACAGTACGAGCGCACACCACACCATCCGGGAAGTGAGGATACTCTTTCCATCAGGACGCCAAACAAGAGGAGCCCGAATGGAGACATATATCCTGGCGAGAATTTTGCAGTCATCGAGAAGAGGGTCGCGTCAGTACTCGGACCCATGCTCGGGAAAGGTCTAATACGGCTGGACTCTAGAATTCGCAGAGGAAACAAGCATGTGCGTATTTTGCTACCCTGACCCTTTCTCTCGAGTGAACTTATTGCACATAGCTTCCGGTTCTCCCGCTTGAGGTCCTTGTATACACCCCCAAGGGTAACATTGCAATTGTCGGAAACTTCCTCCGCCAATCTGGCCTCCTGCTGGAGCACCCCTTAATAACGCCGACTCAGGTTCTCTATCATAACCCTCACAATCCGCCGCCGGGGGGTCATACACACGCTCTCATGACGGGTTCACGCACGGACTACAGTGGTCCAGGCGGTAATTCTAGCCGATGGTCGACTCCCACAGTTCCCGGAAAGACCGTCGAAGTACAACGCGCCCAGGTGGATGAGCTCTTCAAGAACTTGCGAAGTGGTGAAGAGCTGGAGGAGACGGAACCTCGTGCGTACATCCTCCGTATCGTCTATTACTTCTCCGACCGTGCTCGTTTATTCAGCTCCTGAAATTGGAACACTCCTGTATCCACATCAGAAGAAAGCGTTGACCTTCCTCCTGGAAAGAGAGCAGGAGATTAACAGGGGCAGCAAACGCTCTACCTTGTGGCAATGTGTGCCTAACCCTATTACGGGTCAGAAGTCTTGGTGTCACCTCGTGACCCAGACAGAGCTCTCCGAAGTGCCTTGTGAGTCAAAAGGTGCCATTTTGGCCGATGACGTGAGTGCCACCATAGCCACGCGGAGGTTCAGCCTGCTGATGTGCGCCGTGCGCATTCAAAGATGGGCTTGGGCAAGACGATTACTTCTGCCTCTCTCATCGCCGCGACTCTCCAGGCCGCAAAAGCTTTTGAGGCTGTGCCGCTCGTCCCTCCAAAACCCCCTATGGCTATCCACGATGAATCCGACCTCACTGCAGAGCATTTTTCCGGCCGTGTGTGGGGTATGCCCTCGCATTCATCATCTATCGCAGCTGCCAAGGCAAAAGCGAAAGAGGCAAAGGCTCAAGACCTAGCAGAAGAGCAATATGCTAGGGCTTGTCGCATAAAATGCAGGAGTCGTGCTACCCTGGTTGTTTGTCCTTTGTCCACTGTCGCGAATTGGGAAGACCAGTTTCGTGAGCATTGGAGTGGAATCGTACATGTCTCGGGGGGTTCGGGAGGCTGTACTAACACAGATCTGGGGAGCACCCAGATGACCCTGACTGCCATGTTCGCCAACTGTGCAACGGACGATGAAAGTACGGTCTCGCAGGGGAAGAAAGGCACCCCTCTCCGTGTCTATGTGTACCATGGCAATGCGCGCCGCCCTGACCCTACTTTCCTTGCGGACTTTGATGTGGTCATCACTACATATTCCACACTTGCCACAGAATTTTCGAAGCAAACTCGCAGTCTCGACGGGGACGATGTTGCGAGTGATTCCGGCAACGAGGTAAATGGGAAGTCCGCAAAGACTACTAAGACAGGGAAACGCAAGAGGCCAACTGGCAATGGGACGGAGGCTACCAGTCCTCTTCAAAGTGTACATTGGTTCAGAGTGGTGTTGGACGAAGCACAGTGAGTATTGGTTGATCAGATGTGTCTATCGTTTCATTTTGACTTGCCTACCTAGCTCTATCAAAGAGCTCAACACGGTCGCCTGCCGCGCTTCGTGTGATCTCATGGCAGATCGGCGGCTGTGCCTGACTGGGACGCCAGTACAAAATAAACTCGACGATGTGTTTGCCTTGATCAAATTTTTGAAGCTGTCTCCTCTTGACGACAAGGCCACGTGGACAGAATTCATCGGGACTCCTGTAAAATATGGTCAGCCTCTCGGTGTCGCGCGGTTACAGACCATCATGACGAGCATCACGTTACGTCGCACGAAAGAGAGCAAGACCCCGAACGGTCAACGCATCTTGACCCTTCCCCCACGCCGCGATGAACTTCGTTATTTGAAGTTTGACGCCCAGGAGCAGGAGCTTTATGATCGGTTTTTCAACGAGTCAAAGGCAGAATTTCATGAGCTGTCCCACAAGAACGAGGTCATGAAAAACTATGTGGGGATCTTGCAGAAGATTCTTCGTCTTCGACAGATTTGCGACGATCTGGAGCTTGTAAAGGGCAAAGGTCTCCTTGGCGACGCACAGCATGATGCCTCCTATGAAGAGACTGTGGCTGCGGTCACGGTGGAAGGCATTACTGCTCCCCGCGCTGCCATTATATTTGCCCTGCTGCGTGAAGCCGCTACTACCCAGTGTTCTGAGTGTGGCATCGAACTCTGCCCCACAGAAGTGACGTCCAGCTACGGTAGCGGTGCTGACTGCGAAGTCAGTCTACCCGCAAAACGTAGCCGAAAGACAAAAGCTTCGCGTGCGAGCACGCGGGCAAATTCGCCTGCCACTCCGCAAGCGCCTCGTCCTATAATGACGCGATGTCAACATCTCTTCTGTACATGCTGTTTCAAGCGCAAGATGAGCTGGCCAGACTGTGAACCTGATTTTGCCAATCCGTGTCCCGTCTGCCAGTACCGTTTGCGGCTGATGGACGCTGTTGAGTTTGACCTAGATGTGGTATCCACGGAAGCGGTAGGGAAAAGGAAATCGGGGAAGAGGGAAAAGAAGCTCCGCTCTGCCCTTGCGGCGCCGTTCCGCCCGTCGACAAAGGTCAAGGCGTTACTTGCTGACCTTGCCCAGTTCTCGAAGGCCAATCCGCATTCGGTCAACTACGACCCCACGTCGCTCGAGGTTCAGATGGTCGATGACCAAGGGAACATTGTTGATGATGGCATTGTCAAAACCGTGGTCTTGTACGCCATCTTCTCATTATCGACCGTTTGGTCCACATATTGACGATCAACTTGGCTTCCCTAGCTCACAGTGGACCACGATGTTGGACAGAGTGGAGGATGCTCTGGATGACGCCCGTATTCGCTATGAACGTCTTGATGGCACTATGAAACGAGAAGATCGTAGTCGGGCCATGGATACTTTGAAGAACGATCCCGGCTGTGAAGTCCTCTTGGTCAGCCTCAAGGCGGGAGGCGTTGGCCTGAACCTCACTGCCGCGCAGCGCGTATACCTCATGGATCCATACTGGTAAAGCAAATGCACCGCACGTTCTCGAGACTCATCTAATCGGACCGGACCCTCCCACAGGAACCCTGCGGTAGAGAATCAGGCGGTAGATCGCATAGTAAGTGATTTCCCCGCTCTGTTCAGAATTCCGTCCCTGGACTGACACGGCATTACTACAGCACCGACTCGGTCAGACGAAACCCGTAACCACAGTCAGGTTAATCATCGAGAACTCAATCGAAGCGCGTCTGCTGGAGGTGCAGAAAAAGAAGACGGAGCTGGCCAACATGACCCTGGGGCAAAATTTCAGCAAGCAGGACTTGATGCAACGTCGGATGGAGGAACTCAGACAGCTTTTCAGTCGTTAGAGCATTTTCGCACGCAGCCATACCCCTCAGAGCTGTCCTCATCACCACTGAGCACATTTTCCGTTCCCTTTCGAGCAGGTGCTATTTTCTCTCATATCACAAACCAAACTATTTCTAATAATAGGTGGGTGTACGGATACATCATTCATAGTAATTTTATCATGTAGGTGACGTAGAGTAGACATCTACACGCAGTCGTATTCTAGAAGGCCATTTCCGCAGCGCTGCTCCCGGCGCTGAACGCATATATAAGACTTTGACTGACGAAGAGGCCAATGGTGACGCCAATTGCCACCTGGATCATGCGCAGGCCGAGTGTAAAGCTGCTATAGTACTGTTGCACAGAGCTGTCGTAGTGTCCAGTAAGACCACCAGCTTGGGCAAGGCCAGACTGAAAGTAAGCAGTCCGCCCTCAGCGAGACTGCAAGACCACTGACAAGCAGAGATGCTTCAGAACACATACCGGTACGAGGAAGAGTACCCCAGTAACCATTGAGGTGAAAGCTGTCCCACGAGACCATCTCGAGTAGATATTTCCCAAAAGGCCGATGACGAGAGCCCCAGCTGCAGGCGCGAGAGCGCCCTTGTCAGACAAGAACCAGTTCGAGGCCTTGTTCGCAGTGTAAGAGCAGCACGAGAAGACGATCATGACAGGCAGCCGAGAGCTTCTGAAAGACTGCAGATTTGAGAGAGAGGAGCAGGCTGAATAGAGAGGCACCAGGAAGAACATTGTCCACCAAGGGAACGGTTGGCGGTACCACGGCCACTCTGGGTCGCGGTAACACCCTTGCAGTGCAATGACGGGGTGAGCAAAAACAAAAAGGGACACGAGAATATACGGTGAGAGAGGAGAAACCGACCTCGAGAGAGATGACTGTTCGTGGCATTGACGAACCCGAACGTCCCCGCGAAACTAAGTTCAGACGAGGAATTCGAGGCGTTGGAGGCGGTGAAGACCCCGTGTATGACATCAGCCTTGAGGCCACTTTTGATGACGCCGAGCGAATTGTAATGCTTGTGGTTCACGAGAAGGATGGAAAAATCCGAACCGATTGTAAGACCGAAGCCCTTCGGTGGAAGAGGCAAGGCGTCACGAGATCAACATAGCACACTCAGCTTACCACGAGATACTACGCACCATAAAGAACGTATATATAATGGCGTATATCAGTCGCACTGAACCACACAGTATGTTTCGAGAGGTGAGTTCAAGGGCACTTATCACTACGGAACTTCTGCGTCATGGCGACCGCATGCATAGGGATAGCTACTCACAAATCGTGAATCCAGGAAGAATCAAGACGACGCCAGCAGAGGATATTGAGCTGTAGCAGAATAGACGACCAGGAATGCTGCTCAGAGACCGGGCAACGAATGAAACGATGATGGATACGGATATCCTACAAAGTGTGGACTGAGCGAAACTAAATGAAAACCGACATACAGAGACATACTCATATACGTTTGCGTACACGGAACTCTTAGCCGCTGCTTGGAGACCCAAGTATTGCAAGACGCAAGCGCAGGTACCACTAACCCACATATCGATGAAGCTACCACCAAAGGCAAGAGGACAGATGACAGAGGCACAGACAAAGGCCAAGCCGCAGCGCATGATGAGAGGGTACAACGGCGGTGCGCGGAGGATGCAGTCGAGCGTGGAGATCCCATCCTGGACCGAGACAAGGTCATCAAAGACATCGCGGTAGACGTCGTGGACGTTGTTGAGAGCTGAGAGCGCGATGCGCCCGCTGGAGCGCACAAAGTGAAGTTCCGTCGTGCGCGTCTCGCCGTCATTGAAGGAGACCATGATAATGCTGGGGATGTACGCGAACGAGGCCTGGATGAGCAGGTTCTCTGCCGCTGCGAAGAGCTGCGTCTCGACACGATGAGATGGCGCGCCGAACGTGAGAAATGCTTTTGCAAGCAGGAGGATGAATTTCTTCCGGTGATCCACCGCTGAGTTGCAGAACGCGATCATTCAAAAGGGAAAAAAAGGGGGGAGGGGAGGGGAAGCTGATGAGCTGTTCGATCAGGGTGAGAAGGGACTGAATATATGCGCACGAGCACGGCTGTTCACAGACTGGGACAGTGAACGTTTCGGTCTCCAGGGCACGACTGCAAGCGGAACCTTTTCTTTCAATGCAGACACCGCCGTCCTTGATAGCCTTCGTGCATTGTCCAAAGGGTTGGATGCTGGGTTCTTCTCTGCAGCGGTCGGTTCAGATTCAGCATCCTTCACGTTGTCCCCGAAGAAGGAGCGGTGAGGTTGATTTCCGCGAATAAGAGAAGAGAAAAGAGTAGATCTACGCCGGGGTCTCATTTCTACTTGCCCAGGCCAGGAATCCAACGGGTCCCTCGATGGCTCAGTGGGATCATATATGAAATCCGGCAGATTGTCCAAGACCCGGCGAGAGGGTCGAGTACCCGGCAATAAGACAGAGGTTGCCTGTTCGCTGCTGTCACCACGGTTCGTGTCATTCCTGAGATCTTCTGAGGAGTAAGAGGAGAGTAGGAGGGGATTGGCGGCTGATTTAGGGGAGACTTGCGACATGATGGTGGTTTAGAGTAAAGAATCGTAGTCATTACGCAGTGACAATCCTGCGCGTCACAACAATGTCAAACGACGTAACTAAAGAACGAGGTCATAGTCATATTCAAGAATACAGTTCTTCTACTACTGAATACAGTAACAACACCAAGAGCGAGACTAATAATCGTAAGCAAGTCCATAAATTTACCAAATCTGCGGCGCCGGGGGAAGGTAGTCATTGGGCAGTAAGAATGCATCAATGCCACTCTGGGAGAACGAGTTGCCGCCTAACGTTTGATCGGAGAGCCACACGGGGAGTTGCTCTGTCGAGGTGGCCTCAAAACCACGCCAAATGTAATCCGCATTGGCGATGTAGCCAGGGTGTGCGGTCGCGTATACAGGAAAACCTTGAGGCGAGACCAATGCACCAGCAGACGAGTCATACACGCTTGGAGAGACGGGCGTCGGATTGACAACCTGGTTGACGGCCATGCTTGCGGGACGTTCGACTTTGGGCTGATACGATTCACGCGGAAGCTTTGGAGAGCGGGAAGACCCCGTCTTTCGCTTCATGTGCCTCTTTATCATCAGTTGTAAGGTCACGGCATAGCGTTTCCCCGGAACTGGTGATAATTGTGTTAGTTGAGACGAAAAATTTACTGAGACTATGACCATATTCTTACTTTTCGACATGAGCAAGGCTAGCGTTTCTACCTGTTCCCTAATCTCGGTGATATTGCATTCAGTGGGGCTAGTGGAGATGTCAGTTGCTGCCAGAGCTAAAAGTCCGAAGAGCTTACAATAACCGCGCGAGGCGAAGAAGGAAAGATGCAGCAAATGTGGCCGTGGCGTGAGTATAGTGGACGGCTACAGAATTTTCAGATATCAAGCACACTAGCGCTACTCGGAGGACACACCATATTTCATCCCCTCTCGGTATGAATGCGAATTGACTGTGATATCCAGGCCTTGTCGAGCAATATGAATCGACTTGATGGCAACTTCTCTCTGGGAGGCAGGCATCTTTTGTACATCCTCAGGGCCATTAATGCCTCTAAGAGCCGTAGCGCTGTGGTATAGCTCTGCATGTATCTGTTGAATTTGCAGGCTCTGCCGGTAGAATGCTGAGCAGGACGGTGAGTTGGTGGATGGTGCTTCCCAATGAAAGACATACTGGCATCCGTATACTTCTGGGAGAAAGCCTGATCCCAGGTCTGGTACCAATGCTTGAACTCCGCATAAGCGCTTCTCAGTATTTCGAAGGTCCGCTCATCAACAGGCCCATGCGATAAGGGTGACAGATGATTAGTGATTCGCTCCCGAATCGCCATTAGCTCTACCATAGAAACAAGACGCATGTCATCCGGAATGGCCAAAGGATGTCGCAGCAGGAGGCGGCACTGCCAAATACTCTCGTCGTCTGTAAGAATGGCTGGACGCCCAGTGCCGTATGACATCCTTTTTCACGATTAGATTGTGAACAAATCCGGAAGAAAGGGCACGCACTGGTGCTCGAAAAGGTACAGACAGAACCAGGTACGGGCCGCGACAATGAGCTCTCTATCTTCGGGTCCATTCGATGCCTTGCCACCTTCTATGCGTCGCAGAAGCTTTGGCCAGGACTTATGCAGGGCTACGTCGGGTGGTTGGTCACGGATGTAGGATGAAACCCTACGGAAACTTACAGAGCTCCAAAGCCATTCGAACGGCGTGGCCGCCGCTCAGCCAACCATTATCGGACCATCCAGATACAAGGACTATTAAGTCAGATTACGCTCTGGACATGACTAGGAATAGAACGTAAAGAATTACGCACTCATCGCTTGGACAGCCTCCACACGCAACACCGGTGCGAACAAAGTTGCACATGAAATGGTCTGAACCTCTTGCAGGCATTTGGTGTACACCTCGCCAGGCTTGTCTGAGGAAATGAAAATGGGGTTAACGACATGGCGCCTCCCCCCGAGGATAGGATACCTTACCTCCACCATCACGGACTCTGGCGGCGACCATGCATATACTATCAACAGCAAAGGGAGACCGCTCGTGCAAAGATGCAAATGTGTCGATTGAGGAATCGAAGATAGGGAGAAAAGTAGAACAGCCATGGAAGAATCTGCAAAAACCTCAGAAGAATCAGGGGAGCAAGGAAATGAAATCTACATCTTGAATAGTTCTGTGGCCTCCGCTTCAGATATGATCCCCTTAGACACCACTGATGCATCTGGCTTAGCAAGTACCCGTAGCATTTCGAGGTAGTTAGCCTACCGTCTGGGAACTTGAGAACACGAGGTTGTATACGATGATATCTCCGTCTCTTGGAAGGCCTACGCGACTTGGGATCTGGGGAGGGCGATCTTGTGCGACTTTGTGGTTCGCTTGCTTCGCCATTCTCCTGTAAATAGTTATGTATGAATGGAATTAGTGATAAGGAACCTGTGCGTTGACTTGCCTTGGCAGCTCGTTGAATAGCAACATCAGCCAGGCCACGGAGTACCTCCCAAGGTGCCATGAGGCCATCGGCAGGCAGCTCGCCGCCATCGTCATCGTCCTCTGAAGAGTCCGCGCTTGTTGCGGTAGATACGGGGAAGGGCCTCTTTGCAGCCCCAGACCCACTCAGGACACTAGGTTGCTTATCGAAATGTCGGGTATGGCCACTGTCAGTGGGCTGATGCCTTACTGAAGAAAGATTATCAGGTTGAGGACGAGAAGGACCCGTAGGTTCTATGCTAGATAGTGGTGGTAACGTAGGAGCATTGACACCGGGTAGCATATGAAATTGGGAGTTGATCGGTTGGTATGCGGTACTTCCTTGCAGCACCTGAGCTGCTTGCCCGTCGCCGTTGGTCCGCATGGAGGCCATGGAAGGACTAGGGTATATCTGCCCAAGAGAGTCAAAAGGTTTGGACTGACTGGAGATGAGAAGGGACAGACTGATGAGCCTGGTTGGGGAGTGGACATGATGCCAGCGTCCAGTGGCGGGCGCGTAGAGACAGGTGTTGACAGAGATGCAGGTGAATCCGCATGGACAGCCGGAGAAGAATGAAGATACGCAGGAGGGAAGGCAGAAGGGGAGCGAATCATGCCTGTTGATCCCGCGCGCAGGTGATTGACAATCTCCACTAAAGTATTTTGAATGGCAGTTTGAGATTGGCGTATATCCATAACGTGAGTCTCTAAGCTCCGAATCCGCCTAGCACGATGAAGGGCGCGCGAGAGGGAAGAAAGTGTGATGGCACGCACTCTAAACCAGCCTCCCCAGTCAAGGAAGCTTCACGGTTCGGTTTCTCGAAGAGACACTCGAGAGACTGTTGCCGACATCGTTTACAGGGAGGGTTCTCAGCGCCCTCGCAGCGCATCTTTTGCTTTCTGCAGGCATTCTGTGCGAGCAGCAAGGTCAGGGTAACGGCAAGGAGAGTGCGCATGCTGGAGAACTCACGCAAGCGCCTATAGAGGAGAGTAGTTGAAGTCAGTGGAAAGAGTAGCAGCAGAGAACGCCTCGGACGAACGGGGAACCCTGTTCAGAGTAGTTCTGACGGGTTTGATGTCCCTTCCACCGCCTCTATCTTCAATGGCTTCCTGCTTCCCGACAAGCTGAGAACCAGGTGGACCCACGCCGTTGACGAGATTCATGCTAGTGAAAGACGGAGCCCGGGACGGGGACGGGAGAGAAAGGGAGGGAGGGTGAGGTTAAGGGTAAGGACCGAGCTACCTGGCTATCTTTTCTTTACTTCTTTACCCGTACACCACCCAGATCAGGTCATTAACCCCTTCCTCTCCCCCTCGTGTCTACACCTTATTGGTCGCCCTTTTCCCAAGCCTATCTGTTAACCTGTCGTCCAAATTAACGCCTGGTACTAACCAGTAACCCACGATGTACTCCGGCTCTTTCTCGCTATATCAAAACCTGACTTCCTAACCGGATTTTTCCCCATTCTTACTTGCCGAGGACTTTCCATCCGAAGGCCATCGTAAGGCCGGGAATCATGCATGAAACACGCACAAAGTCATCACCTTTTTGCGCATGCGCTATGGCCAAGGGGAATTTGCACTATCCGTATCTTATCGATTCATTGTGGTACGTTGTCATCGCCACTCGGATGGCGATGGCGACGGAGGCAAAGTTAGTGCATTTGCTCCCGGCAGGCGTTGTGTGTGCTAGGTCTAGACTCATACCACAGAGCAACGATGCCGATGCAGCTTCTCATGCCGATATCACCCACCCTTCGGACTTTGAATGACAAGCCACTTGATTAATATTCCATTTGGGTTTCAGGCATTGGATGAAACTTGAGCTAGTCACCGCCCGCACGCCATCTGTTTCTTTCGAATCGCGTACAAGTGTGTGGGGCTGCCAAGGACGGTGATTCAGAAGTCGAGGCACTGTCAGGTTTTGCGTCGTGTCCCGTAATTGAGGCGCAGTACAGTACAGTACTTGTCACCTGATTATTAGTACCTTGTCGCCTTGTTGCGAATGGGGATCAGTTAGACGACCAGCTGACCAACTCTCCCATCCCTGTGATATCTGGTTTGGTGGCTGCCCTACAGTCTTAAGTCCAGTCACGGCTAGATGAAGGCGACTCCGGAGTCGGGGGCCCATAACGTAACGTATCATGACTTATGTGACCAGCGCTTACGGTTTGCAACCTCCCACGCATCCGGTCCTGTCAATAGTCCAGGTCAGTCTAGTCACAAGTCGCCAGTAAGTCCTACCATTTTCTTATCATGTGAGGTCTGAGGAGGAGATAGACAGAGCAGATTTGAAAACCATGTTGATGTTTCTTCTCTCTCGTCTCCTTACGTGAGATTACTTTTCGAACCTTCGGTAATATTCATTACTTACCAGCCCATCCTCAGCGGATGGTTTACCTTCCTTCTTCCGTCCTACTCGACCTTCAAAGCGCTCAGGCAGCGTCCTCTGAATGAACGAGAGATAGAGAAGTGGTTTGGCTATTGGATAGTGATTGGCGCAGTCGTCGCTTTCGAGTACACCGCCGAGTGGCTCTTGAGCTGGTGGGTTCAAGCATTGTATATCACATCGAGCCGTATATGACTCGTTCGCCGTTTACAGGTTTCCCTTCTATTGGGAAATCAAGACACTTCTCCTACTTTTCCTCTCCCTTCCACAATTCGAGGCACGTGCCAAAAATTCTTATTTGTGCCCCAAAGCGGGACTCATGTCATCGTCTTGCGTCACAGGGCTCGACTTACATATACAAAACCTACGTGGAACCCTACCTCGTCCAGAATGAGCCCGAAATTGACGCAAGCATCGCCTCTGCACGCGACGAAACTCTCCAATTCCTCCAATTGCGCCTTTCCGCGCTTTGGGACATCTTCTACAGCCTGCTGAACAAGACCCCCGTCCCTTCGAGGGGTGACTCGACCAATGGGTCCCCCCTTGTCGATCAGAAAGCATTCTTCCAGTCGGTCCAGGACCTGTGGGGCACGATCAGTCCGGTCTCCTTTTTGGCCGCCTCAGCGCCCGGCAGCGGAGAACCCACGGCTTCTACGTCCGCCTCTGATACATTCGGATCGGCAAAGCAGGCGCCGACTCTTTCCCCCCTACCGCTGCCTCTGCCACCGTAGGCTACGACGTCGGCGAGTCCAGGAACAACTGAGATGTGGTTGGAAACCGGTTCATGACCCACAGATCCTCTGGACTTTGAACGATTACACTACACAATCCTACTGTCTTGTTTTTTGTTGTTGATTCCACACCCACGACAAGTATTTCGAAAATGGTCAGATGTCATCTTTTGTGCAACTATTACGCGATGCTTGCGAGGTTTGTATTATTTAACACGACGGTGCAACATTGCCGGGGTAGCCTCATCTGATTAGGCCTCGATTAGGACTGATCCGATGTAATTGCTTGATCCATTGTGCTATAGGCATCAACCCCACGTCAAAATCCGTCTTGAATGGTGAATACCTCGTGTCAGAAGTCCTTTCTAATCAGATTTCGGGGCCAACGGGGCTGATGTACCATCAGGGTACATCTTGACTCCCATGATAATCAAGCTGCTCGTCTCTTGGTGATCTCTGGCCCTTAACACTGCTCATATCTCTCAAGAGGTCCCATGACACAAGGAACAGTTCAAGTGGTTATCTCGCCGGGGTATGTATATGACATTTACATCAGTGGAGATACCGAAGACCTGGTGTCAGAGTGGCAAATAGATAAGCCATCCGGCCATGTTGGAGGGTGCGTCGCAACAGCGTGACAGTTGTCCACATCAGCAGATCAGCACGGAAGGGTCATGGTGACGTCGTAGCGTCAGTATGTTGATACCTTGGAAACGTCATGAGAACACGAAGAGCACAAATGCACGATACATACTGTACGAGAACATCCGACTTCATGATGCTACGAACCAACTCGGTTGCGCCTGAACGCTGCCTCCACGTCTGTAACAGAGTACTCCAGCGACACGCCAGTGTTGGCGTAACATTGTGTTATACGCGTGGCAAATATCTCCGTGATCCGCAGTAGCTCCTCCTCACACGCCTTCCACACGCCCACCAATACCGTGCCGGGGGTAATTCCGCTACTTTCTCCAGTAGTGACCTCGGAAGCCTCTGTGAAGTGTTTTTCAACTCGCTTGAACAACACGTCCACGTGCTTTCGAACATCCTTGGCATCATATTCCTTGACGACCTTCTTCAGAGCGGATCGACTGTAACTGCTGTTGCTGGAAACTTCTGAGGGTGCTGTCGTTTTTAACTGTTGCTCGACGCCATCAAAGTAATCCTAAGGAGAGTGAGAACACTAATACAACTTGTCGGCTGCAAGAAACACATTGACTGACAATAATCTTTGAGAACGGACGTCTCAGGACCATTTTAACATAGGCACTGAGGTTCTCCTCGTATCCAGCCTCGGCTCGAGTGGAGAATACATTGACAGAGCCTATCTCTTGCTGTCGAATTTCAGCCACAAAGTAGTGCATGTTCTCTGTAGCATCGCATCTTATTAGTACTACGAGAATGAGGAAAATATAACTTGCCAATAAGGATGACGTGATAGTTTAATTGCCCTTTGTCCTCGTCCTCGCCGTTCATCTTAGCCATCTGTTTTAGGGAGTCGAACATGGTCTGTACGATTCTGTCATACGCGCCATCTACGCTTTGTCGAATTTCGAGTGTGTCTGCGCCGATAAGCTGGCTCTCTACACGCCCAACGTAGACCGGGAAGTATTTAACGAAGTGTGCCACTCCATTGCGTTTCCTACTCGTTAACTTCGTTCTTTCTATGGCCTTGATTTGTTCGGCCTACAAAGACGAATTCTGACAACGGCTCCACTGGTGAAGACGAATAACATGACGTACGACGTGTCGTTCGAAAAGACCTTTCAGTCGCGTATGCTGTTTGTCCAAGAAGTTTATAACAAACGCTTTTCCCCGTTCATCAGCATCGGCCAAGAAACGTTCGAGAGTAGCCAGAATGCCGATAATCTGTCTGGAGTACGATCGATTGCATGCAAAAGATAGAAAGAAATTTGGACCTACATGTTGTCCTTGGCTAATGCTTGGTCGATCCATGACTTCATTTCAAGGGGAAGGAAGCCGAAAATGAGGTCCATGGCGCCGCGCACAAGTTTGCTTGTTTGCGCACTCAATCCGGAAGTGCGCGCAGCCTGCCGTCGAAAGTAGTTGTCCAATCCCATGTAATCCGCGAATGTGAGCCTAGCTTCATTGATCTGCAAGAAGTCAGCGATGAACTCTTCTTCGCGATATATCTGACGAGAGATTTGCTCCAGGGCTCGGCGAAAGACCTAATCCTGATAAGAGAAAAGGAAGCAACGCGCAGAGGACAGAGCGGCTGTACCTCCTGCGCGGTCATGTTACCTTCGGATGCTTTTTCTTTGTCCCTTCGGCCATCCATCGGTGATCGAGCCATAGTACCTGCGCGTCGCAATGCCCCAGGTGCCCGGGAGGTGGTACCCGTCGGTGAGAGTGAAAAGCCTAATGGAAGTTAAAGTACGCGCAGATAAAGATGCCAGATCACGGACTGTTATCTGGATCATCTTCTGGTACTCTTTTAATGAAACCGCTATAATTGGAAAGAAGAGATGTCATCTGGGTGTTGTGTAACTGGCTTGCTGCTGAAAAGTAAGCCTGGAAAAATCGAGGATAAGTTACCGAGGCAGAATACCACGAGATCCTCACAGCACACAATTTCCCGTAGGTTACTTCGTCCATCTCCTTCATATAGAGAATTAGTCCACTGTAACGATCTAGATGATTCTCTAGATCCTTGTGACTCTTAATTTCCAATCTGCCGCCCCCGCTGGGCTTCACTAGTCCATTTGAATCGCTCAAAAGCAATGTCGACTGCAAGAAAAGCCTTAGACCCCATAAAGATTTGAGGCATTTATGAAGAGGCGTACCTGAGCTGTAAACATGATGCATGAATACTCGTAAAGGCGTTTACAGAACTGTGCGTTGTGCGTTCGGTACTCCTCCAAACGCTCCATGGTAGCAGCCATGTCTGCAATCTTGTCACTATTGGACATGGCACAGGCCTCCAAACCCACCTCGATCCCGGCCCGCCTGCAATGCTTTGTATAGCTCCGCTGCAGCTTCTTCTAGCACCTGTATACTTTCTGTATTGCGTAGTGAGCCTTGTGTCAAGGTAATTAATGCCTCTCGTCCAACTTGCACGGTTCTCTGCGAGCCGAATGTTTAAAAGTAATGGGAAAAGGTACACCAAGACTCACCAGGAGTTGTTCAAGTTCCCTGAGCAATGAACGTTGATTCTGAGTCTGGACTTGGAGACCTCGGTTTTGCGATTGAATAAACGATATATCTTCATTGACGGCCTAGGCAGGGTCAGATTACAGCCAGTGTCAGGAAAAGGAAGCCGTCAACTTGCATTCAGATGAATCT
Organism: Russula compacta; assembly: GCA_022376555.1. Lineage (NCBI taxonomy): Eukaryota > Fungi > Basidiomycota > Agaricomycetes > Russulales > Russulaceae > Russula > Russula compacta. The sequence continues at coordinate 910,813 of WTXH01000002.1, forward strand.
TGTAAGATGATACGAGGCCATCCATACTGTCTAGTTCGAGGATAGCCTCATCAAGGTACTTCAGGACCAGTGTCACGCGATCATCAGTCTCGATGAAAGAATGAATGTTCGCCTGCATGAGGCCATTTTAAATTGCCGTCAAGGGCCATGATGAAATGAAATACCTTTTCCAAGGCCATAAGTTCGTCCAGTAACCGAGCGGCTATCTGGTCGACAGCACCTCTGCTCCGCGTTCGGCCTAGGATATCGTCACTGGCCCACTCGTAGCCTTCCAACATTTCTTCGACATTTGTCATAATGTCTTGTGTGCCCTCCTCTTCGCCCTCAGCATCGGAAGTCCCAGAGCCGCGAAATATTAGGCGATCAATTGCAGACTGGTTAGCAGGGTCGAAAAACGAGATGCGGGCGTTCTGATCTCTGCGAGACTGCGTTTGTTCTGGTGGCACACCAGGGCCGGGAGGTTTGGCTTTGTTTTTGCTTTTTGAGTGTGAGGATGATGCAGGGGACGGCGAACGGCGGAAATCATAGGGCGCAATAGCCGCACTTGGTGATCGATTAACCGAAGTAGCTGATGGCGGTGCATCGAGAGACTGTCGGGAAGCGGAAAAACTGTCATGGTCCGTGGAATTTCGCATTTCAGAAGATAACGCAGTAGTGACCGAAAGACGAGCCGTGGATTGTAGTTGAGTTGATGGCGTGTCAGAAGTTCCGGACACCCGTGGAGCGGGGCTCGGCCACATGCCGCGGGGCCGAAAAGTTGCAGAAGAAGATTGTAAAGCCTGGCGAGGCCTAGAAGAGGAAATTGTCCCTGTAGACACATCGTGAGGTGACGGAGGGCGTGATGAAGTGGGTGAAGGTCTCCTTCGAGGGCCAGGTGGGCCCCTTGCCCCCGGCACAGATGAGTAGTTGCTGGGGGATCGTCGTGGTCCTTCGAATCTTGAGGTGGGGTGTTTCTGGGCCACTGGGTTTCAGATACTCGTGGTGTAGTAACGGGAGGTGTAGGTGTAGGTGAGTCACGAGAAGGGCCATTCTGAGCAGGCAATCTTGGGGCTGGGAGTAGTGAGTCGGGTCCTCGATCATACGAACAGAAAGTGCATCTCACCTGAATATGTCCCGCGTTCTGGAAGCCCAATGACCTGCAGAGAACCACCAGAAAGGGACCGAAAGAGGTCAACGAGAGCGTAGAGAAACTCAAACTGCTCATTCGGTTCCTCGGTTTGCCACCTGTACGTCCTCGCTAAGGTAATATATAATGTCGAGGACTGTGTTGCTGTCGGCACGAGTGAGACTATAAAATGGACGTGTAACTCACGTTAACCGCCTCGATAGCTCGTAACTCGTTCAATTTCCATGTCTTTCCGACCGAGAACGTGCCATTAGAATTCATCTTGGACTTATGGATAAACCCATCGCCGTTTGCATTTCCTGAGGCAGAATATAGCCATACCATTTACACAAAGCAAATGGTTGGGCGTACGGGCCAGTATAATGTACCTCGGCTTGGGGTCCGCTTCTGGACCAGCATCTTCGGAGATCTTGACGTGGGAAACGTATGTCTCTTCAAAAACACCGCTTGCATTTCGTCGGCTGAAGACAGAAGATATGATTCTTTGCTGAACTGAATCACTGTCCGCCATTCTGATAAAAGCCAAAACGAGTTTCGAAGGGAGTGATGTTTACGCCAACAAGCGCACGACGGCTTACACCGCTCAGGCCGGGCCGTGATAATTCCATTTCACTTGCACGCGTTCAAAATTGAGGCAGCATGTGCATGTCTAGATTCCGCACTGTCAATAACCAGGTGGTGCTGGATGTTGCCATCAAGGAGCAGTCAAAGTCGAAGGGTGCTGTCGATGTACCAAGGCCGACTCATTGACTTGACGTTGGAATCAGATGACGAAGAGGCACTTGCACAACATACACATGCATACACCTTCACGCACAAAGTTCGCACATTTGTGGATGGCACTATCAAATTAGGAAAAGATCGTGATTCTTTGCCTCTCCTGACGCTTCAGCACGATGGCCTGAGGCAGGAAGCGTGCTCATCCCTCCTCTTCAGCTTCAGAACAGACAGGAAAAGCGACCCCACGACTCTCCATTCGTATTCCAGGCTTGCGCCTTTCAGGCTCACGTGTGATCTCAGCACCTGATCAAATGACAGACGACTCTGATGAAGAAGTTGACGCAGACGATGGACTTGAGGATGACCACTCCCTGGGAGGTAATAAGGAGGATCAAGCAGGAGTTGGGGGAGAAGTGGAGATTGATGAAGAGGCCAGGAGTGAGAAACGGCAGAGGACTGTTGCGTCAGTAGACTCAGAGATCATTGAAGGTTCGTCCACTCCGTCACCGCCCTTATTTGTTTTCCTACATCTGAGTGATTTGAGCACTGTATAGCTATTGATTCAGATGTACCTCCAACCTAAAAGATAACATACATTCTGTCCATGATAGAAGGCCGGGTCATATCGGTCTTCAGCGAAGGCATCGTCTCCAACAATCTCTGGAAGACAGAAAGCAAGTAGGGGCTACCTCAGCTGTCCTCTACCAGAATGGACGGGATTGGAGACATAAGGAACGGACACTCGGCGAGACAGTAACACCCAATGACGCAGCCCTTCACTCCATCCTAACCGCTTTGGATATCGTGGCTGATTTCATTTCATCCCACCAGGCTACCACACAACTGAACTTCCTCATTACATCCCCCTCCAACTTCGCCGTCAACAGAGCCGCGGACACAAGGCCACATGAGGAACAAGCTGTACCGCTGGAGTGTCTGAGAAAATAAGGTGTGATCATAGATTCTCATCCGAACGTTAATGTACGGCTACTTTGGCTCCCGAGGTCCATCCCCTTCATGGGTTTCAGAAGGGCCAAACAACTGGCCCTCGAAGCCATTCGCACAGCCGCCCTCAGAGCGGATGAAGAACCGCACTTGATCAGAAACTAGAGACAAAAACAGAGGAAAACATCTTCGCAACGTGGACTCAACGCTGGCACCAGGACCCGCGCTCATCACTGGCGTACCAGACAGCGCTCTCAAAACCACCTGGCGGGAGAGCACACCCCACCTTCCTTGACAAGAAAAAACCAGCTGAGTTCTCCCGGTCTACCCTCTGCACCATGTATCGGATAATCACCGGTCATGCGTTCATAGGCAGCTACACACAAAGATTCTACCCGAATCACACACCGGACCAAGTTGCCTGCCAATGCGGTGAGCCAGTCCAGACAGTGGATCACTTGTTGCTTGTATGCCCACTACACAAAGCGGCGCGCCACAAACACTTAACTGCAAGAGGCCGCCCCCGAAACCTCCCGCAACTCTTCAACTACCCGAAGCGCGTCGTGGCGCTGCTTCGCTTCCTGGCGGAGACCGGAATTTGCGCTAAGCTGAGGACGGAGTGGGAACCGGGATGAGGGCAAAACAGGAGAATCCAAGCGAATGGGTGGGTTGTAGCCGCACCCCCACGACCACCATACACTACAATCTATCGCTACATTAATCAGCACACCCTGGTTCATACCAGGTACCACACACGTCTAAGCATAGCACGTTACATAAGTGACCGTCTCTGTACTCCTTCGTATGCGCCGCCGTATACAAATTCGGGTTTTAAAAAAGAATCTGTCCATGATGTCCATTGCTGAAGCGAGGAAAAAGGTCGCATCACAACGCGTCGTGCAAAATGACATCGTCAGGCTCAATTCATCCATGCCATGGGACAGTTGCAGATCTTTCGGAAGCCCATGTTGCTGACGAGAACAAGAAATGAGATTAACGAGAGTTCATGCATTCATGGCCCGGAATGTGTGATGTGCAACGTTATTTGCATTGTATGCGCAGTCTGAGCACATCCAGTCCAAAGTTGTCGTCGACAGAGCACTGAATAGATCATAGATCATAATTATAGTCTTCAGCATATGTAATAATGTGAACTAATGCTGGCTGGATGCTGGCTGGTCGACGAAATGGCCCAATTCCCTATTTTGATGAAAAATCCGCGCGAGTGCCATCCTAGCTGTAATTCTTGCTCTGTTCTCTTTTGATGCCTAGACATTATGCTTTTCCCCCAAATACGCTCCCTACTGAGGTCCTTGGACACAAAATTACAGTAAAACCTTTATGCGCGTGCACGTGAGCAACCAGGCTGGCGCCCGCCCGGTATTTCTATGACACCCCCCGTCGTCGAGGAACGACAACCCTCTCCGCCTCCCCATTCCGCTGTACCCTATATCTCTTTCCCCTCCACTCTACCTCATCCCCGACAATGGCAAGGAGCCATATAGGGAATGCAAGCAGTTCTCGCACCACCCACGCTATTAGAAAACTTCGCCACTTCGCAAGCGGAAGGGGATGCCCAGCAAGAGATGCATAAACGTCTAGGTCTACCAAAGCCCACAGAAAAAAGTGTGCGGGCAGGAACAACCGGATTGGGATCCCCGTCAAAGACCGTATACTCATCGCTGTTATAGCGCTGAGCGTCACGGACTCGGTAAAGGGCTCCAATAAGGTAGCAAGAAGGGACATGTGCTTCCTAACGCGTATCCACCGGACGCGGCGCTGGACATAATCAGAAAGGCTCATGTCCCCCAAACCATTGTATGCAACGTCGCATGAAAGGTCATGCCGTAGGTCCAGTTCGTGCCACAAGGCAAGTCCAATCATGTTGTCTTCCGCAATGAAGCGGCCGAAGCCCGCAAGTCCCCGACCTTGCCTTCCGTTGTCAAGATTTTGTTGCGGGACGAGGTTGCCATCAAGGCGTTCAAGGTCGGAGCGTCGAAAGAGATTTGACTTGCCCACGACACAAGAGTCCACAGCAAGCGCATTGATCGAAATGTACATCTTAGCGTGATTCGTATTCAAGAACGCCTCTTCGACCTGGGCCCCGAAAGATACTTGGCTCGAAATCGCGAACGGGACGTGATGAACAAGAGCAATGCGCCGTCGAGAGGGAACGGGGTGGGAAGGAGAAGGTCCACTTAATATGTCGACTGCCCTCGTTAATGTCCCGGGGGCAACAGCGATATTAGAGTCGAGTACCCAGAGGATGTCGTGAGCGGCCTCGTTGTATGGACGTATTAGATTGTTGACCTTGGGGTTGACACCAACTTGCTCGTCACCTAGTCTTCACCTATTACAATCAACTTTCTGTGTAGCCATGGGTAACAACGCACCTATTATTACCCTCGCATTGACATTAGGGTACTTTGAGATTAATTCACGCACGACTGGCAGTGCCTCGTCGTCCTCGTCTGCTACCGAGAACAAAATCTCGAAATCTGGATAATCTTGCTTGAAGGAAGACTCGAGATTCTCGAAGAGATTGGTATCTAGGCCTTTTAATGGCCGTAGAATGGATACACCAGGGGCAGAAGACGAGAGTGGAGAGCCTGGACGACCTCGATACCGTTTACGACTGGCAACTCGCCACGTCAGGGCTCTATAACTGAGAATCAACGACGGTTCACTCACGCGGTCCAGCAACCGAGCAGCCCCACAGACCAAATAGTGCCATACCAGATTATTCCGACCATGGAGAGACCAACCTGAAGATGTAGTACCGCTCTGCCATCAGTCGTGACTGAATTGATCATAACGATCGGTTAGGCCTGTTAGGTTGTACAACCCCCAAAACACTCGTGATCACCGGCGCTCGCGCTCATCGATAGCGCTCATCGATCATCAACCAGTTTGCATGCATACCCGTAGCGACGCTGGCAGCCTGGCACACTGCCCATTTTCTAATTACTTCTTCAAGCACGCTTTCTACTTACTCCCCCAGCTAATGTGGGCTGCTTTATATTCTGCATGTGCCGCCATGACACTTCAGCTCCAAAATGATGCTGTGGTGCCAAGCGCCCAAAGTAAGAATTAGCAAACCAAGCTTGTCTAACGAGCTGGGCCAGTTCCTCTTCACAGTAAACCCGAGATTTTGCAAGTTGGTCAGCTATCCAAACCGAACTTTGCCATCGCTTCAGTGATGATCTTTAACGCCGCAGCCATTCTTAAATCACGCGCGTTTCGTAGGACCAGGACCCGAAACTGAGGACTGGATATGATACGCATACCACTGTGGCCACCGCTACTAAGTTAGCTCTACTTCCCAGTCAATCTCACTCAACTCCATTCCGAAACTGAATGTTCTGATGTTTTTCTGAGTTCACAAATGACTCACTATTGAAGAGTTAGTTAGTTAGGCGCCGTACATGAGTAGCTATATTCGTGTATTGCCTGTCACATGTGTTACAGATTTAGCTAAAGTGGGCGCGGGGGGGCTTCGACTGTGTTCCTCCACCCCTGTTCTACAAACTCTTCAAATGGCACTTCCTCCTTCATCTTATGAGCAACCCAAGCTACACCCCCGATTGTGCCGGGTTCGTTTCTACCCTTCACGGGCCGTCCAGGGACAAACGCTTCCGCCCGTACTGCTGGCGGGAGAAAAAACTGACGCCAGTCAGCCGGGAGGCTGTCGATATACCTTCGGGACGCATGTGTGGAGGTAATGGAACACCATGGAGCATCTTTCATTTCATCCTGCATATGAGCGGGTGAAGACGACACTGAGTGGCATCAGCAAAACGACAAAAATCTTGCGAACTTTTGGGCACTTTTGAGGCTTTTCAGCTTGTCACACAGGTTGGCAAGCACTGGCAAGTCGAACAAGTCGAACAAGTATCCAAGATTTAAACTAAACTAAACTAAACTAAACTAAAATAAATGCTATTTCAAAAATTCGCTGCTGTGGTGATCAATATAAGGATTAACAAAGTATGCAAGGAATACGTCCAGTGAGTCCGCGAAATGGAAATCCTCAGGTAGGAAGGAAGGTCCATAAACAGGAAGGAGATGTGCTGCCCTTGCAACGCAGTCAAGGGGAATAATGGATAGTGTGTGACGTCCATTGCCCTGAAATTCCGGCCTAACCACCCACATCCCAGTATCCTCATCCAGCTCGTCATATGGAACTAACCAATGTACTAGTGCACAGGAATGCTGTTTCCCCCTGAACTTGAATGAGAAAAACAGGCGTGCGCGGCCAATAGCCATGCCAGGCATGCCATCAAGTTCTGAGTTTGTCTCAACAAACATGGTGTCATAGCGGGCATATTCTCCGCGCCAGTCAGGGTTTGAGCGGATACGCTCACGATACATCCCACCAGCACCACAAAGATCACTTGGTGCATAGAAGCGGGCAATAGCAGAGTGGAAGACGAGATGGTGCCAACAAACGATGGGCAGTTGTCAAGTGAAACATCTGCTGATGACATTGCTGCATTCGGATTAGTCTGTTCATATAAAAATCTTCGCAAAAGCTCGACGAATCGGGGCTCTCCAATGTGGTTGCGAGAGCTTCCGCTGTGCGGGGGTAGCCTCGAGCTGAAAGCAGTACACGATGAGTATGGAGTACGGATCAATAAAATGGGGAAAACTTACCAGGAGTGCGAGCTAACTCAATAGAGGAAAGAGACTTTGGGCCTGGCACTGGACCATTGTCGTCATCCTCGTCGTCGTCATTTGCAGCCACCGTACGTGGCTGTGGTTTTTCTCCCCTCTGTATCATGGCCATGTACGGAGACGTGGTGCCATCCATCATGCCAAGTTCTGTATGAGCTCGTGACGCCGCGCTGAGCTTGTCCATTCACGAAATCGTGACTAACATCTGTTTCAGAGCCTTGAATCGACTCGACCACCACCAGGGTTCCTTCACCGCCTTAATATGTTTGGACTCCGTGATTGAAGAGCAGAGGCCGTTCGGAGAGCCGAAAAGAATAATACAACGAATATAGTGCATTAGCGAGTGTTGACGGGGTAAACATATGCGCTCACCAGTAACACCAGCTGTGCCAATGAACACCTCATGATGGGTGTGAAACGATCCAGGATACTCTGTAGTTCAACAAGATCCTCTGCTGTAATTGCATTGCGCCGTACAATATAGCAAAAGTCCAAGAAGGCCACTAAACACTTGACCATTTCTGAAGGTACATGGCCAGCGATAGCAGCAAGATTGTCATGGTGGACTATTGGGACGCTCACGCTTACTAATATTCTTACCTTATACGTACATATTTCCCACAGTCCGGCTAGAGTCGTCACCACTTCCCCCCCCTTACCTTACACTACCACTATTACACTCCTGCCGATCCCTTCTGCTGTTGTGTTGCCTTGGCTTGTTACTAAGTTACTTACACTAATCTGCCGACGGTTTTTGTGGCCTTACTGCGCTGAAACACGTCAGACGCTGCGAAGACTCCGCTTAAATAGTTGTGTATAAATACGCTCATAGAAGGGACCAAAGCCTTAAGCTTGGTCTCTTGTGAATCTTAGACATTCTCAGAGCAATCCTCCGAGTGATCCGAAGCTTCCCAGCCCCTTTCCCCTCCCATTTGCGCCCTAGAACGTACCCTAGGGTCTGCTAAGCGACTTAGTGACGCGTTTCACTTAATCTACCATATATAGTAAACCAAGTCCCGATTGGGAACTCTTCGAACTCCGACACATACGTTAAGTGCTCAGAAAGGCGTTGCCTTTCTTTGCTTCAAACAAAGACGAAGGTCACTGAGTAATGGACCTCTCAGTGCTCTATAGAATCACCCTATCTGCACCAGAACACCCAGCAGGAAGGAGCAGCTCCTTCCATTCACGACCTTAGTGGCATACCAACGAACTAAGTGCAATACAAGGCGTATCAGCACTCCAGACATCCCTTCCTTTGGAAACTCATCTTGAGTATCCAAATTGACTCCTTCACATCTAGATCCCCTTCCTCCTTCAGGAGATAGGGAATGACAGCAGCCAACACCGCCACTGTAACCGGCCTGGGGTGATGGTTCAACACCATCGCGCCCCTGTAAGTTGCGGAACCGGCCAATAGAGTGTTCGTACCCCGTTTCATGTTCGTGCCCCGTTTCATCTGTATCAGCCTGTGATTTTCTTGAGCTGTCTTTGCTACTGGCTACTATTGTTCTCTTCATGTTTCAGGATATAAATAGGTAGCACTGCCCCTTCAGGCCCTAGGCCTGCCCTCATGTACTAAGTACTATAAATAGGGGACTCATTACGCCTGGTAGAGGCAAGTTGAGTCTCTTGTCTCAATCTTAGCAGTGTTCTACTTCCTTGTGGGTGGCTACTGAGTTGGAGCTCAGCAAGCGGGAACCCGACATCGACATCGACTTGCAGGTCGACTTCTACTCTATAAGTCTTCTAGGACACTTCGAGTCCTAGCTCATCGACTTAGTGTGTCTACTGTTGCTGTCAAACCCTTGGCGGTGACAGCCACTACCCACAGCTGTTCTAACAAGGCGTTAGAACTCCACAGAAGACGACCAAGACGACGGTCACCAACGCAGATATCATCCTCCACATACAACAGAAAGACAGAGACAGGCCAGACGCCTTACCCCTCATAGCAATAGAATGAACAGCCAAGGAGGCTGCCAGACAGAAACACTGACAGAACCGCCACGCTCCGTCCAGCGTGACAAAGATAAACCTGATGCAAATGAGCATGAATACAAAGAATAGAAAGTGTTTTCAGTAGTACAAACCTTCATGAGAGCCTTGCATCAGTATTCCTACAAAATTCTTTTTGGAGCTTGTACAAGCTTGCGCAATCTTGTACAAGCCAGAAAAGTTTGAAAGCAACAAGACAGACCAGCTAGGTCTAATTTTTTGCAAGTCGGATGAATCTTTGCTCAATGGACCACGAAAAGCCGGCAAGATGACAAGTCAAACAGTGAAAACAGTGTTGATTAAAATTGGTATAGCATATAAATGACCACGAAAAAGTGGTAAAACTCGGAACGACTACAAGACGCATCCGTGTGGGGGTATCGGCTGTAAACAACGAAGCATGCTAGTAGGTTGGAAATTGCATTAAAATGTGAGTAAATGCGAGACGAGAATGCGGGCAGTGGATGAGGGATATATGACGAAATGTTAGGCATTATGATTGCATTAAGATGAGAATAAAACGGCGGATGGGGAAACCAAGCAACTTGTTAACGGGTATTGGGGTAAGGTAGGAATGGCCGATGCATGAATTAGACGGTGGTAGAATGTTGAATATGTTTGCATCTGGAACATAGAATGGTACCCAAATCAGAATGTTGCACCTCCTAGTCCGAAAATTCAGAAAACATACCATGGTGTCAACTATTTCAATCTCCCCTCACAGGGCTGCTGGGAATGTAAAGAGTACGTCGCCTGTGTTGCATAGATGAAGAACCTGGAATAGGTTGACGATCTTTGGGGTCTGGAGCGCCACATATATCCATAAGGTTATCCCAGCGCCATTGACTCATGATTGTGGCACAATGCACATAGTCATCAATCATTTCGCCAACCAGTTCCCGCGAAAACTGTCCGACATCGACACGTTCACCAGTGTGATACATCCCGAATGTGCGCTCGATCTGAATAAGACAAATGTGAGCTGGAAAAGAACATAAGGAAAATATATACACATACACCTGCAGCTGCCATAGCGTAGGTGTAACCGGCCTGGGGTGATGGTTCAACACCATCGCGCCCCTGTAAGTTGCGGAACCGGCCAAATAGAGGATTCGTGCCCCGTTTCATGTCTGCGCCCTGTTTCATGTACATCAGCTTGTGATTTTCTTGAGTGGCTTGTGCCATTGGTTGTTATTGTTCGTGTCATATAAATAGGTAGCACCGCCCCCTCAGGCCCTAGGCCTGCCCTCAAGTACTACGTACTATAAATAGGGGACTCATTACGCCTGGTAGAGGCAAGTTGAGTCTCTTGTCTCAATACTAGCAGTGTTCTACTTCATTGCGGGTGGCTACTGAGTCGGAGCTCAGCAAGTGGTAACCCGGTCATCGACATCGACTTGCAGGTCGACTTCCTCTCTATCAGTCTTCTAGACCACTGCGAGGTCTAGCTTATCGACTTAGTGTGTCTATT